>CAMZMU010000103.1:4494972-4701106 GCA_947311845.1 Poa pratensis
CAGTTTTCCTATTCTTTATGTCTTCCACAAGCAAACAGTAGTGTCAACTTTGTTAAACATGCGCTATATGCAACGTATTGGACTTGTTATTTACTACTTGTGTTGACAATATCCATGAGATAAATATGTTGAAAGTTGAAGCAAATGCTGAAACTTAATTCTTCCTTTGTGTTGATTGAACCTTTTATTAGAGGACTATTGCTTTATGAGTTAACACTTATGCAAAACTGTTTGATGCTTGTCTCGAAAGTATATTCATGATAGTAGCATGTCACTCAAATATTATTTTGTTTTTATCGCTTTACCTACTCGAGGACGAGTAGGAACTAAGCTTGGGGATGATGATACGTCTCAAACGTATCTATAATTTTTTGATGTTCCATGTTATTTTATTACCAATTGCTACTGTTTTGCATTACTTTATATTACTTTTATACATTTTGGGACTAACCTATTAACAAGATGCCGAAGTGCAGTTCTGTTTTCTGCTGTTTTTGTATTCCTGAAAAGCTAGTCTGGAAATATTCTTAGGAATTGGACGAAACTTCACGGGGGTCCCTATTTTACCAGAACACACCTGAAGGGACCAAGGAGCAACGGAGTAGGAGCCAGGAGGGCCCACACGCACCTAGGGCGCGGGGCCCCCTCTGCCGGCCCTAGGGTGGTGTGGGCCCTCGGGGGTCCGCGCCACCGCCCTTTCGCCTACTTATTCCCCCGACGCGAAAAAACCCTAAAGTACCTGAGCAAATATCCACGAAAAGTTTCCAGAGACGCCGCCGTCGTCAACCCTAGCTCGGGAGGGTTCAAGAACCTCTTCCCGGGACCTGCCGGAGAGGGGAATCGTCACCGGAGGTTCTACATCGCCATGCCTGCTCCGGAGTGATGCGTGAGTAGTTCATCCTTGGACTACGGGTCATAGCAGTAGCTAGATGGTTGTCTCTCACTTTGTGCCATCATGTTTAGATCTTGTGAGCTGCCTATATGATCAAGATCATATTATTGTAATGCTACATGTTGTGTTTGCTGGGATCGATGAATATTGAATATTATGTCAAGTTGATTATCAATCTTCTCATGTATTTAAGATCCTTGCATGCTTTCCGTTACTCGTAGATGCTTTGGCCAACTAGATGATTGTATCTCCAAGAGAGAGTATTTATGCTAGATAGTGGGTTCATGTCTCCGTTTAACCTGGGACAGTGACAGAAAGTTCTAGTTGGGTGGATGTGCTGTTGCCACTGGGATAACCTACGATGCTATGTCCACGGGATATGTGTTTGTTTACATTACGCACTTTACTTAATGCAATTATCCGTGCTTGCAACTTAATACCAACGGGGGACTCGGATGAAACCCGGCGGTGGATTATTAGTCATAGATGCTGTTGGATAATGGTCTATGTATCTTGTCATAGTAGTCATCATGTCATGTATATGCATTGTCATGCGCTCATATTTGTCAATTGTTCCAGCTGTAATTTGTTCACCCAACATGTTAGTTATCTTTTATGGAGAGACACCACTAGTGAACTGTGGACCCGCTCCATTCTTTACACTGAATTAAACAACCACAAACTGACAAACTGTTCCTTTTTCATTCTCTGCAATTTAATACTCATTTTCCACACATACGTTTAATCCTTTGTTTTCAGCAAGCAGTGAGATTGACAACCTAACTGTTTCGTTGGGGCAAGTAGTTTGATTGTGTTGTGTACAGATTCCACGTCAACAGCCAGACTCCTGCGACAGCTATTTTTCTGGCGCGTTGACAACCTTCTGAAGAGTTGATGCTCCTACTGGTTCGATAACCTTGGTTTCTTTTGAGTGAAACTTGCTGCTGACTACATCATACCTTCCTCTTGGGGTCTCCCAACGAACGTGTGTTTCACGTCATCAGCCGTCGACCATGATGATGTGGCCAATGGCGAGATCTTCAGCTCCTTTCATCGTTCCTGCGTGGAACGTGACGCTCTTGACGCTGTCGTGGGTTTGTCACGTCAGGTGTCATAGATGACTTCGTAGGTGTGGGATTATGCGAGTCAAGCATCTCCGAGCTTGGGATCGCAGGAACAAAGATCAACACAGATTTACCCAGGTTCGGCCCCCTCAATGTGAGGTAAAAGACCTACTTCCTGCCTACCCTAGATTGGTATTGATATGATAATCGAGGTGTTACAATGGAGGCGATCCGATCTGGTACTCGCCGTATGAGCTAGGGTTTGGGGCTTGATAGCTTGACCCGCTCTAAGTCCTGCGAGTCCTCTTTATATACACAGAGGCTCGCTAGGTTACAAAAGGAAACTTCCCCATAAGGAATACATCCACAGAGGCCTACTCGGAGACTACTTGGTCTTCACGTCCTCCGGGATATGTCTTCTAGATCTTTCCCCTTATGGCGGTTCAATATTGGGCTTGCTCCCAAGTGGGCCTTGTCCGTGCGAGTAAGTTAAGTCGCACTGGGCCGCGGGTTAATCCAGAAAGTATTCCCCCGACATTAGCCCCCAAGCGTGGCCTGAACTTCATAGTATTTCTTGATCTTGAATGCTTAGGCCGCGCTTTTCCTTGTTTCGCGACTTATAATTGTGCAGTTTGGCCTTGACTCGCACCTGGAAGATCATCTGACTTCGTGAGCTTCTTTGTTAGAGTATCCTGATAGCTTCAGAACTTGATGACGATCTATCTTCAAATTTTTGATGATAATATGTAGCCCCCAAGGATTGAGAGGATGTTATGTGGTAATCATCTCAATTCTTCTCAGAGAACTCTGAAGGTCATCACCTGTAACTTGATATCATGAATAAAACAATTGTTAAGTTACAAGTAATTGTAATTGGTGTTGCCGTACTATAAGCAGTACATCGACCTCTAGTTAGGCCATCTGAATCCTTAAGTGGGCACTCGCGCGACTCAGTATTTCCTAGGAACATGTGTGTTCAGGGTCGAGAGCGGCCATGATAGGCAATCAAGCTCGATTGACGCCACACCCCAGTACTTTGGCCACATAATGCGAGTAGCAATCCAACTTAAGGTAAATTTGATAATTGCCAATAAATCGGCTGTTTCAGGGTAACAAAGACCCCAAGAAACATAATGATATTGCCATGATAGGCTAAGCTATGATAAGCTTTGATTATGATGACACATAAGGTCGCGCCTAGGTGGCAACCGAGTGTTATACATAGGGTTGGATCGCGCGTAGGTGGCGATCCATGGTGATACATGGGGTCGGTCGCGCCTAGGTGGCGACCAGAGATGATACAAAGTTTACGGCCGCGCCTAGGTGGCAGCCGGTTTCTGATACAAGGGTCGATCGCGCCTGGGTGGCGATCAGATGTTGCATAGGTCGCGCCTAGGTGGCGACCAAAGTTGAAGTTCTAGCCCTGAGTGGCTGTGATGATACTCAGCTATAAAGCTGGAAAGGATGATGCTTGGCTCTGATTAGCCTTTTCTTATGTATAGTACGGTCGCAGGTGTGCGACGTTCCAAGGGCGAGGTGCCTCGAGACGATCCTCGAAATCATGGCGTTCGCTGCTTTCTTCCCTTACATCCAGCAGGTAGTACGACCCATTGTTTAGCTTCTTGCTGATGATGTAGGGTCCTTCCCATGGAGAGGACAGCTTATGCATTCCCTTGTGATCTTGTTTAAGTCGCAGTACTAGGTCGCCTTCTTGAAAGGTGCGGGTTTTGATGCGTCTGGCATGATAGCGTCGCAAGTCTTGTTGATATACTGCTGACCTTGATGCTGCCAAGTCTCTAACCTCTTCTAATGTGTCCACCGAGTCTTGCCGAGCTATCTCATTATCTGTCTCGATGTAAGCCGCAACTCTTGGTGAATCATGTATGATATCGCTGGGCATGACTGCTTCTGCTCCATAGACCATGAAATATGGTGTAAATCCTGTGGATCTGTTAGGGGTTGTTCTAAGCTCCACAGTACTGCTGGCAGTTCTTCCACCCAACATCCTGGAGATGCTTCGACCTTTTCAATAAGGCGCGGCTTAATTCCATGGAGAATTTCCTGGTTAGCTCGCTCAGCTTGTCCATTGCTCTGCGGGTGTGCTACTGACGTGAGGTCCAATCTTATCCCATTGTCTGCGCAAAATATCTGTGTAGCCCCTTCAGAGGTGTTGCTCCCATTGTCTGTAATGATACTATGGGGGTAACCGAAGCGGAATATGACCTTCTTCAAGAACTTGACTGCTGTTTCAGCCTCGCAATCTCCCACAGGTTCTGCTTCTATCCACTTTGTGAATTTGTCCACCATGACTAAGAGGTGAGTTTTTCCGTTTGAAGACCGTCTGAAAGGCCCTACCATGTCAAAACCCCATACGGCAAAAGGCCATGTGATGGGTATTGTGCGAAGTGCTTGGGCTGGCATATGATCTTGCCTAGCGTATCTTTGACATCCATCGCACACTCTGACAATTTGCTCTGCATCTGCTAATGCTGTTAACCAGAAGAATCCATGTCGGAACGCCTTTGCCACCAAAGATCTTGACGAAGCATGATGGCCACAATCGCCTGAATGAATTTCGTGCAAGATTTTTCGTCCCTCTTCTGGTGAGACACATCTTTGGAATGCTCCTGATACGCTGCGCTTGTATAATTCGTTGTTGATGATTGTATAGGCCTTTGATCGTATGATTTTGCGCGCCTCAATTCATCGTCCGGCAGCACTCCGCGACTTAAATATGCCATGTATGGCTCTGTCCATCCTGGCTGTTCATGCAGGGCTGCGACTAAAGTTGAATCATCCTCTGGCTCTGCAATGTCAATCTCTGCTGGAGGTTTGACTGATGGATTGTGCAGTTCATCCAGGAAAACATTGGGTGGGACTGACTGTCTGTTGGATCCAAGCCGAGACAGGGCATCCGCAGCTTCATTTTGTCTCCGATCAATATGTTCAACTTGGTATCCAGTGAAATGTCCAGCAATTCTGTCCACCTCTTCTATATGCAGCCATGTTCGCATCCTTGCTGTCCCACGTTCCGGAGACCTGCTGTGCCACCAAGTCTGAATCGCCAAAACAGCGTATGCGACTGATGTTCATCTCCTTTGCTATACGTAGACCATGAAGCAGTGCCTCGTACTCCGCCACGTTATTTGTGCAGTTGAAGTGTATCTGTACACATACCGCAGCTTGTCTCCCTTGGGAGATTAGAACAACTCCAGCCCCCGAGCCTTGCAACTGTCTTGACCCATCAAAATGCATGGTCCAGTATTTGGTTTCTGCCATGCTAGGAGCAACTTGGATTTCTGTCCAATCGTTAATAAAATCTGCAAGGGCTTGCGACTTAATTGATGTGCGCGGCTCGTAACTGATGTGATGTGGTCCCAACTCGATCGCCCACTTAGCGACTCTTCCAGTAGCTTCTCGATTACGAATGATATCTGCCAATGGTGCTGAACTCACCACAGTTATTGGATGCTCTTGGAAGTAGTGCTTCAGCTTGCGACTCGCCATGAACACTCCAAACACCAACTTCTGCCACTGTGGGTAACGCTGTTTGGAAGCTGTGAGGACTTCGCTCACTAGTATACTGGTCTCTGGACAGGGTATTCCTTTCCGTTTCTTGTCTCTCCACAACCATGACAGCGCTCACAGCGCGGGAATTTGCCGCTATGTATAGTAGCATTGGCTCTTTATCTTTGGAGCCGCCAGAACTGGAGCATTTGTCAATTGATGTTTCAAGGCTGTCAGAGCTTCGTCCTCTGCGTCCCAAACGAAGGTGTCTGATTTTTTCAACAGTCTGTACAAAGGTAGTGCTTTCTCTCCCAATCTTGATATAAAGCGACTCAAAGCTGCTACGCAACCAGTAAGTCGCTGTACATCTTTTATCTTTTCTGGCTTTTGGAGATCCATCACGGCCTTTATCTTGTCAGGATTGGCCTCAATGCCTCTTTCTGATACTATGAATCCCAATAGCTTTCCTGCTGGTACTCCAAAGACGCACTTTGTGGGGTTGAGCTTCATGTTGTATTTTCTGAGATTTGTGAATGTCTCTGCCAGATCACCAATAAGATCCTGGCTAACTTGCGACTTAATCACAATATCATCCACGTAGGCGTGAACGTTGCGACCTATTTGCTCATGTAGGCAATTCTGAATGCATCTTTGGTAAGTCGCACCTGCGTTCTTCAACCCAAAGGGCATGCTGACATAACAAAAAGCTCCGAAGGGTGTGATGAAGGACGTCTTTTCTTGGTCCTCCCTCTTCATCTTGATTTGATGGTAGCCTGAATAGGCGTCCAAAAAGCATAACAGCTCGCACCCAGCAGTTGAATCAATTACTTGGTCGATCTTGGCAAAGCAAATGGATCCTTTGGACAAGCTTTGTTAAGACTGGTGTAATCAACGCACATTCGCCACGTACCGTTCTTTTTCATAACCAATACTGGTTTGCCACCCATTCCGGATGGTATACCTCTGTGATGAATCCTGCAGCCAGCAAGCGAGCTATTTCCTCTCCTATTGCCTTTCTCCTGTCATCATGAAACGCCGTAGTGGCTGCTTCACTGGTTTAGCCGCAGGGTTCACTTTGAGGCTATGTTCTGCTAATTCTCTTGGTACCCCTGGCATATCTGACGGCTTCCATGCGAAGATGTCTTTATTTTCCTGGAGAAAAGCGACGAGGGCCTTCTCCTGTCTTCTTCCATGTGTGCTCCAATGCTAGTTTGCTTGGATGAGTCGCCAGGAACAAGATTTATCTGCTTAGTGTCCTGGGCCGCTTTGAATTTCATTGGTGGCTCGGCAGATGGCGTGGTAACCACACTCATATCGTTTGGGTCCACCTGCGACTTATAACCTTTTAGTTCTTCCGCGGCACAGGCGGATTCTGCGAAAGCCGCATCTCCTTTTCACATTCTATTGCTTTTTCTCTATCTCCGTACACTGTGATGACCCCTTTTGGTCCTGGTATCTTCAACTGTAGGTACACGTAGCATGGCCTGGCCATAAACTTAGCAAAGGCCGTTCTTCCAAACAAGGCGTGATATGGGCTTTGGAATTTTACCACTTCGAAGCTTAGGAATTCACTTCTAAAGTTCTCTTCTGTTCCAAAAGTTACCCCTAGGGTTATTTTCCCCACTGGCCGTGCGGACCTTCCTGGGACAATGCCGTGAAATACTGTTGACGTGGGCTGCAGGCTGGAATCCTTGAGTCCTAGACGCTGGAAAGTATCGTAGTACAAGATATTAATGCTGCTTCCTCCATCCATAAGCACTTTGGTCAGCTTGTATCCTGCAACGTATGGTGCCACAACCAGTGCCAACTTGCCAGGTTCCCGTACTGTGGCGGGTGGTCGTCGCGACTCCAGGTTACCGCGTATTCTGACCACCTTAACCAAGGGTGTTGCTGGTATCACGGCGTTCACCTGCTGACTTCTCCGGCTCAATTTCTCTTCCTTTTGGAGGTATCGATAACTATTGTGTGATACTGCCCCGTCTGCCTGGGGTTACTCGCGCGTGCTGCCCAATATTTGTGTTATGAGCCGCACTAGGGTTTCCTTCATGGGAATTCCCCCCGTTGTGTTGGCTCTCTTCTTTCCACTTTTGTAATAATGGCATTGCGCCTTGGTATGGTCCGCTGGCCGTCCATCACCTGTCGCATGAAGGTCGCATGGCCGGTTGAAAACTTCTTGCATATTGATTGGACGGGAGCCGTATCCTCGACCCCTTCCACGCTGGCCTCTGAATCCTCCACGCGCATTGGCGACGAGCCCTGAGTGACCATCTTCGCTTTTGCGTTTGTTTTGACTCGCGTTGTTGTGGCTCGTTTGCTTGCTGGGGCTTGTTGGAGTTTTTCTTTCCTTTTGCAGCAACCTCCTCTTCTTCTCCGTCTGACGCGTCTCTGGTTTTATCTGAGCTGGCATATTTGTTAGCCGCAGCCATCACCTCGCTGAGGCTCTTGACTTTATCCTTCATGCGACCCAGCTTATGAATCAGCGGCTCAAACTTGCAGTTTTTCTCCATCACCAGGACGGCTGAGCTTGGTGGTATATTATCTGAGGAGTGTATTATTTCTGCCACCCTTTTCATCCAATGGCGACTTGACTCGCCTTCCTTCTGGACACAACGCTCTAAATCTTCTATATTGCAGAGTTTGCAAGTTCCTTGGAAGTTCTTAACGAAGGCATCCTTCAGTTCCTCCCAAGTATTTATAGAGTTGGGAGGCAAATTTTGCAGCCATATGTGCGCTGCTCCTTCTAGCATCATTTAGGTGCGCAGATCTCTTGAGGCGTTAGGATGCTCATGCCCATCTCGTAATTGTTGAGCCAAGTGGTTGGATCCATGCTGGCGTTATAGTTTGCCACCTTGCGTGGCCCTTTGAAATCTTCAGGAAAAGGTTCCGATCTGATCCTTTCAGTGAAACACGCGGTCCCTTGAGTCGCGAGGACAGGGCTGTGGGCGCGCCTGCGGGGTTATCTGCGGGCCGCTTTTGCATCATGGCGTGCTCGCCTGCGCTTCTGCGACTTGCTCCTGCTGCCTCTGTGCGACTCCTGACACGTCCTCTGGTGGCCTGCTTGGACGCTTCTTTCTGCTGCAATCCTGTGATTGGCTGGTACGAGGGGCAGCTGTGCTTCGGCTTCCGCCCTATTGGCTTGTTGCAGGACTGCCGTACTTAGCATCTGAATCGCGCGCCGCGCCTCAGCATTGACCGGGTCATCGCCTGTTGGTACCATCTGAGTCAAGATATTAGCCGCAGCATACATATTATCGACAGGGTTCTGGTAATGGCCCTGTGGGGTGTGAAACCTCCTTGGTTGTTGCTGGGTCTCTTGATTTGTTGGTACCCTTCCTTCCGCAGTCGTCTGGATTCCCGTCCCGCGGCTGGAGTGAGCGGGATTTCCACTGTTGGTTGAGTCGCGCGCAGCTGTGTTTGCGGGTCAACCTGTTGAGTCGCAGCCAGCGCGGCTACTCTCTGCCGCTCCTGTTGGATTCCTTGGTTTATCTGATCGAGCCTGCGGCGCTCTTCTTCCATCCTTCGAACCTCATACAGGAGCTCGGCCCTGGCGGCCTCAATTTCTGTTGCACGGAGGGCGGCGTTCGTGGCTGACACAGGGACAAGAAGTGGGTTGCTTGGGGGTGCCGATGCCTCGGTTTCTCCAGCAGTTCCTGATGCGCCTGCTCCTCCGGCCATGTAAACCGCGACTTGTGCCATCTCTTGATCTGGTGATGATGTGATTTCTGGTGGGTAACCCCAGCAACTTTCTTCAAAGGCAGGTATGATGGACCCAAACTCTTGCGAGTCCATGCTTTCCACGGATTCTTCCCCGTCATCGGCGACTTCTTCTACTGAATCGCCTTCCTGGACCGATCTAACGGACCTGCCACCGATGAAGCCGACGAAGACGTTGATGGATCCGAACGGGATGACGTGGCCGGTCTCCAAATAATCTGCTTCCGGCCCCCAGCTTGAATCGTCGATGAGGGGTGTGCCATTGACCGTGATGATACGGCCAACAACAAGATCTTCAGCTCCCTTCATGGATCCTGCGCGGAACGTGACGCTCTTGACCGCAGGCCCCACGGTGGGCGCCAACTGTCGTGGGTTTGTCACGTCAGGTGTCATAGATGACTTCGTAGGTGTGGGATTATGCGAGTCAAGCATCTCCGAGCTTGGGATCGCAGGAACAAAGATCAACACAGATTTACCCAGGTTCGGCCCCCTCAATGTGAGGTAAAAGACCTACTTCCTGCCTACCCTAGATTGGTATTGATATGATAATCGAGGTGTTACAATGGAGGCGATCCGATCTGGTACTCGCCGTATGAGCTAGGGTTTAGGGCTTGATAGCTTGACCCGCTCTAAGTCCTGCGAGTCCTCTTTATATACACAGAGGCTCGCTAGGTTACAAAAGGAAACTTCCCCATAAGGAATACATCCACAGAGGCCTACTCGGAGACTACTTGGTCTTCACGTCCTCCGGGATATGTCTTCTAGATCTTTCCCTTATGGCGGTTCAATATTGGGCTTGCTCCCAAGTGGGCCTTGTCCGTGCGAGTAAGTTAAGTCGCACTGGGCCGCGGGTTAATCCAGAAAGTATTCCCCCGACACCGCAGGCCCCACGGTGGGCGCCAATGTCGTGGGATTGTCACGTCAGATGTCATGGATGACTTCGTAGGTGTGGGATTACGCGAGTCAATCGTCTCCGAGCTAGGGATTGCAGGAACAAGGACGAACAAGATTTTACCCAGGTTTGGCCCCGCAATGTGAGATAAAGACCTACTTCCTTTCCTACCCTAGATTGGTATTGATTATGATATGTGGTGTTACAATGGAGGCGATCCGATCTGGGAACTCACCGTAAGAGCTAGGGTTTTTAGGGCTTGATCGCTTGACCCTGTCTAAGTCCTGCGAGTCCTTTATATACAGAGGCTCGCTAGGTTACAAGAGTTCTACACGAAGCCGATTGTAAACTTGTTTCCAAGGCAAGTTTTATCACCGACCTTCTGGAGCCTTCCTTTTGGCAGGCTGCGATCCTTGATCGGCCCATCTTTACATGGCCCAATAATAGCGTGATCATGGAAGATGAAGTCGCCGTTTTTGGCCTTGAATAAGTCGCAGGTTAATTATTCCCCCGACACTGGGTATCCCTGACATACCAATCCTGGAATGTACTTCGATTGGCTCGAAGAAGAACGAGGGCGCAGGCGCAGGCGTCAGTCCTAATCTCGCCAAAAGGGGACAAACTCGGTACGTTCTGCAGATGGACTTCCCCTAAACCCTCCAACAACGAGTCAGAGTACGAGGCCTTATATGCATGGCATGAGGATGGCCAAGGTGTGTGGCTGCACTCGAATCATGATCTACGGCGACTCAAACCTGCTGGTTGCAGCAAACTATGAAGACCTGCGACGCCACCGCAGAGATAAATGATTGCGTACCGTGAGCTGTACAACGCCATGGACAGCAACTTCGCATGGGTAGCGAATTGCGCAATATCGGGCGTGAAAGCATGAAGAAGCGGACATGCTCGCCAATCTCGGCTCACAAAGCACCGGTTACCACGGCATCTTTCTTGAGAAAATTCAAGCACCGATCTATCAAGACCAAGGCAAAAGGCTACATCCAAACCTCGACCGCTCAAGTCGCAGCCCAGAATCTGGCACCCAGCACAGAGGATCCGCACGTCGAAGTCCTCTCGTCGAGCCAACCTGGACACATCTGTTTCTAGCATACTTGAAGCGAGGCGAGCTCCCAGAGACGTGGCGGAAAAAGCGCGTCGGGTCACCCGACGTGCTAAGGCATACACCACAATTTAGCCACACACGAAGACTCGGGAGAGCTGCGCCGTACAAAATTACAAACTCAGTTGCACTCAAAGACTCGGAGGTTGTGCTAGCTCTAAGTTGACGAGGGAATATCTCCCCGGCAACAGTGCCAAGAAACAATGCTTGTACGTCACACGTCAGTTGGGAACCCAAGAGGAAGGTATGATGAGTGCAGCAGCAAGTTTTCCCTCAGTATGAAACCAAGGTTTAATCGAACCAGTAGGAAAACGAGGTTTGCTTCGAAGGTGTTGGTGAAGGAGTGTAGTGCGGCGCAACACCAGGGATTCCGGTGCCAACGTGGAACCTGCACAACCAAAATTACTTTGCCCCAACTTAACAGTGAGGTTGTCAATCTCACCGGCTTGCTGAAAACAAAGGGTTAAACGTATCGAATGGAAGATGATGTTTGTTTGCATAAAACAGTAGAGAACAATGATTGCAGTAGATTGTATTTCAGATGTAAAAGAATGGACCGGGGTCCACAGTTCACTAGTGGTGTCTCTCAATAAGATAACTAACATGCTGGGTAAACAAATTACAGCTGGGCAATTGACAATTGATAAGTGCATATAACATGCATGTGTGAGCTGTGGTGTCTACTATGAGATTCATTTGGGCATTACGACAAAGTACATAGACCGCTATCCAGCATGCATCTATGCCTAAATAGTCCACTTTCCGGTTAACATCCGTACCCTTCCAGTATTAAGTTGCAAGCAACAGACAATTGCATTAAGTAATGTGCGTAATGTAAACAATACATTCATCCTTGAATAAAGCATTGCTGTTTTACCCTAGTGGCAACAACACATCTACAACCTTAGAACTTGCTGTCACTATCCCAGGTTAAATAGAGGTTGAACCCAACTATCATGCATAAATACCCCCTCTTGGAGTTACAAGTATTCACGTGGCCAAGGCTTCAACAAGTAACGGAGAGCATGCAAGATCACAAATGACATAGACATGATAATATAATATTCAGCTCCACATAGGTATCAATATAAGTCAGATCCCAGCAAACACAACATGTAGCATTACAATAAGATGATCTTGATCATGATAGGCAGCTCACAAGATCTAAACATGATGGCACAAGTGGAGAAGACAACCATCTAGCTACTGCTATGGACCCATAGTCCAAGGATGAACTACTCACGCATCACTCCGGAGGCGGGCATGGCGATGTAGAGCCCTCCGGTGATGATTCCCCTCTCCGGCAGGGTGCCGGGAAGAGCTTCAGAACCCCCCGAGTTAGGGTTGACGACGGCGGCGGCAGCGAATATGTTCTGGATGAAAGGCTCGGTGTTTTAGGGTTTTCACGTCTCGGGGAATAAATAGGCGAAGGGGCGATGTCGGCGGACCCCCGAGGGGCCCAAACCACAGGCTGGCGCGGCTGGGGCCCACTGCCGCGCCGCCAGGTGGTTTGGCCACCTCGTGGCTCTCTTCCTCTCCTTCGGACTCCGTGTACGTGCTGGAAAAATAGGGACTGGCCTTTTGTTTCGTGCAATTCCGAGAATATTTCCAGAAGTAACTTTCTGAAACCAAAAACAGCAGAAAACAGGGAACTGGCACTGTGGCATCTTGTTAATAGGTTAGTCCCAGAAAATGCATAAAAGTGATACGAAGTGTATATAAAACATGTAGCAAATGGTATAATATAAGCATGGAACAGCAGAAATTATGGATACGTTGGAGACGTATCAAGCATCCCCAAGCTTAGTTCTACTCGTCCTCGAGTAGGTAAAACGATAACAACAAATAATTTCTGAGGAGACATGCTTTCACACAATCTTGATCAATATATTGCAAGGCTCATGTCATGAATGAAGTGACTCAAAGCAATGATCTATAGTTTGCTAACAAATAGATAAAGAGTAAACAATGAATCATATAAGCAAAAACTTTTCATGAATAGTACTTTCAAGACAAGCATCAAAAAGTTTTGCATAAGAGGTAACTCATAAAGCAATAGATTCAAAGTAAAAGGCATTGAAGCAACACAAAGGATGATTAAGTTTCAGCATTGCTTTCAACTTGTAACATGTATATCTCATGGATAGTTGTCAACATAAAGCAATATAACAAGTGCAATAAGTAAACATGTAAGAATCAATGCACACAAAGTTGACACAAGTGTTTGCTTCTAAGATAGAAAGGAGTAGGTAAACTGACTCAACATAAAGTAAAAGATAGGCCCTTCGCAGAGGGAAGCAGGGATTAAATCATGTGCTAGAGCTTTTTAAGTTTTCGAAAGCATATAGAGAGCACAAAATAAGTATTTGAGAGGTGTTTGTTGTTGTCAACGAATGGTAGTGGGCACTCTAACCCCCTTGTCAACCAGACTTTCAAGAGCGGCTCCCATGAAGGACGTTATCTCTACCAGCAAGGTAGATCATCCCTCTTCTCTTTTGTTTACACATGTATTTTAGTTTCTTTATAGATGACACTCCTCCCAACCTTTTGCTTACACAAGCCATGGCTAACCGAATCCTCGGGTGCCTTCCAACATTCACATACCATGGAGGAGTGTCTATTTGCAAATTAAGTTGCTTACTGATAAATCAGGGCAAAACATGTGAAGAGAATTATTAATGAAAGTTGTAATTAATTGGGGCTGGGCACCCCGTTGCCAGCTCTTTTTGCAAATTATTGGATAAGCGGATGTATATGCCACTAGTCCATTGGTGAAAGTCTGTCAGAAGTAAATGACAAGATTGAAAGATAAAACACCACATACTTCCTCATGAGCTATAAAACATTGACACAAATAAGGAGTAATAAAGTTTTGAATAGTTTAAAGGTAGCACATGAAATATTTACTTGGAATGGCAGGAAATACCACATAGTAGGTAGGTATGGTGGACACAAATGGCATGGGTTTTGGCTCAAGTTTTGGATGCACGAGAAGCATTCCCTCTCAGTACAGAGTTTAGGCTAGCAAGGTTGTTTGAAGCAAACACAAGTATAAACCGGTACAGCAAGAATCACATAAAAACATATTGCAAGTATTATAAGACTCTACACTGTCTTCCTTGTTGCTCAAACATTTTACCAGAAAATATCTAGACCTTAGAGAGAACAAATATGCATCCCAAGTCTCAACAAGCTCTACGGTAGTTCTCCACTACTAGGCTTTAACTACATGATGCAAGAGCTTAAACATGATCTACTTGAGAGCTCAAAACAATTGCAAAGCATCAAATCAAAACAAGACAATGATCTACAAGAATGCATATGTCTTTTCCAATACCAACTACTACATGTAGCATTTTCTTTCTTCCAAACAAACACCAATCAATTTATTTAAACATAAACTCTCCAAATGATAATATAATGCAGCAAGAGAGTATTTATAAACAAGTGCTAACAGCTCGAAGAGATGCATGAAAAACAGGAGCTAAAAGCACTGCAGTAGCTAGTTAAGAATACTCAACAAATATAAGTGAAGAACATGAGTATTCACATGAAAAAGCGGAGCGTGTCTCTCTCCCACACAAGGATTGCTAGGATCCGAATTTATTCAAACAAAAACAAAAATAAAAACACACAGACGCTCCAAGTAAAGCGCATAAGATGTGAAAGAATTAAAATATAGTTTCACTAGAGATGACCTGATAAGTTTGTTGATGAAGAAGGGGATGCCTTGGGCATCCCCAAGCTTAGACGCTTGAGTCTCTCTGAATATGGTTGGGATGAACCACGGGGGCATCCCCAAGCTTAGGCTTTTCACTCTTCTTGATCACATAATATCACCCTTCTCGCTTGATCCTTGAAAACTTCCTTCACACCAAACTCAAGACAGTTCTCATTAGAGGGTTAGTGCATAATCAAAAATTCTCATATTCTGTAATGATACAATCAATCCCAAAGCTTCTGGACATTAGCTACAGCCACCAATGCTTTGTGGAGCAAAGAAATCCACACAAACACAGTAAAAGAGCGAATGCAAAACAAAAGGCAGAATCTGTCAAAAACAGAACAGTCTGGAATGACGAATTTTTTCGAGGCACTTAAGTTGCTCAGATGGATCTGGCCTAAAATAATGAAAGTTGCGTACATATCTCAGGAATATGCGTGATTTTTTCAGAATTTTTGAATTTTCTACAGGGAGATAAGCTCAAATCCGTGACAGCTAAAAATCTGTCACTGCGCAGAAATCCAAATCTTGCATCAACTTTCAATATAGAACTTTACTTGGCACAACATTGCGATAAAATAAAGATACAAAGGAGTTGCTACAGAAGTAACAAAACTCCTTGAGAAAAACTAAAAATAAAAGATAAAGGGTTGCCTCCCTAAAGCGCTTTCTTTAATGCCTTTAGCTAGGCTAAAAGATTTTAATGATGCTCTCATAGGAATAGAACTTGAAAAACAAAAGAGAGCATCAAGAGGCAAATATCAAACGCATTTAAGTCTAACCCACTTTCTATGCAAGGGAACCTTGTAACAAAATAAATTATTGAAGCATAAAGCAACTAGCATAGAAAGATGAAACAAGTACAACTTCAAAACTTTCAACATAAAGAGAGGTGTTTTAGTGACTTGAAAACTTTTACAACCATATTTTCCTCTCTCATAATAACTTTCAGTAGCATCATGAACAAACTCAACTATATAACTATCACATAAAGCATGCTTTTCATGATCTACAAACACATAATTTTTATTAAGTTCAAAAACAGTGGGGTCATTAAACCCACTTTTGACAATAGTAGTATAATAAATATCATTAGGCAATATAGGACCATCATCAAGAGCATTATCATATATAGCATTAGGGAGCCATTGTTTTATTTCTGAAATTTCGTTTTCTTGAGTCAAGGAGCTTGTTACGTAAAATTTATCAAAAGGAGATATTTCAAAAGAATCATGGCATTCAACAATATAACACTCTTCCTCCTTAGGTAGGCATGGAGGGCAATTAAATAGTGTAAGAGTTGAAGAGTTACTGTCATTAGAAGGTAGATCCTCCTTTTGTTCTTCACTCTCCTCCTCTTTTTCATCCAATGAGATCACAGTTTCAGCAATTTCCTCTTCCTCAGGTTCCTGCAAGGCACAAGTTTCATCTTTTTGAGGAAACATCCTCTCAAGATGTTCAGTAATGTAAGAATTATTATCCTTGTAGGTATCACAACAATATTTAAGTATGGCAATACATTCAGATTTATAAGGGGCATCAGTTTTATGTTCAAGATAAGAACTAATTTCAAGGGCACCCTTAAAAACAATAAACTCTTCAATTTGTTCAAGATTACCAAAATCATAGTTTCCTTTAGCATAGGCAGCCAAGGTTTCATTATCAGTATACTCACATTGGAAAGGGAGATGTTTGTGCCTTCTATAGCAAAGAGATTCATTAAAGCAGTAGGATTCATCATATGTAGAACACAAGTTCTTAGCAAAACCATTCAATCTTCTTATTTGTTCCCATAGATGTTTTCCTTTTGAGAGAAGCGGTAATTCTTATAACGAGACCCAGTTTCATAGAGATAAGACATTGAAAACAACTAGTCATAATAGTAATTCGAAATAAAAAGGAACTAATTTTTTTGTGTTTTTGATAAAGAGAGCAAACAAGACTAAATAAAAATAAACTAAGCAAGACAAATAACAAAGTAAAAGATTGGGTGTGAGAGACTCCCCTTGCAGAAGCAATTCGGTTTTCCCCGGCAACGGCGCCAGAAAACGTGTTGGTGCTCTAAGTTGACGAGGGAATATCTCCCCGCAACAGTGCCAGAAACAATGCTTGTACGTCACACGTCAGTTGGGAACCCCAAGAGGAAGGTATGATGAGTGCAGCAGCAAGTTTTCCCTCAGTATGAAACCAAGGTTTAATCGAACCAGTAGGAAAACGAGGTTGCTTCGAAGGTGTTGGTGAAGGAGTGTAGTGCGGCGCAACACCAGGGATTCCGGTGCCAACGTGGAACCTGCACAACACAATCAAATTACTTTGCCCCAACTTAACAGTGAGGTTGTCAATCTCACCGGCTTGCTGAAAACAAAGGGTTAAACGTATCGAATGGAAGATGATGTTTGTTTGCATAAAACAGTAGAGAACAATGATTGCAGTAGATTGTATTTCAGATGTAAAAGAATGGACCGGGGTCCACAGTTCACTAGTGGTGTCTCTCCAATAAGATAACTAACATGCTGGGTAAACAAATTACAGCTGGGCAATTGACAATTGATAAGTGCATATAACATGCATGTGTGAGCTGTGGTGTCTACTATGAGATTCATTTGGGCATTACGACAAAGTACATAGACCGCTATCCAGCATGCATCTATGCCTAAATAGTCCACTTTCCGGTTAACATCCGTACCCCTTCCAGTATTAAGTTGCAAGCAACAGACAATTGCATTAAGTAATGTGCGTAATGTAAACAATACATTCATCCTTGAATAAAGCATTGCTGTTTTACCCCTAGTGGCAACAACACATCTACAACCTTAGAACTTGCTGTCACTATCCCAGGTTAAATAGAGGTTGAACCCAACTATCATGCATAAATACCCCCTCTTGGAGTTACAAGTATTCACTTGGCCAAGGCTTCAACAAGTAACGGAGAGCATGCAAGATCACAAATGACATAGACATGATAATATAATATTCAGCTCCACATAGGTATCAATATAAGTCAGATCCCAGCAAACACAACATGTAGCATTACAATAAGATGATCTTGATCATGATAGGCAGCTCACAAGATCTAAACATGATGGCACAAGTGGAGAAGACAACCATCTAGCTACTGCTATGGACCCATAGTCCAAGGATGAACTACTCACGCATCACTCCGGAGGCGGGCATGGCGATGTAGAGCCTCCGGTGATGATTCCCCTCTCCGGCAGGGTGCCGGGAAGAGCTTCAGAAACCCCCGAGTTAGGGTTGACGACGGCGGCGGCAGCGAATATGTTCTGGATGAAAGGCTCGGTGTTTTAGGGTTTTCACGTCTCGGGGAATAAATAGGCGAAGGGGCGATGTCGGCGGACCCCGAGGGGCCCAAACCACAGGCTGGCGCGGTGGGGCCCACTGCCGCGCCGCCAGGTGGTTTGGCCACCTCGTGGCTCTTCGTCTCTCCTTCGGACTCCGTGTACGTGCTGGAAAAATAGGGACTTGGCCTTTTGTTTCGTGCAATTCCGAGAATATTTCCAGAAGTAACTTTCTGAAACCAAAAACAGCAGAAAACAGGGAACTGGCACTGTGGCATCTTGTTAATAGGTTAGTCCCAGAAAATGCATAAAAGTGATACGAAGTGTATATAAAACATGTAGCAAATGGTATAATATAAGCATGGAACAGCAGAAATTATGGATACGTTGGAGACGTATCAGGTTGCACCTATAAAGTTCAAAGCATCGCAAACTCAAGAGCATCCGAACGCTGGGGGCTCACCCCCGCGCAAACAAAGACATTTTCTCATCAACATACATACTGCAGCAACGTAGCAAAGACATCTATACATTACAACTCAAATTTGTGCTATGCCACTTTCTAACCTATTTAGCTGTTTCCTCCTTCGGCTCTACCAGTTCTCTTCCTCCTTCAAAACCCGATGAATAAGCACCAATGCATCCACTCGGGTCGCTTGATAATGCTCCAGCATAGGCACTGGGCCACCACAGGCACTGGTGGAGGGCCCAGGACGATCTTCTTCAAATCAAGATTTGGGCAGTGAGCCGAGCGAAGGCAAGCGCAACTGTGGCTCCGCCAATAAGCTGCTCTCGAACAAACTTCTTGATGGCCTTGCTGTAACATCCAAAAATATTAATCAATATTGTTATTCCAAAAATGAGAGCCAACAAAACTTTTGTTAAATATTATGTGTTGTCTGAAAAATATTGCTTGTGGTAATAATTCTTGTTGCTTGTGTTATTTATTCTTGCTAATTATGTTGTTTGCTCTAAAATAAAACAAGAGAAAAAGAAAGAATTGAATTAGCAAAATAAAGCAAGAAAAATAAAAGTGACAATTGTGTCACACAAATTCTCCAGAGGAGAAACAAATATGGTTTCAAACAAAATTGAGAGGAGAAGTTATATAAACTCTCCATTTTTATTCCTATAACTTTTCCCTCTCAAAAATTTAATTTAAAAACCTAAATTTAAATTCTATTTACTTTCTTACTAAATTCAAATCACAAAGTGTGCTATGTTGCACTTGTCCCATGAAATGCAACAGCACCACAAATACCTATACATATTTATGAAGCAAAGTATGAAATTAAATTCAGAAATTCAAATTCAAATTTGGCTTAAGCATTTCATCGAACACATTGCAGTCATGCACTGTGTTTTCCCATTTCATCCAACCCGAAGATCAATTGATCAAATTCGGGTGTTGTCCGTCGAATTGATGCTGGCAACCTCTTTCTCTCCTCTCCCCGAACTCGCCGCGCTCAAGAAATCGAAGAGGGGAGGATGGCGTCGACGAGAAGCGTCGGAGGGGACACGCTCCGGCGAGCACGCGCCATGTCGCGCAAGTGGCCGTGGCGTGGCGATGCCGCGTTGCCCAGCTCCGTGCCCCCTCTCTCTCCCTCACCTCGCTGCCCCTCTCTGGCCACACCGCAGCCCGCAGGAACCCGCCCGCCGGAGTGACGCCGTGTGCAGTGCGCGCCGCGCACCGCCCGAGCGTTCCCTGGCCGTCCCACTCGCGAGCACGCTCCGCTCGTCGACACGCACTGACCTTGCTCCCTGCCACTCCCACATCGTAGCCGCACCTCCACCGCCCCTACGGCGAGAGCACGTCGCCCCTGGAACCCTCCTGCGCCCGGACCACCATGGACCGTGCTCGCCGTAAATACCCCATCCCGCGCCAGAGCTCTCCACACCCCGCACCACTGCCTTCAACCCTCTCCACTCCTCTGTGCACCGCCAGGAGGGCGGAGCCACTCCCTCGAAGCTCCAGTTGCCGTGAGCTTCCTCGACGCTCGCCGTGTCCGAGGTAGACGAAGCACACGGCCGTGCCGTGCTGCTGCCCCATTCCCCTCTCTGACCCTGCACTTTGCTCACATGGACAGCGCCCTCACCGCCGCCTTTTCCTCGATTGTTTCGTGCACCAGAGCGCCCGCAGGAGCTTGCCGGAGATCGTGGCGTGCCGTGGAAGTCCGACGCGTCGCCATCGCCGCTGCAGCCCTCCCAGCAAGTACAACTCGCACCACGCCTTCCTCGAGCCTCCGCAGTTCTCCAGCACCTTCCCCGAGCCTTCCCAAGCCCTCTAGGTGAGCTTCCGTGCACCTCGCCGTCGCCGGAGCTCCGGCGTCGCCATTGTCCTGTCGACGATGAACTCGAGCTCCAGGAGCCGTTGGATCTAGATCCAACGGTAACTTACCGCTTCGGTTACGCGTTAGGCTGACGGGCTGACCCCACCGTCAGCATTTATTCAATTCCAGCGCACACTGAGTCACTGACTGTGGACCCCACCTGTCATACTTTTCGACATTATCCAGAGCAATTAGATTTTCAAATTTAGTTTCTCTGGAAATTTCAATACTGGACCCAACTTAGAAATCAATATCTCAAGATTTAGGAATCCAAATAAATCAAACTCAATTGTTCTGGAAAGCTTATGAAATTGTTTAACCAACCAATTGGTCTCATGTCATTAAATAAATAGTTAAAAAGTATTATTGAAACTTGTTTGTTTCTGATACTCTGTTAGTCCAATTAATTCCAAACCAATTTTGCTAGCTTAGTACTGCCTTGTATTAGCTCCCCTAATTTTGATAGAATTAATTAAGCAATATTAATTGTTGACTTTAAGATAAACCCTTCTGGACTAAAACAAACAAATATGTTTATTGGTTGACCAAATGAGTTAGGACAATTTTGTTAGCTCACATATAGCCATGTTTAGTTACCCCTAAAAGGGTTTAATTTTTGGAGAAATAGAATTTAAATGGTAGCTAAAACTTGATTATTAAGCTACTGGATTCAATCCAATGTGTAGGGAGTTTGGTAACTCCAAATGATCCAATTCAAATTGGGTTGTCTTCTAACATCAGTAGCTTTCTATAGAAGTTTAGTTTGTATTTTTGTGACCAACAGAAACTTAAGTTGTGGATTTAAACATGAATAACTAGTTTCTGCCATAATTTGGACTTAAATAAATAATGTTTAATTCAAATATTTTGAACCAAATTGTGTTGGTTGTGTGGGCAGTAGCTAATTGTGATGTTTGTGATTGATATGTTGATGCTTGCTTGAGTAGATTAGTAATTGTTTGCATTGCTTGTTTAAGTTTAGACGAGAACGTTGCCGGAGTCTACGAGGAGGGGGAATTCTCTGATCATCAAGCACAAGAACCCGAGAACTTTGCCGAGCAAGGCAAGCTATTCCCTGAGCTTGCACCTAAATACATATGCATCTACTTTCATAACATGTTTTACTCTCAAAGCAAGGTTTATAAAACCCATTTCAAAATATATGGATACTATTTTGCCACCCTATGTAGTAGCTTATATAAAACTTTAGGATGGGAAAAGCGTGCTACCTCTGCAGAGTGTAAAACTATTCGAATAGCCGAGTCCTCGGATATGGACAGTTGGGAGGCTGTCCTAGACCATGTGCAAGTTTTTGGAAAAGCTTTTAAGTTTAAAAAGAAATTGAAATGGTGATGGTGTTACCCAGCTATACCAAATGAAGTGGTATGAGTTGTGGGAATAAATGGACTATGGTGAGCCATGGTCATGAAAAGGAGGAGTTTTTGAGAAACAAAATGAGATGGTGACTTCTTTCAAAGATGGTTATAAAACTCTTCTTACCTTTTTCAATAAAGATATAGAGATGTTTTAAAACAAATAAAAGTGCATACTCATGTTGGGGTAGTTTGCGAGTACATTCAAATGTACTCATATTGGTTTCGTCCCTGGCTATTGTCCTAGCCAGACTACGAGGAGGAGCACTACGCCGAGCAGGAATATGGCGACTTCTACGCAACTAAGGATCTCCACAAGTCAGCTGCCTGTCGGGTCGTCATCGTTAGAATATGATGTCTACTACGCCGTAGCTTCCGCTGATATTTTGGTTTGGCCCATGAAGGCACCTATGTAAGAACTTGGTCTAAATGACCATTTATGTAAGACTTTTATTCGGTACTGTAATGGATGTAAACTTTGGTATCCAATTCGGATTATGTGCAACGACAGACTGATCACGGGATCGTTGTGTTAAGCATAATCGGGTATTTCGGACAGCTAGTCCGGGGTCCCCACAGACTTGGTATCAGAGCCATCCTGACTTTAGGAAACCTTAGTTAGCATGGTCGTTTGTCAAATGTTACAAAAGATGAATTTCTAAAAAGAAAGGAATGAAGTATTTTCGAAAATTGCTTATCTCCAATCCTCTTACTTATGCAAAATTTTACTCTCATTAAATATTACATTTTCCTTGGTATCCCTAAAATTTGCACACCTCTCATTAAGTTTAAAATTTGACTCACTTGTTGCCCTACTATATTAAAATTTTGATACACTTGTCACCTAACTAACTTAAAATTTTGTTAAAATTGTAGATGGCGCTCCATTGGACCGAGTTCGTTCAGCTGGAGAAGGACAGCAAGTTGACGTTTGAGAGGGACTTGTTCGAGTTGACCAAGCTGTTAGGTCGCCCCGCTCCAGAGTTTGAGGGAGCTCAGATTGACGTTCACGGTGTCGGAAGGCTGAGCTGGCTCATCGGTCGTCAGTTCGCAGGAACATCAAGTCTCCCAGTTCCAGGACGCTGTCTTCACCACCAAGGAGGCCACCTGGGTTGATGGTCTCTGTACTGCTACACAGAGGATGCTAGCCCGACTTTGTGAGGAGCACAAGGCGGAGTTAGTAGACTCCCGTTTCCGGTTCTACGGGAGGCGCAACTGCGATGGACACCCTACTCCTTCACCTTACCACCCGATGTTTGGGAGCTACATCATGGACATGGAGATCTTACTTCAGTGCACTCAGGATGATCTGTTGCGCACTAGGATTCAGCTTCACTTTGCGCGAGTCGCTCGTTGAGCTTCGCGAGAACGAGAGAAGCTGATGGAGGAGAAGGTCGCTCTTCTCGGAAGAGGGCCCAGCTGAGGAGACATCGTGAAGCTCGCACGAAGGTGGCAGAGCAGGACAGCTGATGAGGATCTAGAGCACCATACTGACGAGATGGAGGAGGAGGGCGAGGATCTCCGCAAGGAGAACAACGCTTTCCTCAGTGACGATGATGACTTCGTGGAGGAGATGGATTGTGAGGAGGATGATGAGGAGGAGTTAGTTGACGAGGAGGAGGAGCCACTCGAGCCAGTTCTCGAGGACGAGGAGGAGGATCCCGAGGAGCCAGCCTACCAGTCAGATGCTGACGTGTTAGAGCTGGAGGTTCCACCTCAGTAGGCGAGTGACTTGATCACTACCGCAGGATTAGGTTGACCCCATAGCTAGTCGAGTCGAAGTAGTGGTTCTTTTGGAAACCAGATGCTATGTTGTAAGCTTGGTGTTGTAAGCTTAATGTTGTTGTGAACTCCTTGATGTGTTGTTTGTGAAATATAAGTATGTTTGTTTGTTAAATCTGTGTGAATATTTTCATATAAACTTAAATTAATCAACATTGAGAGATCGTCTTTTCCCTTAGTCGAACTTTTCTTGCCTTGTCTCTTATACCCGGTGTGCTTCAGGATGCCGCCCGTCGCGACAATACGGGAGGATCAGGATCAGCACCACCACCACCGGACCCAACCCCCGCCCAACTTCTCGCGCTTATCATGGAGGAACGTGAGAATGCCCGGCAGGAGCGCCAGGCTCATCTCGTTGCCCTACAACAACTGCAGCCGCTTACAACAACAACAATAATAACAACAACAACAACAAGGTGGTAATGGCAATGGCAATGAGAACCAGCGATCTACCTTAGGCGATTTCCAGAAGACCAACCCACCCACCTATTCCAAGGGACTTCACCCACTGGAGGCCGATGATTGGCTTCGCACCATCGGCAACAATCTGGAAGTTGCTGCTGTGGGAGAAATGAGAAAGTGTTGTATGCAACCCACTATCTCGCTGGACCTGCAAGAGCTTGGTGGGAAACTACCAAGGCTCTCCAGCAAGCTGGTCATGTCATCGACTGGGCTGAGTTCCAGGAGAAGTTCCGCAAGAAGCACATTCCCTATGGGCTCATTGAAGGAAGAAGGATGAGTTCCGTAAGCTGAGGCAGGGAAGTAGAGATGTGGTCGGTTATCTTGAGGATTTTACCGACTTATCTCGGTATGCTCCTGATGACACCGACAAAGAAGAGAAGAAGATGGAGCGATTCATGAGTGGACTTCATGATGAACTGCAGTGTGCTCTGGTTATCCATGACTTCCGTGATCTGGAGTCACTTGTGGACAAAGCCATCCAGCTGGAGACCAAGCGCAAGTCTATGTATGAAGGTCGCAAGAGGAGGATGAATGCTCAGGAAGGTTCGAGCAGCCAGAAACCTCGTATCTTTCAGCAGAACCCCAGGCCTGCCTATCGTCCACCCCAAGCACACGCCCCAATTTCCCTAACCGCCCAAACAACTTCAACCGCCCCAATGACAATAACCGTTCTGGAGGAAACTTCAATAATTTCAATCTCCGCCCCAAGGTTGTCTGCTTTGAATGCGGCGCCCAGGACATTACTCCAGAGAATGCCCCAATCCCAAGAAGCCTGTCCAGCGCCCCAATGCACCTGCACCGAACAATGGTCAAGGCCGCAATGGAAATGGTAATGGCAAGAATGCCGCACCCCGCGGGAATGTTGCTGTTGTCAGAGGCCGTCTGCACCACATCAATGCTGAAGAGGCTGAAGAAGCGCCAGATGTTGTGCTGGGTACGTTCCTTGTCAACTCAGTACCTGCAACTGTTCTGTTTGATTCTGGTGCCACCATTCGTTTATTACCAAAGAGTTTGTTTCTAAGGGAGGTTTAGTCGGGAGTCTTTTACCCAAACCAATGTTGGTACAAACCCCAGGACTGTTAGCCAAAACCAACCAGATGTGTTCCGAAACCCCCATAGAAATTGGAGGAGGAAGGTTTGCAGCCGACCTAATTATCTTAGGAAACCAAGGCATAGATGTTATTCTTGGAATGGATTGGTTAGCCAAGTATCACGGTCGTATTGACTGTGCCCGAAGAGCTGTTTCTCTCACTTCTGATGATGGAGTTGAAGTGGAGTATGCATCTGAGACCAGCCAGACCAGACCCGGATGCCATGAGAGCATAGCTCGACCGCCCTAGATGAGATCCGTGTTGTTCACCTGTTCAAGGATGTTTCCCAGAAGAATTGCCTGGTATGCCGCCAGACCGGGATATTGAGTTCATAATTGAGCTTATCCCAGGACATCCCCCATATCCCAAAAGCCTTATCGGATGAATCCGGAAGAACTGGTGGAGTTGAAGAAGCAGTTGGCTGATATGCTAAGCAAAGGTCTTGTCCGCCCAAGCGCTTCACCATGGGGATCACCCATTATTTTTGTGGACAAGAGAGACGGTACCACACGCCTGTGTGTGGATTATCGCAAGCTGAATGACGTGACCATTAAAAACAAGTACCCTCTTCCCAAGATCGAGGATCTGTTCGATCAAATGAACGGAGCCCGAGTCTTTTCAAAGATCGATCTTCGGACAGGTTACCATCAGTTGAAGATCCGAGAGACAGACATTCCCAAGACCGCCTTCACCACCCGTTACGGTTTGTTTGAATACCGTGATGTCCTTTGGTCTGACCAATGCCCCAGCCTATTTCATGAATCTCATGAACAAGATTTTCATGGAGTACCTCGACAAGTTCGTGGTAGTTTTCCTTGATGACATCCTTATTTATTCCAAGACGAAGAAGACATGCTGAACACCTGCGTCTAGTTTTGGAGACCCTCCAAGAGCACCAGCTGTATGCCAAGCTTAGCAAGTGTGAGTTTTGGCTCAGTGAAGTGGCATTTCTTGGACATATTGTATCCGCTGGAGGAATTTCTGTTGACCCTGAGAAGATACAAGCCATTCTTGACTGGTTATCCCCAACCAATGTTTTTGAAATCCGAAGCTTTCTCGGACTTGCCGGTTATTACCGCAAGTTTGTTGAAGGATTTTCCAGTATAGCCAAACCTCTGACCCAACTGTTGAAGAAGGACAAGAAGTTTGAATGGACTCAGAAATGTGAGGATAGTTTCCAAGAACTGAAGAAGAGACTAACCTCAGCCCCAATTTTATTATGCCAGACGTCACCCAGAGTTTCGACGTGTATTGCGATGCATCACGCCTCGGACTTGGTTGCGTTCTGATGCAAGAAGGCAAAGTTGTGTCGTATCTGTCCCGGCAGTTGCGACCGCATGAAGAGAATTACCCAACTCATGACTTGGAGTTAGCTGCTGTAGTCTTTGCTCTTAAGAAGTGGCGTCCCTATCTTGCGGGACATCGCTGTGAGATCTATACGATCATAAGAGCTTGAAGTATATTTTCACCCAGAAGAGTTGAACCTGCGACAGAGGAGATGGATGGAATTAATCAAGGATTATGATATTGGAATCCATTATCACCCGGAAAGGCTAATGTAGTTGCCGATGCCCTTAGTCGCAAACCTTGCACCCTGAATGCCCTGATCCAAGCCGAACAGCCAGCCTTGTTCAAAGAGTTCGAAGATTTTGGACTAGAACTTGTTAGCCATGGTTATCTCGCCAATTTAGAGTTAACCCCAACCCTGATGGATCAAATCAAAGAAGCCCAAAAAGACCATGAAAGCATTGAGGAATTAGGAAGAAGATTTCCCTCGGCAAAGCACCCGGTTTTACCGAAGATGCTGAAGGAGTACTGAAATTCAATGACCGTATCTGTGTGCCCAATGTCACGGAACTTAAGGAGTTAATCCTAAAGAGGCCCATGAGACCCTTATTCAATCCACCCCGGCGGAACCAAAATGTACCAAGACCTTCGAGAAAGATTTTGGTGGCATGGAATGAAGCGAGAGATTGGTTCTTTCGTAGCCAAGTGTGACATCTGTCAGCGAGTCAAGGCTGAACATCAGCGCCCGCTGGATTGCTTCAACCTTTGAAAATTCCCGATGGAAGTGGGATGAGATTGGAATGGATTTTATTACCGGACTTCCAAGATCCAACCGAGGCCATGATTCAATCTGGGTCATCGTTGATCGACTGACCAAGGTTGCTCATTTTATACCCGTCAAGACCACTCACAATGGAGCCCAGTTAGCAGACCTGTATATTTCCAGAATAGTAAGCCTGCATGGTGTGCCTAAGAAGATTGTATCGATAGAGGCACGCAATTCACCTCAAGATTCTGGAAATCCCTTCATGAAGCCCTCGGAACCAAGTTAGCATTTAGCACGCTTATCATCCCCAGACCGATGGCCAAACTGAGCGAGTGAACCAGATATTGGAGGACATGCTTCGTGCATGTGTTCTATCCTATGGTTCCAAGTGGGAAGATTGTCTTCCGTTTGCAGAATTCTCGTACAACAACAGTTATCAGTCAGTCTGCAAATGGCCCCTTTTGAAGCCCTTTACGGCAAGAAGTGTCGTACACCCTGAATTGGTCCGATACCGGAGAAGGCAAATTGTTTGGACCAGATACCCTCCGTGAAGCTGAAGAGCAAGTTCAGCTTATTCGTGAACGCCTCAAAACTGCCCAATCCCGTCAGAAGAGTTATGCTGACACCAAGCGCCGTGACCTCACTTTCAGTGTCGGAGATCATGTTTATCTCCGAGTGACACCCCTTAAAGGAATGCAGCGTTTCCATGTCAAAGGAAAGTTAGCGCCAAGGTATATTGGACCCTTCAAGGTCATTGCTCGTCGAGGAGAAGTATCCTATCAGCTGGAGTTACCCCAGGAGTTAGGAGATTACATGATGTCTTCCACATTTCCTTGCTCCGGAAGTGTCTTGAAGTTCCTGACCAGCCTGATGTTTTCAAAAACATCGACCACCTCTCCATCGACCTGAACCAAGACCTGACTTATCGAGAGACCCCTCAAATTCTCGAAGAAGATGTTCGTGTTACCCGAAGACGTGCGATCAAGTTTTACAAAGTCCAGTGGACTAACCACTCTGAAGAAGAAGCAACTTGGGAACGCGAAGACTATCTTCGAAGTGAATTTCCAGACCTCTTTAGTACCCAGGCCTAGCAAATCTCGGGACGAGATTTATTCTAAGGGGGGAAGGATTGTAACATCCCAAAAATATTAATCAATATTGTTATTCCAAAAATGAGAGCCAACAAAAACTTTTGTTAAATATTATGTGTTGTCTGAAAATATTGCTTGTGGTAATTAATTCTTGTTGCTTGTGTTATTTATTCTTGCTAATTATGTTGTTTGCTCTAAATAAAACAAGAAGAAAAGAAAAGAATTGAAATCAAAATAAAGCAAGAAAAATAAAAGTGACAATTGTGTCACACAAATTCTCCAAGAGGAGAAACAAATATGGTTTCAAACAAAATTGAGAGGAGAAGTTATATAAACTCTCCCATTTTTATTCCTATAACTTTTCCCTCTCAAAAATTTAATTTAAAAACCTAAATTTAAATTCTATTTACTTTCTTTACTAAATTCAAATCACAAAGTGTGCTATGTTGCACTTGTCCCATGAAATGCAACACAGCACCACAAATACCTATACATATTTGAAGCAAAGTATGAAATTAAATTCAGAAATTCAAATTCAAATTTGGCTTAAGCATTTCATCGAACACATTGCAGTCATGCACTGTGTTCTTCCCCATTTCATCCAACCCGAAGATCAATTGATCAAATTCGGGTGTTGTCGTCGAATTGATGCTGGCAACCTCTTTCTCTCCTCTCCCCGAACTCGCCGCGCTCAAGAAATCGAAGAGGGGAGGATGGCGTCGACGAGAAGCGTCGGAGGGGACACGCTCCGGCGAGCACGCGCCATGTCGCGCAAGTGGCCGTGGCGTGGCGATGCCGCGTTGCTCAGCTCCGTGCCCCCCTCTCTCTCCCTCACCTCGCTGCCCCCTCTCTGGCCGCACCGCAGCCCGCAGGAACCCGCCCCGCCGGAGTGACGCCGTGTGCAGTGCGCGCCGCGCACCGCCCGAGCGTTCCCTGGCCGTCCCACTCGCGAGCACGCTCGCTCGTCGACACGCACTCGACCTTGCTCCCTGCCACTCCCACATCGTAGCCGCACCTCCACCGCCCCTACGGCGAGAGCACGTCGCCCTGGAACCCTCCTGCGCCCGGTCCCATGGACCCGTGCTCGCCGTTAAATACCCCATCCCGCGCCAGAGCTCTCCACACCCCGCACCACTGCCTTCACCCTCTCCACTCCTCTGTGCACCGCCAGGAGGGCGGAGCCACTCCCTCGAAGCTCCAGTTGCCCGTGAGCTTCCTCGACGCTCCGCCGTGTCCGAGGTAGACGAAGCACACGGCCGTGCCGTGCTGCTGCCCCATTCCCCTCTCTGACCCCTGCACTTTGCTCACCATGGACAGCGCCCTCACCGCCGCCTTTTCCTCGATTGTTTCGTGCACCAGAGCGCCCGCAGGAGCTTGCCGGAGATCGTGGCCGTGCCGTGGAAGTCCGACGCGTCGCCATCGCCGCTGCAGCCCTCCCCAGCAAGTACAACTCGCACCACCGCCTTCCTCGAGCCTCCGCAGTTCTCCAGCACCTTCCCCGAGCCTTCCCAAGCCCTCTAGGTGAGCTTCCCGTGCACTCGCCGTCGCCGGAGCTCCGGCGTCGCCGTTGTCTGTCGACGATGAACTCGAGCTCCAGGAGCCGTTGGATCTAGATCCAACGGTAACTTACCGCTTCGGTTAGGCGTTAGGCTGACGGGCTGACCCCACCCGTCAGCATTTTATTCAATTCCCAGCACACTGAGTCACTGACTCGTGGACCCCACCTGTCATACTTTTCGACATTATCCAGAGCAATTAGATTTTCAAATTTAGTTTTCTCTGGAAATTTCAGTACTGGACCCAACTTAGAAAATCAATATCTCAAGATTTAGGAATCCAAATAAATCAAACTCAATTGTTCTGGAAAGCTTATGAAATTGTTTAACCAACCAATTGGTCTCATGTCATTTAATAAATAGTTAAAAAGTATTATTGAAAATGCCACAGAAGGTTTAAAATCTAAACTTGTTTGTTTCTGATACTCTGTTAGTCCAATTAATTCCAAACCAATTTTGCTAGCTTAGTACTGCCTTGTATTAGCTCCCCTAATTTTGGTAGAATTAATTAAGCATATTAATTGTTGACTTTAAGATAAACCCTTCTGGACTAAAACAAACAAATATGTTTATTGGTTGACCCAAATGAGTTAGGACCAATTTTGTTAGCTCACATATAGCCATGTTTAGTTACCCCTAAAAGGGTTTAATTTTTGGAGAAATAGAATTTAAATGGTAGCTAAAACTTGATTATTAAGCTACTGGATTCAATCCAATGTGTAGGGAGTTTGGTAACTCCAAATGATCCAATTCAAATTGGGTTGTCTTCTACACATCAGTAGCTTTCTATAGAAGTTTAGTTTGTATTTTTGTGACCAACAGAACTAAAGTTGTGGATTTAAACATGAATAACTAGTTTCTGCCATAATTTGGACTTAATAAATAATGTTTAATTCAAATATTTTGAAACCAAATTGTGTGGTTGATGTGGGCAGTAGCTAATTGTGATGTTTGTGATTGATATGTTGTGATGCTTGCTTGAGTAGTTTAGTAATTGTTTGCATTGCTTGTTTAACGTTTAGACGAGAACGTTGCCGGAGTCTACGAGGAGGGGGAATTCTCTGATCATCAAGCACAAGAACCCGAGAACTTTGCCGAGCAAGGCAAGCTATTCCCTGAGCTTGCACCTAAATACATATGCATCTACTTTCATAACATGTTTTACTCTCAAAGCAAGGTTTATAAAACCCATTCAAAAATATATGGATACTATTTTGCCACCCTATGTAGTAGCTTATATAAAACTTTAGGATGGGAAAAGCGTGCTACCTCTGCAGAGTGTAAAACTATTCGAATAGCCGAGTCCTCGGATATGGATAGTTGGGAGGTTGTCCTAGACCATGTGCAAGTTTTTGGAAAAGCTTTTAAGTTTAAAACGAAATTGAAATGGTGATGGTGTTACCCAGCTATACCCAATGAAGTGGTATGAGTTGTGGGAATAAATGGACTATGGTGAGCCATGGTCTTGAAAAGTGAGGAGTTTTTGAGAAACAAAATGAGATGGTGACTTCTTTCAAAGATGGTTATAAAACTCTTCTTACCTTTTTCAATAAAGATATAGAGATGTTTAAAACAAATAAAAGTGCATACTCATGTTGGGGTAGTTTGCGAGTACATTCAAATGTACTCATATTGGTTTCGTCCCTGGCTATTGTCCTAGCCAGACTACGAGGAGGAGCACTACGCCGAGCAGGAATATGGCGACTTCTACGCGAACTAAGGATCTCCACAAGTCAGCTGCCTGTCGGGTCGTCATCGTTAGAATATGATGTCTACTACGCCGTAGCTTCCGCTGATATTTTGGTTTGGCCCTTGAAGGCATCTATGTAAGAACTTGGTCTAAATGACCATTTATGTAAGACTTTTTATTCGGTACTGTAATGGATGTAAACTTTGGTATCCAATTCGGATTATGTGCAACGACAGACTGATCACGGGATCGTTGTGTTAAGCATAATCGGGTATTTCGGACAGCTAGTCCGGGTCCCCACACTTGCCTTCGCGAAACTTCTTCAATAGTGCTGCCAAGCCTTGTGGTTGTTCGTTCAACGGAAACAAGGCCTGGTGCACCCGAGCCAAAGCAGATCTGCAGGTCTCCAACAAGATAGCAGCATGCCAGGCACGGTCCAGGAGCTTCGCCAGCACGCGACCTCTCGCTCTGTCCGACCAAAAAGGATGAGCGGGATAGTATGAGCTGTTGGCGTAGCCATCCAGACGATCGCGTAGACGTAACGCCTCAGCAGGCTCATCCAAGCAAGCACCTGCGCACAGCACAAACAAAATATCAGCTATCAAGAAACAGAAAAACTCGATGGTGGTTTCGGGTGAACTTACACTCCAGTTGCAGGTTCACTTTGTCCAACTCCGCAAGCAAAAAGGTCTCCCGTCCAGCGACCGGTGATGGGCTCGACTGGAGGTCAGCCAAGGCACCCTTCGTATCCTTCAGCTCTTGCTCCATCTTTGAAAGCTTCAGTTGGAGGAAATCGATAATTTTCTGGTCGTTCTTACTTCGAATGTTCGTTCGGGCACTGGCAACCCCCGAAGAAGGACCGGCTGATACACCAGTGATACGTCTCAAACGTATCTATAATTTTTGATGTTCCATGCTTGTTTTATACCAATTGCTACATGTTTTGCAAATACTTTATATCACTTTTATACATTTTTTGGGACTAACCTATTAACAAGATGCCGAAGTGCCAGTTCCTGTTTTCTGCTGTTTTTGTATTCCAGAAAAGCTAGTCTGGAAATATTCTCGGAATTGGACAAAACTTCACGGGGCGTCCCTATTTTACCAGAAACGCCTGAAGGACCGAAGGAGCAACGGAGGAGAGCCAGGGGGCCCCACACGCACCTAGGGCGCGGGCCCCCCTCTGCCGCGCCCTAGGGTGGTGTGGGCCCCTCGGGGGTCTCCAGCCGCCGCCCTTTCGCCTACTTATTCCCCCGACGCGAAAACCCTAAGTGCCTGAGCCAATATCCACGAAAAGTTCCAGAGACGCCGCCGCCGTCAACCCTAGCTCGGGAGGGTTCCAGAACCTCTTCCCGGCACCCTGCCGGAGAGGGGAATCGTCACCGGAGGCTTCTACATCGCCATGCCTGCCTCCGGAGTGATGCGTGAGTAGTTCATCCTTGGACTACGGGTCCATAGCAGTAGCTAGATGGTTGTCTCTTCAATTTGTGCCATCATGTTTAGATCTTGTGAGCTGCCCTACATGATCAAGATCATATTATTGTAATGCTACGTGTTGTGTTTGCTGGGATCCGATGAATATTGAATACTATGTCAAGTTGATTATCAATCTATCTTATATGTTATTTAAGATTTTGCATGCTTTCCGTTACTCGTAGATGCTTTGGCCAAGTAGATGCTTGTAACTCCAAGAGAGAGTATTTATGCTAGCTAGTGGGTTCATGCCTCCATTTAATCTAGGACAGTGACAGAAAGTTCGAAGGTTGTGGATGTGCTGTTGCCACTAGGGGTAACCTAACGATGCTATGTCCACGGGCATATGTGTTTGTTTACATTACGCGCTTTACTTAATGCGATTATCCGTTGCTTGCAACTTAGTACCAACGGGGGACTCGGATGACAACCCGGCGGTGGATTATTAGTCATAGATGCTGTTGGATAACGGTCTATGTATCTTGTCGTAATGCCCAATTAAATATCATAGTAGTCATCATGTCATGTATATGCATTGTCATGCGCTCACTTTTTGTCAATTGCGCAGTTGTAATTTGTTCACCCAACATGTTAGTTATCTTTTATGGAGAGACACCACTAGTGAACTGTGGACCCCGGTCCATTCTTTTACACTGATTAAACAACCACAAACTGCAAACTGTTCCTTTTTCATTCTCTGCAATTTAATACTTATTTTCCACACCATACGTTTAATCCTTTGTTTTCAGCAAGCCGGTGAGATTGACAACCTCACTGTTTCGTTGGGGCAAAGTAGTTTGATTGTGTTGTTTGCAGATTCCACGTTGGTGATCGTATTGCGCCGTGCGAGCCACCAACAACCTTCTGAAGAGTTGCTGCTCCTACTGGTTCGATAACCTTGGTTTCTTTCTGAGGGAAAACTTCCTGCTGAACTGCATCATACCTTCCTCATGGGGTCTCCCAACGAGCGTGTGATTCACGCCATCAAGCTCTTTTTCTGGCGCCGTTGCCGGGGAGACAACAGTCTTCTGCAAGGGGAGTGTCACGCTTTCAATCTCTTTACTTTGTTTTTGTCTTGCTTAGTTTATTTTATTTTATCTTGTTTGCTTTCAATTACAAAAACACAAAAAAATTAGTTACTTGCATCTAGTTTACTTTCAAGTTATTTTCTGTCCTATTTTTAATTCTGCTAAAATGAGTACTCCTGAGAACACTAAGTTGTGTGATTTCACTAGCACGAATAACAATGATTTCATATGCACACCTATTGCTCCACCTGCTGCTTCAGCAGAATTTTATGAAATTAAACCTGCACTTTTAAATCTTGTTATGAAAGAGCAATTTTCTGGTGTTAGTACTGATGATGCTGCTGTTCACCTTAATAACTTTGTTGAACTTTGTGAAATGCAAAAGCTCAAGGAAGTAGATGGTGATATTATTAAACTGAAACTTTTTCCTTTCTCCTTGAGAGGACGTGCTAAAGAATGGTTGCTATCTTTGCCTAGAAATAGTATTGATTCATGGACTAAATGCAAAGATGCTTTTATTGAAAAATATTATCCTCCTGCTAAGATTATTCTTTGAGAAGTAGCATAATGAATTTTAAGCAATTTGATAAGAGAACATGTTTGCTCAAGCATGGGAGAGAATGAAATCATTGGTTAAAATTGTCCCACTCATGGACCGACTACTTGGATGATCATCCAAACCTCTATGCAGGATTAATTTTTCTTCAAGTAATTTATTGGTTTCGGCGCTGGAGGTACCTTTATGTCCATCACTTTGGGTGCTACAACAAAGCTTCTAGATGATATGATGATTAATTATTCTGAGTGGCACACCGAGAGAGCTCCAACAGGTAGAAGGTAAATTCTGTTGAGGAAACCTCTTCCTTGAGTGCCAAATTGATACTATTATGTCTATGCTTGCAAATGGTCAAACACATGTTGATCCAAATAATGTTCCTTTAGCTTCTCTGGTTGCTTAGAAGAGCGTGTGGATGTTAACTTCATTAAAAATAATAACTTCAAAACATGCTTTGGGAATAATTTTGGTAATAGCAATTATAGGCCCTATCCTTCCATAGTGGCAATGGTAATGGAAATTTCCTATAAACTCCTATAACAATAATAAGAGTGTACCTCCGATCTTGAAGTTATGCTTAAGGACTTTATTAGTACACAAACTGCTTTCAATAAAACTGTTGAGGAGAAATTGGGAAAAATTGATGTGCTTGCCTCTAAAGTAGATAGTCTTGCTCTTGTTGTAGACTTGTTGAAACTAAAGAACTGCCTCATGATGTTAAAGAGAGCAAAAGTCTCAATGCTATACAAGTTAAAATGATAACAATGTGAGGACGTTTAGCTGAATTGCATGCTAGATGGGAAAGAGAGGATGAAATTGCTAGAAAGAATATATTGCTAGTTTAACTATACTACTTCTGAAAATGCTTCAACTCAAGTGTTAGCAAACCTCCTACATTAATGGCAAGATAATTGGTGTTGGTAATGTTTCCACTTCTATGCAAAATGTCCTAAATTGCCTGATAACTCTGAAACTGTCATTGATAAAGATGCTGAAATTTCTAGCAATAAGGAAGTATAATAACTCCATTACTTTTGATAATAATGACTTTGATTTTGATGGTTGCAATATTTCTGAAGTAATTAAGTTCTTGCAAAAGCTAGCTAGAAGTCCTAATGCTAGTGCTTATAACATGGCTTTTACTAAACATATACTAAGCTTCATGCAAGTTAGGGAAGAAAAATAAAACAATGAAGCTTCTATCCCTAGGAAGTTAGAAGCTGGTTGGGAGCCCATCATTAAAATGAAATTGAATGACTTTGATTGCAATTCTTTGTGTGACCTTGGTGCTAGTATTTCTGTTTGCCTAAAAGATTTTATGATATGCTTGATTTAGCACCTTTGGAAAACTGTTACTTGGTGTTCACCTTGCTGATTCTACAATAAAAAACCTTTGGAAGAATTGATGATGTTCTTATCATGGTTAGCAACAATTATGTCCCCGTTGATCTTATTGTCTTGGATATTGAATGCAATCTATCATGCCTTGTGCTGGGAAGACCTTTTCTTAGAACAATAGGTGCTATAATCTATTATATAATTAAACACAAGTTATTTAACGGCTCAGATTTTGCAGAAGTGAACGTTTGGTTAAGATTTAATGATTTGCTTCCGCATGAGAAAGGTTTCACGAAGAGAAAACGTAACCTAAGCGAACTCTTCTTTCACGAGATTATATACATGCTACAACTCGCCGGCGGCCGGCCAATTGTTGTTGCAATACCACAAGCGCAGAAGCGCTCTGGATATCGTACCACAAGCGATCTGGAACGAAGACGAGGAACTGCTATCTTCTGGACGACGATCTCAACCTGACAGAAGGATATGTAGCACGCGGCTGGCTGCCGATCTTTCTCCAAGTGCATGCGCATCGATTAGCCCAGATTTTGGATCATGCTTGCTGATGCATGCACCGATCGACCACCAGTGAAACACGCAGCTCGCCAGTTCTGCAAGAACGATCGACGCTTGACCTCATGAAATCAGCCAAGAAATAGTATGATTTATCCAAGGTTTCCACGTTCTGTAAGTTGAGGGAGAAACAATCTGTTTCTTTGACGATTTTGCTTGGTGTAGATACGGGAAGATCCGTCAAGGTCAACAGAGAGAAGAGAGGGTTAGAAGTGAAAGATGGGGGAGCGTCGAAAAAAAACTGTCGAGCGAGCTTTTTTCCTCGCTCTTTTCAACGCAGCCAAGAATCCCAATCTAAGTCAGCCGCCGGCAACAAGATCGTCTGGGAGCTGGAGAGGTTATTCACTACGCATCTTCGGCCAGCAGTCCGACGCGGTGAAGCCTAGGTCAACGGCCACTTTCCTGCCGAGACGCCGCCGTATTTGTCTTTGTGGTACGTCAATATAGTCAGGTTAATTTCAATCTTGCCTCTTGATATACATCATGCGGCCATCCAATATAGATCCATCAATTAAGATTTGCCTCATGCACACAGCCGGACTGATTATTACTAAAGGAATCATGCACCAGCAGTGGAAGATGGATCGATCGAGGGAAGCAAGATTCGGCTCAGGCACACAGCCAGCTAACGTCTAGCGCAAGAAGCATGCGCCGGTGAACCCTATGTTGCACGCCTACATAGCACATGCATGAGGCCAGCTCTCAATCGACTGATCCGTATGTTGCACATCTATAACTCTCTCATGCTATGCTGCAAGATTGAACCTGCACGCCTGCAGGCACAGGGGAGTGGACCGTGAAAATATAGGTAGGCAAATACGGCGGCAGTGGCAGCGGCAGCGCTAGCGTATGCATGTGAGAAGAGCATATGATACTGTGGGGTCGGAGAAGTTGGAGTATTGGACAAGGACAGAGAGAGCAGAACCATTCGAGCTCGATATATGCACTGTCAAATTTATTAGATGTACACGGCGGAGACATGCCGATTCTATCCGGCGGCCGTCCAACATACGTTCGTTGGCTTCAAGGTTCGTGAAGCATCTTGCATTGGATACAAATTCGTGGATTCCAAATTACATCATCTGTTGCTGGCTATGCTGAAGATCAGATCGATCAATGTTGCCGGTGTTCATGACGGTCGGTCATGTCTATACACGACATGGCGGCAGCGTCAGGGTTTTAGACGTCAGACCATGCGGCGTTGCTCACGCACGGGGACGCGTTGATTGATCCTTTAGAGGCGCCGTTCATGGAGAGGTTATGTCGATGCTCCACATACATGCAGGCTTCGGTAGAGATGTCGTCGTGTATCCCATGAAAGGGTGTTGATCGCTACACGCTGGCAGCAATGGAGCAGCGAGTCGCGTACAGATTATGCACATATGCATAAGCACAGAGGGCAATGAGCTTGCCCTAAGAAGATGCGCGGCCGGCCAGCGTATGTGCCAGGATCTTGCCGACAAGCCTTTGCGGTTGCAGCATATGCATATGCACATGGTAGATATTATTGAATGGAATCACGTGTTCAAGAAAAATCACAGTGTTCCTAAATCATGTCTGAATTTTAAGAGGAGATGAAATCTGTCTCCTCCGTCGCTCTTCTCCTCATCTTTCAACTTTGGCGTCTATTACTTCCGCTGAGACGAGCCTGCAAGGGATCATCGCGTTGATAGCGACTGAGTTTGGCATGATTCGCAAAAAAAAAAGAGTTTGGCATGAGCAAGCTTACCGGTTAATGACCTGCTGCTATTGCACTCCAATCGGCCATGCGTCATGCCGGGCTAACCGATTGTCCGCACATGTCGGAAATGCCATTCTCCCTGCTAATTGATGCTACAAACTACTACACTGTCACAGGCATAGTCTCTCATGTTGTCCAGCCCAAATTTGTTGCCATGGATGATTGAACTCCTCGGTACATGGCAGCTGCAGATCTTCAAGCTAAAGTACAATAGGTTTATTAGCGGACCAATTAACTTCATTCGGTATACTGCGCTACACCTATAATGGCAGAATACACTAGGAAACATCAAAGCGAGGTAATCATCCTTCTCATGTCTAAATTTATACTGATACTGAAGTATAGAAAGGAGAATTGTTAATGTCTTGAAATAGGCGCAACTTTTGAGGTATACAGAATGCTATTGGGCTATAGTTATACTTGATTTATGGAAATAATTACTACAAAAGGGGGTAAGTAAATTAGTAATTTGTTTGATGAGTTTTTCTGTTCGATGGAAATATATGTAAGATTGGAACTAACATGGGGGACTAAAGGGATAATCATATGAACTTATCGGAAATATCTTTATGTACAAATACAATCGCGACAATTGTAGCAAGAGTTGCCTTAAATAATAGTTTTGTAGATGACATAAAACTGATGAAATATAGTTTCGTACTCCTCTGTATAGTATATAAGACGTTCTGGGTAGCTATTTTAGCTTCTCCAAACGTCTTATAATATGATACGGAGGGAGTAGATGACATAAAACTGATAAAATATAGGTTTGTATATGACATAAAACTGATGAAATACCATATCAAATATGTTATTTGGTAAATCTAGCCGCGCAAATGCGCGGGCCACCCAGCTAGTTGATATGAAAGAAGGGAATATAAAATATCAATTTCCTCTCAAGAAAGGTATGGAACACTTTCCTAGGAAGAAGATTAAGCCACCTTATGATTCTATTGTTCGAACAAATTACAATGTTGATGCTTCTTCACTTGGTAATACTTGATGCATGCTTTGTGCCTAGCTAAAAGGCGTTAAAGAAAAGCGCTTATGGGAGGCAACCCATTATTTTTATTTCTGCAATTTTTCTTTTATTGAGTCAAGGAGGATGTTTACTTCTGTAGCAACTCCTTTGTATCTTTATTTTCTCGCATTGTTGTGCCAAGAGTAGCCTCTAATGTTAAGACGATGCTTAATTTTGATTGCTGCGCAGAAACAGATTTTTGCTGTTCACTGTACGAAATTCCTAAAATCACCAGATTGTTAATTAAATCTGAAATTTTTGTGCGTAATCTTTATGAATGTCTGAATCTTTCATTAGTTCAGAGTTTCTCGATCTGAGCGTCGTAAGTGCCTCGAAAAAATTCGTCTTTGCGGACTGTTCTGTTTTAGACAGATTATGCCTTTTTATTTTGCATTCTCTCTTTTACTAGTGTTGAGTGAAATTCTTTTTTGGGTGGAAGAGCTTCACATAACATCAGTGGCTGTAGCTAATGTTTAAAGTAACAAATCATATTGCGTCTATTAGAACATGTGAGTTTTTGATTATGCACTAACCCTCTAATGAGATCTACTTTGAGTTTGGTGTGACGGAAGTTTTCAAGGGTCAAGAGAGAAGGATGATATAATAGGATCAAGAAGAGTGAAGAGCTTAAGCTTGGGGAGGCTCCCATGGATCTCCCCAGCATATTTCAAGAAGACTCAAGCGTCTAAGCTTGGGGATGCCCAAGGCATCCCCTTCTTCATCGTCAAAATTATCAGGTCATCTCTAGTGAAACTATATTTTAATTCTTTCACATCATATGTGCTTTTCTTGGAGCGTCTGTGTGCTTTTATTTTCAGTATTGCACTTTTATTTTCAATAAAGCTTGACTGGACCCTAGCATTCTTGATTGGGAGAGAGACACGCTCCGCTTTTTCATGAGAATACTCCTATTCTTCACTTATATTTGTTGAGTATTCATATCTAGCGCTGTTCAGCTTTTAGCTCTTGTTTTCATGTATCTCTTGTCAGAGCTATTAGCTTTCTTTTGTAGAAAGTACTCTCTTGCTTCACTTATATTTGTTTGGAGAGTTGATGAAATAAATTGATTGGTGTTTGGTTGGTTCAGAAAATGTTGCATGTGGTAATTGGTATAAGGAAAAACTTGCTTAATCTTGTAGATCACTAATTTGGATAACTTGATGCTTGTCAATTGTTTTGAGTTAACAAGTAGATCATGATTAAATTGTGCATCACATGAGTTAAGCCTATTAGTGAAGAACTACCGTAAAGCTTGTTGAAAATTTGGTTTGCATCGGTGGTATCTCTAAGGTCTAGATATTTTCTAATAACAGGGTTTGGTTAACAAGGAAGACGGTATGAAGTCTTATAACGTTTGCAATATGTTTGTCATATAAAACTTGGTGTACGGGTTGATATTCTTGTTTGCTTACATAACCTTGCTAGCCTAAACTCTGTACTGAGAGGGAATGCTTCTCGTGCATCCAAATCCTTGAGCCAAAATCCATGCCATTTGTGTCCACCATAACTACCTATATGTGGTATTTCCTTGCCACTCCAAGTAAATTTTTCATGTGCTACCTTTAAATTATTCAAAATGTTATTATTCCCTTTTTGTGTCAATGTTTACTAGCTCATGAGGAATTAGTGTGGTTATTCTTTATTCTATTTGTGAATGGACTTTTACACCTGGACTAGTGGCATATACATCCGCTTATCCAATAACTTGCAAAAAGAGCTGGCAACGGGGTGCCCAGTCCCAATTAATTACAACTTTAACCAATTAATTCTCTTCACACTTTTGCCCTGATTCATCAGTAAGCAATGACAAACAGTGAAATACCTGAATGTGTGTAAACCAAAGAGAAAGAGGGATGATCTGCCTTGCTGGTAGAAATAACGTCCTTCATGGGAGCCGCTCTTAAAAGTCCGTTTGACAGGTAGAATACTGTTCTCACCCGCTACCATTCGTTGACAATTAACAAACACCTCTCAAAAATAGATACTCCTCCATGGTATGTGATTGATGGAAGGCACCCGAGGATTCGGTTAGCCATGGCTTGTGTTAGCAAGGTTGGGAGGAGTATCAAATATTTTATGCAATCTCTATATGCTTTCAAAAACCTAAAAGCTCTAGCACATGACTTAATCCCTGCTTCCCTCTGCGAAGGGCCTTTCTTTTACTTTTATGTTGAGTCAGTTTTCCTATTCTTTCTGTCTTCCACAAGCAAACACTAGTGTCAACTTTGTTACAACATGCGTTATATGCAATGTATTGGACTTGTTATACTACTTTGTGTTGACAATATCCATGAGATAAATATGTTGAAAGTTGAAGCAAATGCTGAAACTAATTCTTCCTTTGTGTTGATTGAATACCTTTTATTAGAAACTATTGCTTTATGAGTTAACACTTATGCAAAACTGTTTGATGCTTGTCTCGAAAGTACTATTCATGAAAACGTTTAGCTTGTGTGATTCATTGTTTACTCATTATCTATTTGGTAGCAAATTATAGACCATTGACTTGGATCACTTCATTCATTTACATGTGCCTTGCAATATTATATGATCAAGATTATGATGGTAGCATGTCACCTCAAAAATTATTTTGTTTTTATCGTTTACCTACTCGAGGACGAGTAGGAACTAAGCTTGGGGATGCTGATACGTCTCAAACGTATCTATAATTTTTGATGTTCCATGCTTGTTTTATACCAATTGCTACATGTTTTGCATCTACTTTATATCACTTTTATACATTTTTTGGGACTAACCTATTAACAAGATGCCGAAGTGCCAGTTCCTGTTTTCTGCTGTTTTTGTATTCCAGAAAAGCTAGTCTGGAAATATTCTCGGAATTGGACGAAACTTCACGGGGGTCCCTATTTTACCAGAACACCTGACGGACCGAAGGAGCAACGGAGGAGAGCCAGGAGGGCCCCACACGCACCTAGGGCGCGGGCCCCCCTAGGGTGGTGTGGGCCCCTCGGGGGTCTCCAGCCGCCGCCCTTTCGCCTACTTATTCCCCCCGACGCGAAAACCCTAAGTACCTGAGCAAATATCCACGAAAAGTTCCAGAGACGCCGCCGCCGTCAACCCTAGCTCGGGAGGGTTCAGAACCTCTTCCCGGCACCCTGCCGGAGAGGGGAATCGTCACCGGAGGCTTCTACATCGCCATGCCTGCCTCCGGAGTGATGCGTGAGTAGTTCATCCTTGGACTACGGGTCCATAGCAGTAGCTAGATGGTTGTCTCTCCACTTTGTGCCATCATGTTTAGATCTTGTGAGCTGCCCTACATGATCAAGATCATATTATTGTAATGCTACATGTTGTGTTTGCTGGGATCCGATGAATATTGAATACTATGTCAAGTTGATTATCAATCTATCTTATATGTTATTTAAGATCTTGCATGCTTTCCGTTACTCGTAGATGCTTTGGCCAAGTAGATGCTTGTAACTCCAAGAGAGAGTATTTATGCTAGATAGTGGGTTCATGCCTCCGTTTAATCTGGGACAGTGACAGAAAGTTCTAAGGTTGTGGATGTGCTGTTGCCACTAGGGATAACCTAACGATGCTATGTCCACGGGCATATGTGTTTGTTTACATTACGCTTTACTTAATGCAATTATCCGTTGCTTGCAACTTAATACCAACGGGGGACTCGGATGACAACCCGGCGGTGGATTATTAGTCATAGATGCTGTTGGATAACGGTCTATGTATTTGTCGTAATGCCCAATTAAATATCATAGTAGTCAACATGTCATGTATATGCATTGTCATGCGCTCACTATTTGTCAATTGCCCAGCTGTAATTTGTTCACCCAACATGTTAGTTATCTTTTATGGAGAGACACCACTAGTGAACTGTGGACCCCGGTCCATTCTTTTACACTGATTAAACAACCACAAACTGCAAACTGTTCCTTTTTCATTCTCTGCAATTTAATACTCATTTTCCACACCATACGTTTAATCCTTTGTTTTCAGCAAGCCGTGAGATTGACAACCTCACTGTTTCGTTGGGGCAAAGTAGTTTGATTGTGTTGTGTGCAGATTCCAGTTGGTGATCGTATTGCGCCGTGCGAGCCACCAACAACCTTCTGAAGAGTTGCTGCTCCTACTAGTTCGATAAGCTTGGTTTCTTTCTGAGGGAAAACTTGCTGCTGAACTGCATCATACCTTCCTCTTGGGGTCTCCCAACGAGCGTGTGATTCACGCCATCAACCAGCTGCTCCAGGCTACGCAAAAACAGCTCGAGACATAAAAGCAACACAGAAATCGATATCCCCCTTATCCAACAGACTCAGGGGCTGGTCGCTGCAGAAGAACAATCACAGCACAAAGGAAATAAAAGTAGGCTAACATTCGCAAAAGCGTCATACGGTCTCAAGGTTCATTACAAGAGGCAAAAGCATAACAGAGTCGACCCCACTACCTAAGAGGTCGACTCAGACCTAGCCCTAGCAGCACGAGCCGCACGCTCGGCGACATCGGCAGCACGCTTCTCCATCATAGCTACCATATTCTTGGCTAGCTGCGCAGCTCACTCTTTGTTGGAACTCAGAGGAACTGTCCCCATCTCGGACTTCTTCGGAAAACCGGCCACAACCTTCTCGTAGTCGCCGGCAATTCCGTGCATCAGCATCAACATGAAGGCGGACTCCGAGCCACATACCATTTGGGTGCATGCGAAGTCCGCCAGAGTCGACGATCCGGGTCCGAAGAGCTTGGCCAGTTCATCAACAGAGGAAGGAGGAGAGCCTCGCGGGAAGACGCTCTTGTAAATGGCAGCCAGGGCGCACTTGGACTTGTCTAGGGAGTCCTTGACTCGGGCGCACAGCAAGTCGAAGGCACCAACGGCACGCTCAACGAGTCACCCCTCCCCCAGGAGCAGATTCCATGCCAAGAGCATCTGGTAAAACGCAAAAAAGAAAAAGCCGGATCAGCACAAGGTCAATTGCCCTCCATTATGATAACACAAAGACAAAAACTTACCCTCAATCACGTCGGCCAGAGCACAGAGCCGATCTGCCTGCAGACCTTCAGAGTCTTTCACCTGCTTCATCTTCCGCTCGGCGTCCGCGTGTTGAGACTTGAGCTCCTTTTCGAGCTCTTGCACGCGGGTAAGCGCCGTCTTTCGCTCACCTGAGAAAATTGCACGATTCACCTCGGGTGACGGGCTAGAGGCGATACAAAAAGAAGTAAGCGCTGAAAGATAGGGAAAAAACCCTTACGTTCTGCCTGCTCCACCTTCGCCCGAAGCTGGTCCCGCTCCTGCTCCATTTGCACGTATGAAGTGCCTGATTCCACCATGAGGCAGAAAAAGGGCTGCCAAAGGGAAAATTTCAGCAAAAACAAGGAATGGAAAAGAAATGCTCTTGAGCCTATACCCAACTATCCTAGTTGCCTATAGCCTCGGGGCTACTCCCATCGGGAGCGCTGTCGCGCACCCAATAAAGTACATGACGAAAGATGGCCTTACATGATCACACTGCATTGGCGGGGCGGCGCCTGAGGAAGAAGGCGCGTACTCCGGAGGATTAGGAGGTGCACTAGCGTCAGCCGTCGAGTGCGGTTCCGCCCGGACCGCTTCGCCAGTTGAAGATGCAGGAGTCACCTCCGGCACAGTCCCCTTCGACTGTTGGAGCGTTGTCCTTGTCCGTGCTGGAGAGCGAAAAATCCAAAAACAAAATCAAAAACTAAAAAGATACTACAGCACACGGATGCAAAGCAAGGGCAAAAAGGTGCCCACCTCGCATCATCCTCATCAACAAGGTTGTCAAAGTCAAGAAGCGTGCCAAATTCAGAAGCACTTTCGGGAGGCCCCATGCGCAGGGGAGTCGCCGCCAAGGGTTCCCTCGCGTCATGAGATGACGAGCTCGAGTCGTCATCATCAAGCTCGTTCGACTGGTGCTCGGTGCGCGGGCTGGCGGCAGTCGAAGTGGTCTTGCTCAGTCGACGCTTCTTGACGACCGGCTCATCCTCTTCTGCCTCAGGCTCAGAGTCCTCCGCCTCGTCTGTTGGCGTGTGCGCGGAGGCAAGGGAGATCTCGTCATTCTCCAGCTCAACCAGCAAAACCTCCACTTCCGAAGTCTCCTCACCCTCGGGTAGTGGAGGCAAACGAATAGTAGAAGGGTGACCCTGCACATAAAAACCAAAAATTGTCGGTCGACAAGCACATATCTTCTTAAAAAGGTAACAAGCGTAAGTCGAGGTTTACCTCGGGCAGCGGATGCTCGCTGTCGTACGCGTCAACTGGGCAGTCGAGAGGGCAAGGGTCTTTCGCTGTCCGCTTGGTGATCCCTCGAACCCGGACGTACACCTCTCTCTTCGATGACAATGGCTCCTCTCCAGCCAGGCATGTCGGGTCGTGCACGCCTTGAAACTCCCACATCGGGTGCGGCCGCACTCGCAAAGGCTGCACTCCTCTCTTGATGAAGGTCGAAATCAAATGAAGGCCGCTCACTACATGGCCGGTAGTCTTCATAAGCTCGGCAATCTTCTCCATCAAAGGCTTCGCCTCAGCTCTTCAGCGGCGGATGTCTGGCGTAACCAAGCTCGGGTCTTCACTAAAGGCGCGTGGGCATCAAAATCCAGCAGCCCTTCGTGCTGGCTGCTGAAGTAGAACCACTTCTTGCGCCAGTTCTGTGCTGACTCGACTTACTGAATGTCAAAATACTCGACCTCCTTGCGAGCCTGGATGTTGAAGCCGCCGACAACATACACGTCGCTCGGGCCGGCGTTCCTCTTCACATTAAAGATCTTCTTCCAAAGACCCCAATGCGGGTGCACTCCCAAAAAACATTCACAAAGCACGAAGAAAACGGCTATGTGCATTATGGAGTTGGGGGTGAAATCATGCAGCTGCACCTTGTAGGCGTACATCAAGGCACGCAAGAAATCGTGGATAGGGAAAGAAAATCCCCTAGTCACGAAATCGTGGAAGCAAACACGCTCTCCCTTCTTGGGTTGAGGGCTTACCTCGTCCCCAGGCATGCGTGTGGGTAGCAGCTCGGTGGAGGGAAGCATCCCATCCTACCGATACCTGTCCAGCTTCGAGGCCATCAGATTGAACCTCGTCCAGTCACCGGCCCTCTTCTTCAGCGGGGCCGCGTTGCTCGTGGCCGCGGCGGCGGTGGCCGGCGCAGTAGCGACGGTGGCAGCAGTGGCCACGGCGGCCTTCCTCTTCGACGTCTTGGCCATGGCAGCGGTGGCTATGGAAGTGGGGCTCAGAGAAGAAGAAGAAGAAGCAGTGGCGGCGGGGAACGAATGGCAAGTGAAAATATTTCACCCCGCCGTTCCCATACTTATTCACAAAGACCACCCATCTCCACCGCTGATTAGGGAGCGTGCGTTGCACTGCATATCCAACCGTACATGTGGCAGATGCGGAGAACAACCGTCGCAGACAACTCCGCCCACTACGCACGGGAAACGAGGAGGCCATTATCACGTCACCGTGAAAACCGTGCCAGAGCGGTCAAATCCAGTCCAAACGGCACCGTCTTTCGGTCAACGGTGTATCGTGGGACCCACACGTCGCGTCTCATCCATCGCATCAAAGCACGCCACCGCTTGTCAGAGGGCGCAGTCGCCAAATAGCGTCATCCCTAACGTCATTCCATTAAGGGAGAGCAGAAAACAAGCAAAAGGTCATTCGACTGATCCCAAGCCAAAAACATTCAACTCCCATCGGGAGCGAGTCAAAAATTTTGCTGACTGCTGCAAAAAGGTTCAAAAGATTTGAGATTATCCTTAAGTGCAAGCAATTAAGCACAATCTCGGGGGCTACTCCCATCGGGAGCGCAGTCGCGCACCCGATAAAGCACAGGCAGAAGCAAAAGCGCACAACGCACAGTCAAATCTTATTCGACTCAGCTATTTAGCCGACGACGTAAAGCAAATCATGATCATAATCTCCCCAAGATGTATCTTCGACCTTTGGAAGCTGCACACATGGTGCATAGGTAAGACCCGCCGATCCGTCGAGTGGGCCGGGGCCCGCATGCACTACGTTTTCCCTGAAACATTCCGTGTCTGACGACATGAAGAAAATCCTAGCGGACGCGTTAGGTACCCACAAAGTTACGCTGTAGGTCGACTCTGTAAGACCTCCGCGGCCTGAGTCGAACTTGACCAGCCTGTTCCAGGTTCGAGTCTGGGGACTAGAACTTGATGTAGGTTAGTAAGGTTTTGCCCAAGAGCAATTAACTGGTCCTGATCCGTCGAGTGTACCAGGCCTACTACGCCATCATCCCTAAAAACAGTCATAAGGGCAGCAAAATTACGCGCAAAGCATCAGTCGACTTATTATCGACTCCAAAAACATTATCACACTAAAACCTGCAAAGAACCAGTCGAGACGTTGTCGACTGATTAGGTACATAAGCAAGGCAAATGTTTCAAGACGTGCACGGACGGAGGAGTCCCTGCCCGAATCTTCGAGTCGACCAAACACTCAGGGGTTACTGATGTGGACCTACCCTTCGGGTGCCCCAGTATGAGGATACCTGGTGCACGTATAGGATCAGGACCCGCATAAAGGCCCACTAAGGTACCAAGACCAAGGCCCATGAAGGAGGCCCAAGAAGAAGAAGTACGCTCCAAGTCAAGCGTAGATTAGGTCGGTAGAGGCTTACCTTACATGTAAACCTGATCGGGTGCGAACTCCCGAGACCCAGCCTCCTATATAAAGGCTGGGAGGGCCGCCGATCCAGGATACGCAATACCAAAACCACCAAAACCCTGGCAAGATCGACATCTCGCCGGGACGCCATTGTAGCTCCATTGTTCACAACCATCAATAACCAGACAAGAAGGAGGTAGGGTGTTACCCTCCGGGGGCCTGAACCTGGGTAAACCTTGCTTGTCAGCCGTAGTTACTACCAGCGCCATCTTCTTCTCTCTCGATATCAACCCTAGGTGCCTAACCATGGGATTTGCCGTGGTACCCCCACGTCACGAAGATTCTAAAACACATTAATCTGGTGTTTACATATAAACGTCAGCTAACTGACAAAAAAATAAGCTAAAAATGTCAGCGCACTATAATGAACAACAAGATTGAGTGCACAACTCTCTTTGCTAGACTTATTCTGTTAGATCTATGTGTATCATTATGGTACTACACATGTACTTAATGTACTGTATAGATCTTAAAATTATCTCACATTTTGGTTGTGTTCTCCGTTAGAAGAAACTTTAGGTTCTATTAACATCAATATTTGTTAACCCCTTACCACCTGAGAATCTGAAAGTTATTTCTGGATTTTGTGTTATTTACAAATATCAGCAAGTTGATTCGAGCGTTTTGGCTATCTCAGGACCACCAATAGTATGCATTTTGGCTTAGCTTGCTACTGTATATTAATTTGTATCTTTAATGAAACTGAACTATACTTAAATTGTTGTTCTAGATGCATACATGTGAGGTTAACTAAGTAATTGCTATTGAACCTCTGTAAACTCCTCCTCTTTGCCATACCCTATTCAGTATGACCAAAACAAGATAAAACAGCCAAATATAACAAGCTTTGTAAACGTCTTCAGTAAATAGCGTGTGGATCAACAAGCCTAGGAGTTACTTTTCTTTACCTAAACTAGAATTTGCATTCCAGATATTCTTGTCCCATTTCTCTTGCTTCCACAATGTAAATATCAATTAGTCCATTATGATACACATAAATCATTGGAAACGAGTAAAACGCACCGATCGCCTAATGCACAAATATTCAAATAAACGGACAGGCTCCAAGTAACCTAGGAGTTTTAGGCTTTTTTCCTGACTTGTTTGTTTGTGTCAGCCTCTCGAAACAGGCTCTCTCCCAACCGCACACTGACAACTTAAAAATGTTGTCTATTCCATCTGAGTTCAGTCACTAGTGGAAACAGGAGCTTTGGTGGAGAGGGGTGTTAGGCTCTAGTCCCGGGCGTGGTTCGAACCCGGACTAGAGGAGGGAACTAGTACCGGGCCGGCTGCTCCGACGCTGCGCAGGTCGGGTCCCGGGTTGTAGGGCACCTCTAGTTCCGGGCCGTGATACCACCTGGGACCGAGGCAGTCAGCGGCAGGGTGGAGACAGGAGGGTGGACCTTTCGTCCCGGGCCGTGGTACAGCCCGGGACAAGAGGTCCCGCTATATCATCTCCCACCCCAGGCCAGCCACCATTTTTGAACTCTCAAGCTCATCTTCATTGTTTCCTCTCTCAAGCTCAAGTGTATCCCCATTTTTTTCGAAGATTTGTCAAGATAGACGGCACACATCTCTCCAAGGGTTAGCAACACTTGATCCTTTCACCCGGCGGCCGAATTTTAGCCATTTCCATACAAGTTTAGCTCATTTCATTTTTATAGTGCTACCTAGGTGTTTGATGAAATGCCTAAGCTAGGTAGTTCATTTTTTTATGTATTTTGAGCTCAAATTAATTTATTATTTGTGGATTTTAGTGTCGTCTCGGTCCTCACCGCCGTCGATAGCCCCCGCCATCCCGTGATCGGCATCACCTCGGTGAGCCTCTTCTTTTATCTGTTATTTTACAAAATTACTTGTATGATTTGAATGCATAATTATTTTTCTTGTATAATTTTCTTATGTTTTTATGTATAGTGTCATGGTTTTGATATCCGTCCCCGTCGGCTCTCGTCCGGTCTATGATTCGGATGTGGTATATTTTTATCACTATTTATTTTGTTTCGTGTTTATAACAATCATGCCGACCAAATTGACATAGATATATTTTTATTTAGGAGATAGTTGAACCGGAAATTCCAGCCAACCCTATTGTAGAGTTTTTTAAAAAAGAAAACAACGATTTGAAAGCAAAATTGAAGGTAAGTGAAGATCTTCGTCTCCAATGCCTAGAAGAGAAGATGGTATTGGACTTGAAGATTGCCGACATCGTTGATGCTCACGGGGTCGAGCTTACCGACGTCGTCGCTGTTCACGAGATGAAGATGGATGCAATGCGCTTGAAGCTTAGAAAGATTACAAATTATGTCATTAGTCAAGAGGCTTGGTATCATTATGCTGTTGGTTCAATAGTTACCTTAGTTGCGATTCTGATCGCATTTGTTGTTGGATTTAAATTCTTTAGATAGTTGTATTCTAGTTTCAATTAATTTATGTTTTATGAGAACTATGTATTACATTTGGTCACTACTATACTTTGGTTTTAATGTGATGAACTTGTATTAATGAATATGATATGTTTCCTATTATGTTGGTTTATCGTAATGGGTTTTAGCGGTGATTTGCAGATGAGTCATCCGTGGATGTACGCTGACCGACGCTCTAAAGAGTACATGGATGGCGTGCAATCTTTTCTCAATGTGGCTAAGGATAACAAGGGGCCGAATGGTTTTATGTGTTGTCCATGCAAGAAATGTCGGAATGAGAAGGATTACCCTAACATAGACAGAATTCACCTCCACCTGATAACTTCTGGTTTCATGCCCGGCTATAATTGTTGGACTAAGCATGGAGAAAAAGGGGTTATGATGGAAGATAACGAAGAAGAAGAGAACGATGACAACTACATGTACCCTGAATATGTTGGTAACCCAACAGGGGAAGCTGATGATGAAGAGGTACCAGATGATCCCATCATACATGATGATTTACGTGGGGTCATCGTTGATGCACATACCCTAGCAAAAACTACACTTGAGAAGTTGAAGTTGGAGCGCATGTTAGAGGATCATAAAACAAAGTTGTACCCAACTTGCGAAGATGGCAACACAAAGCTCGGTACCACACTGGAATTATTGCAATGGAAGGCAGCGAATGGTTTATCTGACAAGGGATTTGGGAGTTTACTGAAAATAGTGAAGGACAAGCTGCCAGCTGGTAACGAATTGCCCGAGAGTGCGTATGAAGCAAAGAAGATTATCTGCCCTCTAGGATTAGATGTGCAGAAGATACATGCATGCATTAATGACTGCATCCTCTACCGCGGTGAGAAGTATGAGAATTTGAATGAATGCCCGGTATGCGGTGCATTGCGGTATAAGATCAGAGCAGATGACCCTGTCGATGTTGAGGGCCTGCCCGCCAGGAAGAAGGTTCCTGCCAAGGTGATGTGGTACGCTCCTATAATACCACGGTTGAAACGTTTGTTCAGAAACAAAGAGCATGCCAAGTTGTTGCGATGGCACAAAGAAGACCGCAAGAGCGACGAGATGTTGAGACACCCGGCAGATGGGTCGCAGTGGAGAAAAATCGATACAGAGTACAAGGAATTTGCACGTGATCCAAGGAACTTAAGGTTTGGTCTTAGCACGGATGGCTTTAATCCTTTTGGGGAGCAGAGCAGCAGTCATAGCACCTGGCCTGTGACTCTATATATCTATAACCTTCCTCCTTGGTTGTGCATGAAGCGGAAGTTCATTATGATGCCAGTGCTCATCCAAGGCCCGAAGCAACCCGGTAACAACATTGATGTCTACCTGAGGCCATTAGTTGATGAACTTTTACAGTTGTGGCGTGATGAAGGGGTACCTGTGTGGGATGAGTACAAACAAGCGGAATTTAACCTACGAGGGTTGTTGTTTGTAACCATCAATGATTGGCCTGCTCTTAGTAACATTTCAGGACAGTCGAACAAGGGATACAATGCATGCACACACTGTTTAGATAGCACTGAAAGTATATATGTAGGTAACAAGAATGTGTACCCGGGTCATCGTCGATTTCTTACAACTCAGCATCCCCTAAGAAAGAAAAGCAAGCAGCAGCATTTCAAAGGTGAGGAAGATCGCCGGCCGAAGCCACCCCTCCAAAGTGGTGAAGATATATATGATGCGGTCAAGGATTTGGATGTAATCTTTGGAAAGGGTCCTGGCGGACAGTCTGTTCCGAAGGACGCTAACAACCACGTTCCCCTGTGGAAGAAGAAGTCTATATTTTGGGAACTACCCTATTGGAAAATCCTAAAGGTCCGCTCTGCAATCGACGTGATGCACGTGACGAAGAATGTTTGCGTGAACCTGCTAGGCTTCTTGGGCGTGTATGGGAAGGCAAAAGATACTCCGGAAGCACGAGAGGACCAGCAACTTTTGAAAGACCCAAAGAACCTGCATCCAATGAGGACGGATAAAGGACGTCTATGTCCTGCTAGCTACGTTCTTACCAAAGAAGAGAAGGAGATATTTTTTGAAGTCCTGAGCAGTATGAAGGTCCCGTCTGGCTTCTCGTCGAATATAAAGGGAATAATAAATATGGCAGAGAAAAAGTTCCAGAACCTAAAGTCTCATGACTGCCACGTGCTGATGACTCAACTGCTTCCGGTTGCATTGCGGGGGCTTCTACTGGAAAATGTTCGAGTATTCACACATGTTTCATATTTTTAGACCTCCGCATCGAACCAATCCACTAAACGAGGCCATGCCCAAGGGATGGGCAAAGATGAGCATCTCACAATTGACGAGGTGAATGCAACTACTGGCCAACCACTGGCCAACCACTGGCACCCGTGCCGAACGCAGTTAAGTTTGTGCATCAATGCGGAGTCACTGTCAGGGACAACGTTTATATCAGCACTCAGGAATGGATTAAGCCAAAGTTAGAGGGAGTTAGTTACGTCGACAAGAGAACCAAAGATGTGCTTTGGAACAAGCTCATTGCACATTTCACCCTACCGGTCTTGGAAGATGAGGTGAAGACAAAAAAAATGACGGACAAAGTCAAGCATTTCGCTCTTAAGAAGATGGCTCAACAATTCAATAACTACAAGAACAAATTATTCCGTGAGTGGGAAGAAGATGGGAAACTTTCGGATTTCACCGGCACACGAGAGAGGCAGCGGCCTCACTGGCCTGCATTTCTGGAGTACAAGAAAACAGAACGAGCTAAGAAAAGGTCGCAAACGAATAAGAATAATGCAGCGAAAAAGAAGTATCACCATAAGATGGGGCCAGGTGGCTACCGAGTTGCCGAGCCTAAGTGGGAAAAAATTGAGTCCGAGTTGCGTGCAAAAGGGCTCACCCCGGTCACAGAGGAATGGGACAGAAGGATAAGGAATTGGCTACTTGCGCATGGAGGGGAGTATGACATGGAAACAGGGGAGTTAATAATTGATGAAAGCAAAGTAGTCAACGGAGCCAAAAAAAAAATTATTGACTTAATTGCCAAGTCTAAAGAGGGAAAGTTTATTTCCGACAGAGAGAAGGACGAGCTGTCAGAGGCACTCGGGACCAAAGAAAAAGGAGGATCAACACGAGGCTTAGGAGAAGTGCCGTGGATTGAAGGGTTTCCCCAGGACCGTGCCTCTTATAGAAGCCGATTGAGAGCACTAAGAAAACCACAAAGGAATTTGATGACTTTTTGATCTCTGTGAAAGTTACAAAAAATCATTTCGCGGGTGAAGACATGTTCACAATTCAGCTCGAAGAACTCTGGTACTTATACAACCTTGACTCCCTCGACTTGGCTCTCGTCGGTGCCTACTGTCTGTAAGTGATTCAATTCATTTATTTCCAAAAAAGATAAAGTCTTTAGCTCTTAGCTCGTTCATTGCCGTCGCTAATTATGCTCACTACGGTATTATGCAGAATGAAGAGTGATGAATGTGACAGAAAGGGCATCTATGGCTTTGGGTTCGTTAACCCAGTACGAGTTAATGCAAGGACACTAAAAAACCACGTGAAGGACACGGAGAAGAACTTGCTAATGTTAGATCCTAGCAATGTCTAGGGTAGATCTTTCGGTAGACCAAAGTGTAAAACATGTGTGTGAGAGCAGTGAGAGAGAGGGGATCGGAGAGATACCTTCACCATGGCTCGATGAACTCGAGCCGGAGGCCATCGGCGTCGGCGTCGGTGCAGTGGCGGCGCAGTGGTGCTTCCCGTGAGCACTGCGCTAACCCTAATCAGAGGGGATGTCGGTGGGGTGGCTGGCAGCACAGGTGAACCTCGTACCGTGTGCCCCAGCCCCCACCCTTTATTTATAGCGCAGGTCACAGGGGCCCACCGTCCATAATGGAAACGGACGCCCCCGATCAGGGCGCAGTCAAGGGGGTCGCGAGCCGTTGGGCTCGTACGACCTAGAGATCAACCTAACATTCTCCCCCTTGATCTCAACTTTTGCTTTTACCTTTTTACCTTTTACTTTACTCGTTTCATCACCGATTAGTACATAGAGCATGTTTCATCGTCACAGCTCATTGCCGATAGAATCAGACAGCCACTATATACTTTTCTGTTTTGAAACAAATCCTGTCACTTTTGGGCCTCTGTAATCCAGAAATCATAGGCTTTCCATTAAACCCATGCCGGCTATGTGTTCCGGGAACACATTGGGTGGTAAGCCTTTCGTTAGCGGATCCGCAAGCATTTCCTTTGTCCTTATATGCTCGAGACTTATAATTTGATCCTGGATCTTATCTTTCACAACATAATACTTTATATCTATTGCCTTTGTAGCATTACTCGACTTGTTGTTGTGAGCATAGAATACTGCGGGCTGGTTGTCACAGTACATCTTTAGTGGTTTGTCAATACAATCTACCACTTTCAAGTCGGGTATAAATTTCTTTAACCATACCGCCTGCCCCGTGGCCTCATAACATGCTATAAATTCTGCATACATCGTGGACGATGCAATTAATGACTGTTTGGAGCTTTTCCACGAAATAGCCCCTCCTGCGAGAGTGAACACGTATCCAGACGTGGACTTTCTATCATCTTTGTCTCCCGCAAAATCTGCGTCTGAATACCCTTTTATCTCTAGGGAATCAGATCTTCTATATGTTAGCATGAGGTCTTTTGCGCCTTGCACATAACGCAATGCTTTCTTTACCATATTCCAGTGCTCATGGCCTGGATTTTCTTGATATCTACCGAGTACCCCGGTGATAAAAGCTAAGTCAGGGCGAGTGCACACCTGTGCATACTGTAAGCTTCCAACAGCCGAAGCATATGGTACTGCTTTCATTCGATCGATCTCATATTGGTTCTTGGGACATTGAAATTTCCCAAAACTGTCGCGCTTGACTATAGGAGCAGGTGAGGTACTACTTTTATGCATATTATACTTCTTTAGAACCTTTTCTAAATATGCCTTTTGTGATAGTCCTAGCACTCCATTCTTTCTATCCCGGTGAATTTCTATGCCCAAAACATATGAAGCTTCACCAAGATCTTTCATATCAAAATTTGAGGACAAGAATTTCTTTGTTTCTAGTAGTAGACTCACATCATTGCTCGCAAGCAGAATATCATCCACATACAGAATTAGGAAAATATATTTCCCACTTTTAAACTTTGCATAAATGCAGTTGTCCTCAACATTCTCTTTAAATCCAAAACTTTTAATTGTATTATTGAACTTTAAATACCACTGTCTAGAGGCTTGCTTTAACCCATAAATGGATTTCTTTAAGCGGCATCCCATATGTTCCTTCCCCTCCATGAAAAAACCCGTGGGTTGTTTCATGTAAACATTCTCTTCTAAATCTCCATTTAGAAATGCCATCTTTACATCCATTTGATGCAACTCTAAATCAAAATGCGCAACTAGTGCCATGATGATTCTGAAGGAATCCTTACATGAGACCGGAGAAAATGTCTCATTGTAATCTACCCCTTCTCTTTGCGTAAAGCCTTTTGCCACAAGTCGCGCTTTATACTTTTCAACATTTCCATTGGAGTCATACTTAGTTTTGTAGACCCATTTGCAGCCTACTATTTTGGCTCCTTTGGGAATTTCCTCTAAGTCCCAAACATTGTTGGAACTCATCGATTTCATCTCGTCTTCCATGGCTTCCAGCCACTTCGAAGAGTGAACGCTTCTCATGGCTTCTTCATATGAAGTGGGATCTTCTTCCATATGAACTGTTTCTGTATTATAAACTTTATAATCACTAGAAATAGCTGATTTCCTAGCTCTTTTAGACCTTCTGAGAGTCTCATTCTCTGGCACATCATGTGTCTCAACGTGCGACTCTTCTTCTAAATTTGGCTGTCGTCGCTCCCTTTCATGCTCAACAACGGGTTGAGTCGGCTCCTGACGGACAGGTTCCGAATCTTGCCTCGTTGTGGTCACGGGTGGAGTTACAACAGGTGCTTGCACCACAACCTCAGGGATTGTCGGTGCAGTTACAACAGGTAGGGCGAAAAATGGCTCATGGATCATCGGAAAAGGTGCACACACCCTCTTCTCCTCAAGATCAATTTTCCGGCCTACCATGCTCCCCCTCATCATTTCGTCTTCCAAGAAGACCGCGTGTCTCGTTTCTACAAACTTTGTGTATCTGTCTGCACAGTAGAAACGATAAACTTTTGATCTATCAGGATAGCCAATGAAATGGCAAGTTACTGTCTTGGGTCTAACTTTGCAATGTGTGGATTAAAAACTTTTGCCTCAGCTGGGCTCCCCCAGACTTTCAAGTGGCTTAGAGAAGGAACTTTCCCTGTCCACAACTCGTACGGTGTTTTGGGCACCGACTTACTTGGTACTCTGTTGAGAATGTGAATGGCGGTTTTTAATGCCTCCATCCATAATCCCAATGGCAGTGTGGAATAACTCATCATGCTGCGTACCATATCCATAAGAGTACGGTTATGCCTTTCAGCTACTCCATTTTGCTGCGGTTCGCCCGGCATAGAATACTGGGTGACTATTCCATTTTCCTGTAAAAACCTTGCAAAAGGTCCAGGTACTTGACCATATGGAGTGTGCCGACCGTAGTACTCCCCCCCACGGTCGGACCTGACTATTTTAATTCTTTTATCATGTTGATTTTCAACTTCAGCTTTGAATATTTTAAATTTATCCAATGCTTCAGATCTTTCTTTAATTGGATAAATATAACCATATCGGGAGTAATCATCTGTGAATGTTATGAACGAGTCATAACCATCCACACTTTTCACCGGAAATGGTCCACATATATCAGTGTGAATAATTTCTAGTGTCGCTGTGCTTCGGTTTGCACCCTTTTTGTCACATCCCAAATTTTGAAACTAAGAAAAACTTAGTTTTACCAGACCCAAAATTCAGAACCAACAAAAACTTTTTGAAATGTTTCACTGATGATAGTGCTTTCCTTCCCATTGCTATGTTTGAACTTGTGTGACTTGTTGTTTAAGTTGTTTGAATAGTAAATATCAGACCCAACCAATATAAAAATATATTTAACTTGGTGATCATGTCATGACAAGAAAAATATTCCATGTATCTTTTCCATTCTTATTTTGGCCAACTCCATTTCAATAATACTTGGTTTAGCAACAACCAAAACTAATACCCATTATTTGAGAAAGTAAAAGTATTTCCAGAACTATGTGTTCCCAAAAATGTGGAGATCTATACGTTATCTCCTATCTATATTTCAACCTTGATATTTTGCATGTGTATGCAACTCCCATTTTTACACACTCTTATTTCCACTCCATTTCAAAACAATACTAGTGGGAAATATATTACCCCTCCTATTTCTCTTTATCAAATCTTTTGAAAACTATTAAGTTATGAGTTGAGATATTCTTTAAAACATCATCTTGTCATAATTGAGTGTGATCATCTCTATAAGATAGTATTGTTGACTGTGGAAATGGTGGTGTGATTTATTCTTGTGGTTTGAATTATGTGGTCTTGATTGTGTTGTTGATCTTTTGTGTACGCCACTGTTGACCTTGTTGTGTTTGTTGCTTGTGAGGGTAATTCCTCAGTTGTGCTTAATACTAGAAAAAGACACGCTTGACAACAAATTTGGTATGTGACTTGAATAAAAACAAACCCTCTAGAAGTATTCACACCTAATTGAAATCCTAAATTAAGGGAAATGATCTTATTTAATTTCCCTCTATCTCTATTCCTCTATTTTGATGAAAACAATTATATTTCCTTATTTTAGGAATGAGATGAAATAATAATCATTTCAACCCCATCTCACTCCCTCCTCAGGTAAACATACTTTTCAATTTGAAACAAAACTCTCAAAGTATTTAACAAAAGGAAATTAAGATCATGATAAATAAAGGATCTTAATAAATTATTCCTCCCTATTTCTCTGTTTCTTTCAAACCAATACTTTCTCCATGAAAATATAACTTAATTGAAGTTACCATATTTGTCAAGAAAGTTCCAAAAGTTCAAAACAATATTTTATCACTTGTTTTAAAATATTAAAGAAATGTTAATTTAGTTTTACCAAAAAAATCATTTATTTAAACACTATGAACAAATATTGTTCAAAACATTTTATTTTCAAATACCAAATTTTGTGGAACTTCTACATGATGTGGGGAGGCTACATGAATATTTTCAAATTTTTCTAAAAAGTTTTAGTGCTTCAATAAAATCCTTGAAGTGCTACTGGTTTTAAAAGGAAAACAGAAAAAGGACTTAAGTGTAAACTGGGAAAAGAAATCCAGGGGGCGTTGTGCAAAATGGTCGTCGTCCTCCTGTAGCAGCAGTGCGCATGGCGCCGTTGTCGTCCTCCCGTGCGTCGCCGCCCGGACCCCCCTCTCTCCCGCTCCTCCTGCGCCTCTGCTCTCCTCTCCTCTTCGGAGAGGATAAGAAGAGCACCACCCCCGCTCCTCTGCTCTCCTCCCTCCCTCTCTCCTTCTCCTCACCATGGCCGCACCTAGCCGAAGCTTCGCCGACGCATCGCCGCCGTTACAGAGCTCCCCGAGCAGATCGAAGCGTGCCACCGTCTCCGCCTCGTCGTCCTCTTCATCTCCGTGCAAAGAATCGAAGAGGGGAGCCGCGAGTCGACCGGCCCGTCCTCGTCTACCTCGACCACGGCCGAAGCGCCGCCGCGACATTGCCGCCGTGTCCGACCTCCTCTGCCCAAGCCGAGCACACGCACGCGTCGAGGGTGAGCTTGTGCTTCTCCTGGACATGCTCCACGTCCCTAATTCGTCGTAGGTCGCCGTAGCGTAGTAGGTCGTGTTCCACCGCCGTCGGCCGCCGCAAGTCGTGGATGATTCCGGCGTCTCCGGTGACCTTCAGGAAGCGGCACCGCCGTAGATAGGCTCGCCGTGTCCGCGCCCGTCGCATGCGCCCCGTAGCTCGCCACCGTGTACGCCGTAGCGTCGATTAGACGCTCGACGCCGGCGCGGTCACCGCCGTGCGCGCGCGCCGGCCGTGGCCACGCCACGGTCAAACCTGACCCGGGGCCTCTGCGCTGACGTGGACAGCCAGCGTGGCCTTGGGCCCACAGGTCAGCGGGTGTGGCTAGCCCACACCCGGGTGAAAAACGTTTCGAGTAACTTCTCTGAAAAATAAAAGAAAAGGGCAGAGAAATGCTTTAAATTTCAAAAATCCATATCTTTTTAAATACTAATCCAAAAATAGCAAACAATATATCAAAATGATCAGGAGAAATAACTTCACCTCTTAACATCATTTTCATGTTGAATTAAACACTGGAAATAACTTTTTCTTGCACTTTAGTAAAAGGACAGAATATAAAATGATTTTGTAAAATTCATAACTAATTAAATATTGATCCAAAAGTTACCAACAAGATACCAAAATGTTCAGAAGATTAAATCTAGTCTTTTGGTGTAATTCACCTATCCCAATAAATTAGTTTAATTGTTGTTTTATTGAAATAAAGAAAATGGCAGAATATAAAATAAATTGGGAAAATTCATATCTTTAAAACTAATGATCCAAAAATTAAGTTTGATCTATTAAAATGGTTAGCAAGTGATAACCTTCATATTCCAGCTTGTCTCCAAACATGGATAATTATTTTGTAGTGTTGTTTAAAATAAATTAATAAAAAGGGCAAAATTAAAAAGGGCTTTATAAATTAATCTGTAATGATTTCTGGAGCAAACCCAATTTTGCTAGGTTCCTAGTGTTTCACCTTATCATATCCTAACTTGGTGTAATATTTTGACTCACAGAAAATATATAGTGACCTAACTTTTGTCTGAAGTATTTCCCGTTCAACGGGAGGTGCTTGTTGTTAATCTTCGCCTCAGATAGTTTTGTGATCGATGTACCTAGCTCGCGTATAGGTGATAGACCACTGACCAGCTTAATGCCCTCGTAAGTGTAGATCCTAGTTGTTACCCGAACGATTAGTTCGAAGCTTACGGTTTGTTACTTGTCTGTCTACCACTTGTGGTTTGGTTTGCTTGTTGATTGTTGTGTTATTCTCATGTTTGCGACGCTAGATATAAACACTACCGGAGTGGTCTTTGGAATGGAATTATTGAGGAAGGGAAATTTGTTGAACCTGAAGATCAAGACCGAGATCACTTTGCCGAGCAAGGCAAGCTATCCTCTGAGCTTGCATTTATATACATCTATTTTGGTTCACATGTTTTACTTATAAAGAGCAAAAGTTATTTATGTGGTGTTTGCCACAAAAGCTATGATTTTGAAAACCTTTTCCAAATTACAAGTATATTATTTTGACACCCTATATGGAGATACTAGCTGGAATTTCTTTTCCAAACTATAGGATGGGAAAAATATTGTTTACTCAAAACTCCTTTGGAAAATACTACCTGGTATGGCGGGACGTGGCTGACACGATGAGTTACCGGATGGGTGTGGGAAAAGCGTGCTACCTCTGCAGAGGGTAAAACTATTCGAATAGCCGAGTCCTCGGATATGGACAGTTGGGAGACTGTCCTCTGACCATGTGCAAGTTTTGCAAAGTTTTGAGATTTGAAAATAAAATGGAGGTGTGTTGTATCAGCAACTCTACCGACGGGCTGGTATGAGGTTGCTGGAGAATGATTTGACCATGACGGGCTATGGTCGAGAAGTGAAAAGTTTTGTGTTTTGAAAGGTGAAAATGTTTTATGCAACTATGCCAACGGGCCGGCATGAGGTTGTGGGATTGAATGACCATGAAGGGTTATGGTCGGAAAAGGAGGAGTTTTGGAGAAATAAACAAATGGAGATGATTTTCGGGAAAATGTTTATAAAAGAGACTTCTTACCTTTCCAACAAAGATATATTTTCGGGAAAAAGTTTTAAAAGAGAATTCTTACAAAGATAGATTTATGGGAAAAAGTTCTCAAAACCTTCTTTTCTTTTCAATAAAGATATAGAGATGTTTTAAAATAAATAAAAGTTTGAAAATTAAAAGGGTGCTGTTGCATGCTCCTGTCGGGGGTAGTTTGCGAGTACTTAAATGTACTCATGGTTGTGTCCCTGGATATTCCCATGTCCAGAGTTCAAGAAGAAGTAGGCTGAAGACCGAGGGATCGATGACGTCAATGCGAACTAGGGCGCTTCCCAGTCAGCTGCCTGTAGGGTTGGCCAGTGACTTGGGCTCCACGTTGTTTGGTGACTTCCGCTGCAAGTACCTGTTGAAGTTATGACTTCAATCAAGTAAGTATATTTATTCGGTATTTATGGGTGTTCTGTGATACCAATTCGAGTTATGTGCAACAACAGACTGATCATGGGATTGTTGCAGGAAACATAACGGGTATCTCGGATACCTAATCCGGGGTCCCTACAGACTTGGTATCAGAGCCATCCTGACTGTAACAGACCTTAGTTAGCATGGACGTTAGTTAGTAAAGAAATATTTGATTAAAAATCTATTAATACCAAAAATATATTTTTCCAAGGAAGTCCAAAAATAGCTTCCACTCTTCTCACCTTCTCAAATATTTCCGAGACTCATCCCTCTATTTTAAGATTTTCAAAAATACTTGACGATGAACCCAAGTGAGACCTAATCAGCTAGCACCCACAAGAAGAAGTTTCCGTCCCAAATACTCGACATCTAACATCAAGGCGATTGATCCGCAAATGCCAAGATCATCGATGTCCACAAAGCAAGAGACCTCCGAAGAACTCAGCTCAACATCAATAATTCTACTCAAGTTGCAACCTCGACAATCTCAATTTTTCCTGCTGAAGCCTAAGGTGACAAAGTGAAGACTTCACCAACTATGTTTAACCGAGACCATAGGATAAACCTGATAGGAACCTTGGGTGTACTACCCGACTACCACGAGTATTAGACGTCCTTTGGTACTAGAAGTACCTTGTGTGCTCTTTGCTTGATTGTGCTCTGCTTGTGAATTGTTTGTTTGTGAATTCTCTGTTTGTGTGTTCACAATCACGCCTTCTCGGCAGCACAAAGTAACCTCAAAATTCTCTTCTTACCAAAGCTTCGTGAAGCTCAAGAACCAAGGAAGTCGACAATGAAGTTCCTCCTTTACTCAGCTGAAGAAGGACAAAGGTGAAGACAAATAACCAACAGAGTACCCAGAAGAATCCAACGCCGGAAACACCTGCTATGGACAACATCAACCACCAAGCAACCTCAGACGCAACCAAAAGTGTCCAGATGCAATTAGAAGTTTTAATCTCCTTCTTCTAACTAGAAACCGGAGAGAGTCGAGTACATAGGCTCGACACATCCTGAAAACAACGCATCCCCACCCGCAACCCTCGTAAGGAGAAAATATCTGGAAGGGATATCGGCACCAACCCCAAGCACCAAGGCGCGACACCCAAGACAAAGATCGTCAAGCCACCCAAGAAGAACAATGCCTCCAAGTCAACTCCAGCCGCAACCTTCAGGATGACCCTTCAAAACCCCTTTTTAAGGGGGAAGACCCGCAATAGGTATACAAGAAGGTGTTAATAATTAGCTCCTTGCGCCTTAGTCTTGTAGTATCTGGAAGACAGCCAACCACGATTATCCATCAGTCTCGATCATCAAGTCAACCACATCGCCAAGGATCTGAACTCAGCACAGAAGTTTATCGACAGAGCAAGCCTCGCAACATCAATTTGTCAAGATCTCACATGGCGACCTTACTGAAGAAGCAACGACCTCGGAAGAGTAGTCAACCCAAAACCCGTGCCCACGTACTCCCCTGTTACCACCGGCCAAATCTCGAGGACGAGATTTATTTTAAGGGGGGAAGATCTGTCACATCCCAAATTTTGAAACTAAGAAAAACTTAGTTTTACCAGACCCAAAATTCAGAACCAACAAAAACTTTTTGAAATGTTTCACTGATGATAGTGCTTTCCTTCCCATTGCTATGTTTGAACTTGTGTGACTTGTTGTTTAAGTTGTTTGAATAGTAAATATCAGACCCAACCAATATAAAAATATATTTAACTTGGTGATCATGTCATGACAAGAAAAATATTCCATGTATCTTTTCCATTCTTATTTTGGCCAACTCCATTTCAATAATACTTGGTTTAGCAACAACCAAAACTAATACCCATTATTTGAGAAAGTAAAAGTATTTCCAGAACTATGTGTTCCCAAAAATGTGGAGATCTATACGTTATCTCCTATCTATATTTCAACCTTGATATTTTGCATGTGTATGCAACTCCCATTTTTACACACTCTTATTTCCACTCCATTTCAAAACAATACTAGTGGGAAATATATTACCCCTCCTATTTCTCTTTATCAAATCTTTTGAAAACTATTAAGTTATGAGTTGAGATATTCTTTAAAACATCATCTTGTCATAATTGAGTGTGATCATCTCTATAAGATAGTATTGTTGACTGTGGAAATGGTGGTGTGATTTATTCTTGTGGTTTGAATTATGTGGTCTTGATTGTGTTGTTGATCTTTTGTGTACGCCACTGTTGACCTTGTTGTGTTTGTTGCTTGTGAGGGTAATTCCTCAGTTGTGCTTAATACTAGAAAAAGACACGCTTGACAACAAATTTGGTATGTGACTTGAATAAAAACAAACCCTCTAGAAGTATTCACACCTAATTGAAATCCTAAATTAAGGGAAATGATCTTATTTAATTTCCCTCTATCTCTATTCCTCTATTTTGATGAAAACAATTATATTTCCTTATTTTAGGAATGAGATGAAATAATAATCATTTCAACCCCATCTCACTCCCTCCTCAGGTAAACATACTTTTCAATTTGAAACAAAACTCTCAAAGTATTTAACAAAAGGAAATTAAGATCATGATAAATAAAGGATCTTAATAAATTATTCCTCCCTATTTCTCTGTTTCTTTCAAACCAATACTTTCTCCATGAAAATATAACTTAATTGAAGTTACCATATTTGTCAAGAAAGTTCCAAAAGTTCAAAACAATATTTTATCACTTGTTTTAAAATATTAAAGAAATGTTAATTTAGTTTTACCAAAAAAATCATTTATTTAAACACTATGAACAAATATTGTTCAAAACATTTTATTTTCAAATACCAAATTTTGTGGAACTTCTACATGATGTGGGGAGGCTACATGAATATTTTCAAATTTTTCTAAAAAGTTTTAGTGCTTCAATAAAATCCTTGAAGTGCTACTGGTTTTAAAAGGAAAACAGAAAAAGGACTTAAGTGTAAACTGGGAAAAGAAATCCAGGGGGCGTTGTGCAAAATGGTCGTCGTCCTCCTGTAGCAGCAGTGCGCATGGCGCCGTTGTCGTCCTCCCGTGCGTCGCCGCCCGGACCCCCCTCTCTCCCGCTCCTCCTGCGCCTCTGCTCTCCTCTCCTCTTCGGAGAGGATAAGAAGAGCACCACCCCCGCTCCTCTGCTCTCCTCCCTCCCTCTCTCCTTCTCCTCACCATGGCCGCACCTAGCCGAAGCTTCGCCGACGCATCGCCGCCGTTACAGAGCTCCCCGAGCAGATCGAAGCGTGCCACCGTCTCCGCCTCGTCGTCCTCTTCATCTCCGTGCAAAGAATCGAAGAGGGGAGCCGCGAGTCGACCGGCCCGTCCTCGTCTACCTCGACCACGGCCGAAGCGCCGCCGCGACATTGCCGCCGTGTCCGACCTCCTCTGCCCAAGCCGAGCACACGCACGCGTCGAGGGTGAGCTTGTGCTTCTCCTGGACATGCTCCACGTCCCTAATTCGTCGTAGGTCGCCGTAGCGTAGTAGGTCGTGTTCCACCGCCGTCGGCCGCCGCAAGTCGTGGATGATTCCGGCGTCTCCGGTGACCTTCAGGAAGCGGCACCGCCGTAGATAGGCTCGCCGTGTCCGCGCCCGTCGCATGCGCCCCGTAGCTCGCCACCGTGTACGCCGTAGCGTCGATTAGACGCTCGACGCCGGCGCGGTCACCGCCGTGCGCGCGCGCCGGCCGTGGCCACGCCACGGTCAAACCTGACCCGGGGCCTCTGCGCTGACGTGGACAGCCAGCGTGGCCTTGGGCCCACAGGTCAGCGGGTGTGGCTAGCCCACACCCGGGTGAAAAACGTTTCGAGTAACTTCTCTGAAAAATAAAAGAAAAGGGCAGAGAAATGCTTTAAATTTCAAAAATCCATATCTTTTTAAATACTAATCCAAAAATAGCAAACAATATATCAAAATGATCAGGAGAAATAACTTCACCTCTTAACATCATTTTCATGTTGAATTAAACACTGGAAATAACTTTTTCTTGCACTTTAGTAAAAGGACAGAATATAAAATGATTTTGATCCAAAAGTTACCAACAAGATACCAAAATGTTCAGAAGATTAAATCTAGTCTTTTGGTGTAATTCACCTATCCAAATAAATTAGTTTAATTGTTGTTTTATTGAAATAAAGAAAATGGCAGAATATAAAATAAATTGGGAAAATTCATATCTTTAAAACTAATGATCCAAAAATTAAGTTTGATCTATTAAAATGGTTAGCAAGTGATAACCTTCATATTCCAGCTTGTCTCCAAACATGGATAATTATTTTGTAGTGTTGTTTAAAATAAATTAATAAAAAGGGCAAAATTAAAAAGGGCTTTATAAATTAATCTGTAATGATTTCTGGAGCAAACCCAATTTTGCTAGGTTCCTAGTGTTTCACCTTATCATATCCTAACTTGGTGTAATATTTTGACTCACAGAAAATATATAGTGACCTAACTTTTGTCTGAAGTATTTCCCGTTCAACGGGAGGTGCTTGTTGTTAATCTTCGCCTCAGATAGTTTTGTGATCGATGTACCTAGCTCGCGTATAGGTGATAGACCACTGACCAGCTTAATGCCCTCGTAAGTGTAGATCCTAGTTGTTACCCGAACGATTAGTTCGAAGCTTACGGTTTGTTACTTGTCTGTCTACCACTTGTGGTTTGGTTTGCTTGTTGATTGTTGTGTTATTCTCATGTTTGCGACGCTAGATATAAACACTACCGGAGTGGTCTTTGGAATGGAATTATTGAGGAAGGGAAATTTGTTGAACCTGAAGATCAAGACCGAGATCACTTTGCCGAGCAAGGCAAGCTATCCTCTGAGCTTGCATTTATATACATCTATTTTGGTTCACATGTTTTACTTATAAAGAGCAAAAGTTATTTATGTGGTGTTTGCCACAAAAGCTATGATTTTGAAAACCTTTTCCAAATTACAAGTATATTATTTTGACACCCTATATGGAGATACTAGCTGGAATTTCTTTTCCAAACTATAGGATGGGAAAAATATTGTTTACTCAAAACTCCTTTGGAAAATACTTGTGTGGTCGTGGAATACCGAGATGTCGGTGTGGAAATGGAGAAATGGAGAATGGAGATGTTTAAGAAAAATGCACATTGTGTCTTTGTACTATGACGACCAATCCTACCCTGTGCGACCACATTTACCACATATGGGAAAAGGCGTAGTCATGTAGTTTGCTCTTATTAGTATGGGATACCTCATCGACGGAGATGACTCCGTTATGCATGAGGGGATGGTCCGAGGACCTACCCCCTGACCCGGGTCCTCACACAAGTTGGTGGGGAGGATAGAAGGTTCCACCATAAACCGCCGGACAAAACTATGAGTCCTCACACTTAGGGTTTCTGACGGGAAACTGGACTGGGTGTCGATGGAAAGTGTCATATGGGAAGGATCCTGTACTAGCATGAGCAAATGAGAGGCTATGGTCGGTGGCTCAACTTCGCATACACCTGGTATGGCGGGACGTGGCTGACACGATGAGTTACCGGATGGGTGTGGGAAAAGCGTGCTACCTCTGCAGAGGGTAAAACTATTCGAATAGCCGAGTCCTCGGATATGGACAGTTGGGAGACTGTCCTCTGACCATGTGCAAGTTTTGCAAAGTTTTGAGATTTGAAAATAAAATGGAGGTGTGTTGTATCAGCAACTCTACCGACGGGCTGGTATGAGGTTGCTGGAGAATGATTTGACCATGACGGGCTATGGTCGAGAAGTGAAAAGTTTTGTGTTTTGAAAGGTGAAAATGTTTTATGCAACTATGCCAACGGGCCGGCATGAGGTTGTGGGATTGAATGACCATGAAGGGTTATGGTCGGAAAAGGAGGAGTTTTGGAGAAATAAACAAATGGAGATGATTTTCGGGAAAATGTTTATAAAAGAGACTTCTTACCTTTCCAACAAAGATATATTTTCGGGAAAAAGTTTTAAAAGAGAATTCTTACAAAGATAGATTTATGGGAAAAAGTTCTCAAAACCTTCTTTTCTTTTCAATAAAGATATAGAGATGTTTTAAAATAAATAAAAGTTTGAAAATTAAAAGGGTGCTGTTGCATGCTCCTGTCGGGGGTAGTTTGCGAGTATTTAAATGTACTCATGGTTGTGTCCCTGGATATTCCCATGTCCAGAGTTCAAGAAGAAGTAGGCTGAAGACCGAGGGATCGATGACGTCAATGCGAACTAGGGCGCTTCCCAGTCAGCTGCCTGTAGGGTTGGCCAGTGACTTGGGCTCCACGTTGTTTGGTGACTTCCGCTGCAAGTACCTGTTGAAGTTATGACTTCAATCAAGTAAGTATATTTATTCGGTATTTATGGGTGTTCTGTGATACCAATTCGAGTTATGTGCAACAACAGACTGATCATGGGATTGTTGCAGGAAACATAACGGGTATCTCGGATACCTAATCCGGGGTCCCTACACTTTTTAATTTGTTTTACGTATTTTCCTTTTATGCAGTCTATGCATTGTTCGATATCTGAGAACTCTAACGGAGGAAGAATATCATTTTTAACGAGGCTTTCTATTCTTCCCCTCGAAATATGGCCTAATCGACAGTGCCATAACTTCGAAGAGTCATGAGTTCGCTTTCTTTTCTTTTGTTCTTTGTTCGACAAGGGAATTTGTTCATTCACATTACTCACAGAATGCACTTTTTCACGCAAGGATAACAAATAAAGCTTATCATGAAGTAAAGCAATACCCACACAAGCATCTTTAAACCATATGGCACACTTGCCATGACCGAAATAACATTCATAACTGTCTTTATCCAAACACGATACACTTATTAAGTTTCTGTGAATCGAAGGAACAAATAAAACATCTCTAAGCATAATATTGAAACCATCAGCTAGCTCCAAGGAGATGTCGCCAATAGCTTCAACTTCTGCTTGAACTCCATTTGCGACTTCAATGTGTCTTTCGCTTCTTTGCAAAGTCCTTGTCGAATGGAATCCCTGTAAAGAATTTGCAACATGAACAGTTGCACCTGAGTCAATCCACCAAGTAGATTTTGAAAACTGTGTATACAGGGATTCATTTACAAAAGAAACTGTGTCCATACCTTTCTTTGCCATTATGGATCGTGGAGCCGTTGGACATAGCATGTTATGAGGCCACGGGGCAGGCGGTATGGTTAAAGAAATTTATACCCGACTTGAAAGTGGTAGACCGTATTGACAAACCACTAAAGATGTACTGTGACAACCAGCCCGCAGTATTCTATGCTCACAACAACAAGTCGAGTAATGCTACAAAGGCAATAGATATAAAGTATTATGTTGGTGTTCACTCTCGCAGGAGGGGCTATTTCGTGGAAAAGCTCCAAACAGTCATTAGTTGCATCGTCCACGATGTATGCAGAATTTATAGCATGTTATGAGGCCACGGGGCAGGCGGTATGGTTAAAGAAATTTATACCCGACTTGAAAGTGGTAGACTGTATTGACAAACCACTAAAGATGTACTGTGACAACCAGCCCGCAGTATTCTATGCTCACAACAACAAGTCGAGTAATGCTACAAAGGCAATAGATATAAAGTATTATGTTGTGAAAGATATTCAGATCCCTGGGCACTGTGTATACCACTGTGTATAATGGAGTTCAAGCAGAAGGGCTCGGGCAGTGGGGGCACGCCTCCGCCACAGCAAAAAGAAAATATCCCCTTCGGGGCAAAGGGCACCACCGCCAAACCGCTCGACGGCGGCGCGCTCACCGCCAGGGGAACGCGCGACCGGCGAGGGGGATGGCAACGGCGCCACTCCGGCACGGCCGTCTCACCACGGTGGGGCGTGCGGCCGGGCACAGCAGCGCAGCAAAGAAAAGAAAGGGAAAAAGGGGAGGCGCGCGGCGCGGGGCACACGGCGCGGTCGCCGCCGCAGCGCGGCACGGCAGTCTCCGGCGCGGCGAGCGGCCATCTCCGGCGGCCGGGGATCCAAGATTTTTTTTTCGGTAGCAATTGAAAAGCAAAATCAAAAAGAAAATCCCCCACCCGAAGAACCCTAACCCTAGAGGGGCAAAGAACTCACCTGTGAAGCCTCGGGCTCACCGGCAAAGCAGCGCCGCCGTCGTGGCCGCGCCTGCCCCTCTCGATCTCGATGCGCACCTTCGGGGGCATCCGGGAAGAAGGGTTCGGGCAGTGGGGGGCACGCCTCCGCCACAGCCAAAAGAAAAGACCCCCTTCGGGGCAAAGGGCACCACCGCCAAACCGCTCGACGGTGGCGCGCTCACCGCAAGGGGAACGCGCGACCGGCGAGGGGGGTGGCAACGGCGCCACTCCAGCACGGCCGTCTCACCACGGTGGGGCGTGCGGCCGGGCACAGCAGCGCAGCAGCGCAGCAAAGAAAAGAAAGGGAAAAAGGGGAGGCGCGCGGCGCGGGGCACACGGCGCGGTCGCCGCCGCAGCGCGGCACGGCCGTCTCCGGCGCGGCGAGCGGTCATCTCCGGCGGCCGGGGCGATTTTTCCGCCGCCGACGCGCGCGGGTTCGGGAGTGAGCACGGGAAAGAGAAAGAAAAAGGGGCTAGGGTTAGGTCGGGGAGGGCCGGCTGGTTTTGTTCCTCCGATCTGCGCGGACAACCGTCTGATGCAGATGGACGGCCTGGATCACCCAGCGGCAAACCCTAGCCGCCAGCGGGCCAATGGGCCGAAAGAAGCCGGCCACGGGCCGCTGCGGGCCCTCTTCCACGTCGCCGCGAGAGGCAGATAATGCTGCCGCGCACGGACCGTGGGCCGCTGTTACGCGTCGCCGCGGGCGACAGATAGTGAAACGGCCGCGGGCCTATAATTTTTTCGCACAGCATAGTTTTTTCTGTTATTGTTTAACAGAAGCAAGTTTTTATTTGTTTTGGTCCATTTTTTGGGCAAATTTCATTCTGTTTTTTCTATTCAATTTTTTCCAACGAAATTTTTGTTTAGGAAAACAGAAGAAAGAAAAGTGAATACTTGTTAAAAGTATAAAAGTTTATGAAATTTTATTCATTTATTTAAAGTTTCCGCTGCAAATAGTTAAAAGAAATTGCATAAAAGCAATAAAGTGAAAATTAAAAGTATGATTAAAGTGATATTAATGCTGATTATGATTCTGTTATTGATTGACCAACGTTATTAATAGCATTATCATGATTTAAAGTGAGAATTGAAAGCATGATTAAGTGATATTAAAGATGATTATGATTCTGTTATTAAATGACCAACGTTGTTAATAGCATGATCATAATTTGTTTATTATGTGTTAAAAGGTGCATTTATTTCTTTTATTGCCCAACGGTAATATAGTTTTAATTGCACAAACAGTTGTATGTTTTAATTTATACCAACGTTAGATTAATACATGCAATTGTTTTTTGTTATCTCATATCCTTGTGGTTTCAGGAAGTTTTCACCTGATGAGTTGCCTCAAGGACATTCCGACGCTCAGGGGTGACAACTACGCTGAGTGGTGGAAGAAAGTTGAACTGGCTTTTATCTGCGCTGAGGTTGACTGGGTTGTGAGTGCTCCACAGCCAGTCAGGCCAGCAGAGCCGGTAAGAGAGACAACTGATGATGAATCTGCTTGGCAGAAAAAGTTGAGGGACCATGCTCCAGTGGAGATGGGATACACCCTAGAGAACCAAAAGTGGGTGAACACCAACAAAAAGTGCATGGCATTTATAAAGAACACAGTTGAGAACGCTATTGTGGGCTCAATTGAAGAGTGTGCCTCTGTGGGAGAGTATCTCCAAAAGATAAAGAGCCAGTTTACTGGTTCTTCAAAGACATATGCTACCCAGCTGCTCAAACAGCTGGTGACAGAAAAGTATCATGGAGGTACACATGGCATAAGGGAGCACATTCTCAGAATGAGCAACATGGCTGCTAAGCTTAAGTCCATGGAGGCTGATCTGGACCTCAAGCCTGCACTCATAGTTCACTTGGTGATGGCTTCACTGCCACCACAGTTTGAAAATTTTATCATCAATTACAATGTGTCACCTGAAAAATGGGACATTGAAAAGACCATTGCCATGTTGTCGCAAGAAGAGGAAAGGCTGAAGTCCCAGAATGGGGGCTCCTTGAACTTCGTAAAGGACAACAAGAACAGGAACTACGGTTCTCCTTCAAAGCCATATGGCAAAGGTCCCCACCAGTATAAGCCACATGTCAAAGGTCCCCAGCGGTATCAGCAAGTGGACAAAGACACCTGCCACCACTGCAAGAAGAAAGGGCATTTCAAGCAAGATTGCCCAGCTTGGCTCTGATACCATTGTTAGATCCTAGCAATGTCTAGGGTAGATCTTTCGGTAGACCAAAGTGTAAAACATGTGTGTGAGAGCAGTGAGAGAGAGGGGATCGGAGAGATACCTTCACCATGGCTCGATGAACTCGAGCCGGAGGCCATCGGCGTCGGCGTCGGTGCGGTGGCGGCGCAGTGGTGCTTCCCGTGAGCACTGCGCTAACCCTAATCGGAGGGGATGTCGGTGGGGTGGCTGGCAGCACAGGTGAACCTCGTACCGTGTGCCCCAGCCCCCACCCTTTATTTATAGCGCAGGTCACAGGGGCCCACCGTCCATAATGGAAACGGACGCCCCCGATCAGGACGCAGTCAAGGGGGTCGCGAGCCGTTGGGCTCGTACGACCTGGAGATCAACTTAACAGCTAAATGCCCTAATGAAGCAACATTTCAAGGTGCAGATAATGTTTCCTTACTTCTTCAGGTAAGAGAGTGTTACTCGCTTGTACAAATTAAGTGTAACTGATGAGTTACTGACGTGTATATAATCATGCGCAGCGATCATTACATTCTGCTAGTCATTGAAGTTGATAGATCAAGAGTTCAAGTCTACGACTCATTGGACTGGCCTGAGGAGAGGTACCAAAGCATTCTAGATACGCTCCAAAGGTAATTTCAAACATTATCGCACTATATCAGTCTCTCTTATTGATTTCAGAGATATCAAGCAACTAATAACTCATTTATTCTTTTTTTTGGCCGGCAGGGTTTGGAAACAATTCAAAGCGAGGACAAAGGGTTCAGGTTCATTTGAAGAACAGCTGACTTTTATTCACCACAGGTAGGTAGTACGGTCTAGCTAGGTTCGCGCATCTCTTTATTTATAGTTTTCAATACCACTATATGTTGACTATGATTTGATTGAATTCTATTCTCGTAAAGTGGATCGAGAGGCAACCACAGGGGACCAATTTCTGTGGATATTTCGTTTGCGAGTGAATTCGTCGTTCGGTCACTGAGCGGGACCCAAAGAAATTTTTAGACGTACGTGAACAATCATATTCATCAATTGATCTCCAGTGTCATTCATAATTTTTGATAGTCATGATTAATATTCGTATTGATCTCCTTCTTTTATAGGCAGAGCCATTGCGCGAGAGTATGCCACTAAAGAAGCGCTTTCAAGCACTAGCAGAGGAACTTGCGGGGTTTCTGCTCAGCGAAGTCATACCTACAAAAGGAACATACAATGGAGAATAGCGGTGAAGTCCCGGTTATGATCTCCCGTGTCACCGAATAGACGGGCTCTAGTCCCGGTTATGATCTCCACACACGTGTAATCGAATAGACGGGCTCTAGTCCCGGTTATGAGCACCTCCATGTAACCGGATAGACGTGAACATATTTTTATTTATGAACATTTTGATATGTTATATGTAGTTTCTGTTTTTAATTAATTAAACGCATATTTTTTTGCACCATTTCAATATTAAATTGGGAGGAAAAACAAAAAATTACAGGCTGCCACGTGTGAGGTCCTTGGTCCCGGGTCGTATGACCAATCGGGACTAGAGGTCCTCCACCACGCCCGCGCCTTGGCGGCCACGTGGGAGCCTGTTGTTCCGGGTCGTAACGGACCCGGTACTAGAGGGGAGGCCTCTAGTGTCGCCTTGCTAGTCCCGGGTGGACACCCGGTACTAGAGGCCCTTACGACCCGGGACTAGTGCCCTGTTTCCACTAGTGAGTTTCAATGTTCCTAGAAATCAGAATTCGAGCCTGAATGCGGAGTTTGAGACCCAAAATAAAGTATACATTTCTTCGAAAAAGGCATAATATTCCCCGCATCCCAAGTTACTATTATTAAAAGATTTTCACTTAGTATTCCTTTATAGAAGTAGTGCAGAGCTAAAATTCAAAATTCTTACTATATTTAATCTTATTAAGTAATGTCTATTCCCTTGGAAACACGCTTAAATAAATCAGATATAACAAATATGTCTATCGCCCTATTTTTTTTTTTTTTGAAACTGATCGCCCTATTAGATAATCAAACAAACCATCTATGATGTTGCTTCATATGGAACTCCACTGTTTGTACTGAGTGCTGACGGCAAATGTGTTAATCTCCAGGCCGTTCAACTGGTTTACATACCACGCCAGATGTTCTTCAAGAGGATCGCCGCTGCACTCAGACTGAACATTGGACCGATCTTCACCAGATATGAAAGCAGCGGCTACACAGCCTGCATCAACGTGACTGTCCCAGGAGATCTACACATGTCGCATCCCATTCAGCTTATATTCGAGGGAGAAGTGATGTCGAGCCGTACACCGCCGTCGAGAGCCCATCCAAGGCAGCTATCAAGTTTCTATGCACACATAAGCATGTTCAAATTGACGACCTAAACCGTTAAGTCGTGATGGATCAAAGACAGAATCTTGCTGCGGCCGAGTCATTCCAGATGCTGCACCAGGATCTAAGCGGTCTTTCTACAGAGGCCAATCTTTTCCTATTAAGTAAGAGATGATAGCAAGTTCTAAATTCTGTCTCGATAGGACATAGATTTCTATTACTATGAAATTCATAAATGAAAATGAAGTAGTTAATGGGAGTGCTACAGTTACCCTTTTTCTTCTATCTGTTACTAAAAGAAGTACTTTGTCCTGATGTTTGAGGTCTAAAAAAAAGACGTGGAAACATAAATTCTTAAATGAAAATTGAAAAATAGTAAGATCTTTGAGGCAAGAACAACATGCGTCGTATTATCTTGACTTGATTATGTTCCCCTCTTTTTTTTTAAGAATACCGAGTTGGATTCTTCTCTTAACAATATCGATGCCGAATAAGATCTTATTCGGTGTGTACATTTTAATCCACATACAATTGACGAGGTTATACTCTACGGGTACCCCAGCGTAAGGGTACCTGGTGCACGTGATGATCAAAGAAGCCCAAGGATTAATCGAAGCCCACGAAGGAAGGCCCAAGACGAAGAGTGCTTTCCAAGTTGGATCAAGTTATGGTCGGTTAAGACTTTCCATACATGTAAATCTTGGTCGGTTATGTTTCCCGAGACCCAGCCTCCTATATAAAGGCTGGGAGGGTGATCGATCAGGAGGAGGAATCCATAGCCACCAAACCTCGGCGAGATCAGCAGCTCGTCGAACCCTTGTAACCCTCATATTCATACCATAAATACAGACAAGCAGGAAGTAGGGGTTTTACCTCACTCGAGGGCCCTGAACCTGGGTAAATCCAGCTTGTCAGCCGTCGATTCCACCGATACTACGCGTTCTCTACCACACAATCAACCCTAGGTATAGCAACCATGGGAATTGCCGAGGGCACACCTCGACAATTGGCGCCGTCTGTGGGAACAGGTAGTATTGGGCTCACGGTTTCGCCGGTTTCATCATCAAGCGGCCACCCGCCGATCGCATCTGCACAAGGTAACTCGCCTACTACATCATCAAAAAGCAAATCACCGACCACCGCTGCAAACGGCAACTCGCCGGCAAGATCGACCAGCATCAATTCAAAAAGCGATCACTCGCCAAAATCTCCAAGGAGGCTCATGCCGCACTCGATGGAAGCTCAACAAGCCTTTGCCGGACTCGAATCAGGTTTGGATATTACAGTTGGAGAATTTAACTTCTTTGTCGATAAAGATGGTGTGCAGGACCTGTTAGATCCACTCGACATGGAGACACTCGACACGGAGACAATCGACAACGCTTCGACTGCAACACCATCCATCTTGGCGCGACATCGTCACAGATCGTCCCGATCCAATCGCCAAGCGACTCTGCAACATCCATGACTCGCAAGAGTTCCGTGACGAGGTGGCAAAAAGATTTGGAAGAAGCGAGATCGAATCTGCGTACCGCCCAAACAACTCAATCGAGTCACTCGACAACGTCGTCGACTGCAACGACGTCGCGGGGAACAAGGAGAACATAGATGACAACATATACCTCGCCGATCTCAACGGCCCAGAAATCCGTGCCAGCCACGAGATATTCACCTGCGACGCAGATAGCCTGGACAAAGCACTCGAAGATCAACTCGATTGCGGCAGAAACCCCAGCAAGCAAAGCAACTCCAACATGAGCCTGGATGACGACGCCGAATCCATAATGCGCATTAGCAACACATGGGTAGAAGATCGGGTGGTACCGTATCAGGTATACACCGCGAGTACAGCAGAAACGTCAGCAGCTGCAACATGCCGTCGACCTACAGAATACCCTTGCACAGTCACCATGCCTGACGGAACAACCACGCTGACCATCACCGCAGAGATGGCGGAAAAAGTGAGCAAAGTAATCGAAAGCTGCACAATGCTACCAGCAAACGCAACTCCGGAAGAGGTATTGACCTTACAATACTTCCAGTGGCAAGAATCGATACGGTTGAAGAACTACCGAGCAGTACTCGAAGAACGCAAAAAGCAAGCCAGCATATCGAGTGCTCGGCGAAGAGCATTGTCTACGAGTTCAACAGGCAGAAACGACCCCGCGAATAGGTCACGATTCATAAACCTCGGAGACGCAGATCGTGCAGCGGTCACTCGAAACCTAAACCCAGCCTTTATGGCAGTCGACGCGGAAGGAGTCCCCATACCTACTGAGCCAGCCGGGGCGCTGATGACGCTAGGCACCTATCTCAGAACAATCGAACCTCCTGCAGGAGACCCAAAGAGGGATCAGCACCTCCAACTGTACAAACAACTGGCAATAGCAGCACAAGCCATACAGCATCCACAAGCAACTCCAAGGAGAGATACAGATCGGGACCGTCGCAGTCGAAGTCCTCGGGGAAGGAGCAGTCGAAAAAGCTCACGCCGTCATCGTTCCAGCAGGAGCCACTCGAGGAGGTCATACAGCAACAGCTCAGACTCGGAAGCAGAAATCGGGCCATGTGGAGCGCTATGCTTCACTCGACGGATCCGGGAGGCTCGTATGCCCAAGAAGTTTTCGCTAGCTACCACGCCAAAGTTCAACTGCAAACAAGAGCCATCAGGCTGGCTAGAAGATTACAGGCTGGCAGTCGGATGTCAGCGCGGCACCACAACTACAGCTATGCAGTACATACAACTCATGATGGAAGGAACAGCTCGCGATTGGCTCAAATCGCTACCCGAATCATACTACGATTCGTGGGAGCACTTCAAAGGTGATTTCATCAAATACTTCGAGCCTCTATGTGAGCGCCCCAAAACTTTCGAGGAGCTCCGGACCTGCAAGCAAAAGTCAGATGAATCTCTGAGATCGTACATACGGCGGTGGACCACCATCCGTAACTCAGTAGGCAACGTATCAGAAGATAGGGCAATCGACGCCTTCAAAAACGGACTCTGGAGAGAAGACTTCAAAGAAACACTTGGTCGAGAAGATCCAAAGACAATGGCGGCACTCATGGTACTCGCAACAAATGGGCAGATGGAGAAGACTCCGTACGAGGCACTCGACCCGTACCCTCACATGAAAATCACGAGGGTGGCAGTCGAGACCGCAGAGATAGCTACAGAGATGATCGAAGGCGCAAACGCAAGCATCGTTATCACGACGATGACCATCCAAACTTCATCGCAGCAGGCTTTGTCCAGTCAAGGGACAGCCGCGACCAAACTGACAGACGACCCGACGATCATCGTGATAATCGAGATCATCGTACGGACGACCGCCGAGGTAATCGAGACCATCGCACAGACGATCGACGTGACAGTCGAGACCACAGACGCGACGACCGCGATAGCTACAGAAGGCCAGAGTGGCGCAGGCGAGCAGACAAAGATCCTGAGCGCTCAATCGAAGAAAGGATGGACGATTATTGCAGATTCCATCTTTATAAAGGGGACGATGGTAAGCTTCGCTCTAACCACTCGCTGAGAAATTGCAGGGAATTCGATCAACTTGCGATTGAACATATACTGCGACTGCAAAGAGATGGACGTGCACCTCCTCAATTGACGCAGACTCCATCGACTACACCAAACACAGCCTGTTCAGGCATATCAGCACCGCAGCAAGTACAACAAGCACAGGTATATTCCATACCACCGCAAAACAGCCTACTCAGGTGTATCCTGCACCAACACAGCGCAACCGACGCCAGTGTACATGGTGCCAGCACAACCCGTTACGGGAACACAAATGGCAGCAGCCGTGCACCAGATGCAGCAAGGAGATGAACAAAAATATCCCGTAACTCGCGGGCAGATGAACATGATCCAGCGAGGACGTCCCTCCAATAGAGAGCAAAAGTTACACACTCGACACGTCAATATGGCGGTCATGGCACCCCCAGCTATCACAGATTTTTTGAAAGGATCAGAAACTCCGATTGTCTTCAATCGAGAGGACCATCCACCCGCAGTATATCGACCAGGGCATGCAGCCTTGGTACTCGACGCCCAAATCGGAGGCTACGCCATGACCAAGGTCTTCATGGACGGAGGTAGCGGCCTCAACATAATCTTTGCAGATACGCTACGCAGAATGAACAAATCAGTCGAAAATCTGCCAAAGTCCACAAGTACCTTCCACGGTATCGTCCCAGGCAAAGCAGTGCTCCCAGAAGGCACCATACAACTCGATGTTACGTTTGGAGATCCTACTCACTTCAGAACCGAGTCGATTGAGTTCGAAGTGGTCGATTGGAAGTCACAATACCATGCAATACTTGGGCGCCCCACTTTCGCTCGATTCATGGCCGTCCCACACTACGCCTACCTCAAGCTCAAAATGCCAGGACCAAAAGGAGTCATCACGATCAACGGGAACTTTCAAAGGTCAGATTCATGTGACCGTGACTTCAGCAAAATCTCAGAGATGTACGGGATGGAGCAATCACTCGCCGAGCTTGAGGTCTCCAATGACCGTACACCTCTACCAGAAAGCAAGAAATGGCAATCGACAGAGGGCTCAAGGCCATCAACGACGCGATGAAGCACAAGGGGCACCCGACTGAACCTTCAGACGGTCAACATGTCGTCAAGTCACACTAGTACATAGAGGGGCGCATCTGCGTCAGTTCTATGCATAGATATGTAATAGCGCATAATGTCGGAAGAACCAGCAGGTTTCAGACGCACTCTTTTCCCTTACCAGGGTACCTAAGGGGACTGGAAGGTTTTTAATGAGGCGGCTTGCTGGTCGAACACATATTTCGAATAAAGATACATGTTCCTCCATATTTCTCATATATGCCTTTTATTGTTTACCCACTCAAACACTCGGGGGCTCAAGCATAAAACCAAACCCCACTCGATATACTCGGGGGCTGGGTCAAGCAAAAAACTCAAAAACCCCACTCGATATACTCGGGGCTGGGTTAAAGAAAAAACTCAAAAATCCCACTCGATAGACTCGGGGGCTGTCACAAATATACGCATATAAATATTTCGCCACAAATACAAGAGTACATATTTACATTCGGAGAATGCCCCGATTACAAAAAGTTTACAAGTTAAGAATCTGGCTCATCCTTTATATCCAGTACAGGACCAAAAAGCTGCTCCTTGCAGCAATCGATGATTCCTCAGCAGCAGAGCGTGTCTCGATCAAATGTGATTGGGATACAAGTGTGCCAATTGCAGGAGGTCGAATCGCAAAATTTGGCTTACGGCTGCGGATGTAAGCCATAGTGGCATTGGACCCAAGAATAGCAAGCTGCATCAAAGACTCTTTGACTGAGTCCGTCACTCGAAAGATATCAATCAAAGGAAACAACCCTTGAGGCTGAGGCCCTGACGGGAAGAGCGCGCAATTTAGGCGAGTGAAGATACGCCTGCACATCTCGAGCACTTGGGCGTTTCGCCATACTCGATCCTTCAAAGTAACAAGCGTGCGAGCGTGCACCTTGTCCAAATAAAAATGCTGCCTGCCAGTAGTTGGTACTCAACAGCATTATCGAGGAGTCGATTGACCCTCCTACCTTCCTGCTGGGCATCAGGCACAAAACCTGCAAAAGGCCAAAGTTACTGGTCCAAAGCATAATGCAAACAAATGAAAACTTTTAAGCAAAAATGGTGTCATAAACTCACACTCGAGTTGCCTGTTTATGTTGTCCATCTCGCCAAGAACATATTCCTCGCGTTGGGTAGCAAAACTTGGCTTGGAACGCAGCAGCTCCAACTCAGCTCGAGTGTTTTGAGTTCTTGCTCTAGTTCACTCACTCGATTCTTCGCAAGAGCGAGTGCCCTCGTGTCATTCCTTGCTCGACCAGATGTTCGAGTACAGAAGGAGAAGGTCCACCAGACTCGCATTCTTGTGGCTGGTTCATAAAACGCAACATTCAGAAGCCCAGACACACGAAGTTGCAAAATTCAGGGATTCAGCAAATTTCATTCAAGCAAAAGCACCCAAAAGTATATACTAGCATAAGTAGCAAAAGCATACATGCCAGTTCGAGTAATCAAATTACAGAGTAAAGAGTTCCTAGGCCTGCGAGATGGATTCTGCCCTACTTTTACGCGACTGAGCCCTAACAGCTTCAGCCGGCGTTCCATAGTCTGGACGCAGATTTCGCTCAGTCGCGTAGCTGGCTCGGTTACACCCCTGAATGATAGCGGCCTTCCATCAGGCTTTTTCGGGTAGTCCGATAAAGCACTGTCGAAATCGGCCTCTACACCATTGCCTAACAAAAGCCTGAGGGTGTACTCCGAGCCGCGTACCGTGAGTTCGCGGGCAAAATCCGCCACAATCGACGATCTTTCGCCAAAAGCTGCAACAAGTCCTTCAGCAGTCGAAGGAGCGCGGCTGTAGGACACATCCCCGCGTGCAAATTGCTAAGGGTACTGGTCACGGTAGCCAGATCGCCTTTGGTCTTGGACAGCACAGACTCGAGTTCCATATTGCATCATCGAGTGACAATGAGTCACTCGATGGCTTAGTGGAAGTCGAGGCGCCTTCGGAACCTTCAAAATTCAGAAAGCAGAAGCCATGAGCAAAAGCTACTAAAATCCAAAGAGCTACTACTCACAAAGACAGTGCATTCACCTTTGGCAGCACGGGCCATACTCGACAGACGTGCAGTAAGCTCCTTATCGCGGCGAGTGGTTGCGTCCTGAGCATCAGCAAGTGCTTTCTTCGATTCAGACTGCTGGGTAGAGAGCTTGGTCTGCAATCCTGCACTTGTTTCTCCAGGCCTCCACTTGCTCCTCAGCGATTTCTTGTTTTCTGCGGAGTTCACAAACATTCCCGATTAATGTCATAACTTCAAAAGAAGGGAAAAGTTTTAGCAAAAAACGCTTACGCGCAAGCTCAGTCGAAGTTGACTGCAGGGAGTCCCTCTCTTGCTCCACCCGAACAAAGGCCTGAACCCAAGGGGCCATGGCGGCATACATAGGCTGAAACAGAATACGCATGTTATCATCGAGTGCAGAAGAAACAAAATTTTCAAGCATAAGTAGGACAGAAGCACTCACGTGATCAGTCCAAGAGGCAGGCTTGGAGGAGGAAGCCACGGCATCCGCAGTTGGGGCAGCTTTCTCCTTGTTCAAATCAGCAGCCATCACCCAGTTGCGTCCTTGGCCGCTTCAAGAATAGTGCCTTGTGCTGCTTCTGGAGGGATGGATGGCTGCGCCACAATCGACGTATCCGCGACTGGAGGTGGAGATGGCGATTTGCCACTGGTATCATAAAGCAAAAATACATCCAATCAAAAAACAAAAACCATAAAGGCGCGGCCACAAATAAAGGAATAGACCATAAAGCAAACCTTGGCTCATCTTCTTCATCGGAATCAGGTTCGTCACCAAGGGAGAAAACACCCAGTCGAGAGGTGTTACTCGAAGTGCAGGAGGACGAGAAGCCAGAGGGGAGACAGTCAGAGGATGGCTTTTAGCAGGAGAAGGGATACCCGAATTACCGGTATCCCTTGCTCATCCTCTGTACTCGAAGACTCCGGAAGAACCAAACGCTGGCGTTTAGGCTTGCGAGGGCCCTGCTCAGCATCTGATTCGTCTGAAGCATCCGCCACAACCTGTTCCACCTCTTCCCCTGTTTCTTCTTCGGGATTATCCTGAGGGGTCGAGTGGGCAGAAGCAGGGTCAGCAATGGGCAGCTTGGTTTCCTCCTGTATTGCCGTCTCCAAAGTAGGCCCGGCTTCGGGTAGAGGAGGGAGAGAGGTGGCAGTCGAGTGACCCTATGTAACAAGCACAATTCATAATCATAAGAACGAAAGCAAAAAGGATGCAAAGGCAGATGGTGAGGCATAAAAACGGCAAAAAGAATCACTCACTGCGGGTAAGGCCTTCTCTGGCCCGTAGGGGACGTGCGGGAAGTTGAAGTCGATTTTTGCGGAAGCTTTGATGCTCGTGATCTTCTTCACCTGAGCACTGAGCTCCTTCTGCGTCAACTCGGTGGTACTCATCCTGATGCTGTCGAGTGGACCCTCATACTGCCACATCGGGTGGGCACGAAGGCGCATGGGCCACACTCGCATCTTCAAATAAGTGCTGATCAACTGAATACCAGAAACAGTCTTCAGCAACTTGCCAATCTCATTCAGCAAAGGGGTGGCTTCTTTGGCTTCAGCAGGAGAGATAGGGTGATCCCAGGCCACCGTTTTCTTCGGAGAATTCTCAATCGAAAAAGCCGGGAGCACCACCTGGTCGACTGGCACATAGAACCATTTGGTCCGCCAGCCTTGGGCAGAATCGACTGTCTTCAAGCTAAAGTAATGCGAATCGCTTCGCACTTGGACTTGAAATCCACCCACCGGGCAAGGGCGTTTACCCCGGCAATTGTGGCGCACCTTGAAGATATGCTTCCACAATGCCCAGCTGGGGGACACCCCCAAGAAACACTCGCATAGCACCATGAAGCAGGCGATATGCATAATGCTGTTGGGAGTAAGATCATGAATCTGCAGCCATAGGCGTACAGTAGCCCTCGCACAAAATCATGCAAAGGGAAAGAGAACCGCGGGGAGGAATTCAGCGAAGCAGACGCGCTCGCCGTCGCGAGGGTCAGGGCGTACCTCCAGACCTGGAGCACGCGCGGCCAGCTGGTCAGCTGGCGGCAGCCAACCCTTCTGACGGTACTCAGAAAGGGTGTCCTCGGTTACGCAGGATCTCATCCAGTCACCGGGGATCTTCAAAAGCGCATCGGCAGGCTCACTCGCCATGGCCGCATCCTTCCCCTTGTCCGCTGGATCGGTGGCGGGGACAGTTGCAGCGGCACGCTTGATCTTCTTTGGCGCCATCGCACAAGGAGCAAAAAGCAAGGAGCTTGGGAGGCAGAGCAATGGTGTGCGGTGCGCAAGGAAGAAGAGGAACAGAGGAAAAATGGCAAGTAAATCAAAATCTTGCGCAAAAACTGCTACTTACCGCACAACGCAAAACTTCATCATAACCGTCCGTACAAACGTGCATAGCATCTGGCCGTACACGTGGCGAGCGCAGAGAGCAACCGTCGCATCCCACGTCGCCCACTACGCACAAAACCCTAGGAGGTTATGATGGCGCGGCGAAAAATACGCCACGTCCGGTCAAATCAAAGCTGAAACGGCGTCTTCTGCGGTCAAAACTCTGAACATTGGGCCCACACAGACACGTCTTGTCAAACGGCGAGCGCACGCCTAAGACGTCACGAATGACGTCAGGTATGAAGATAGCATAACATTCGATTGGAGGTTCGAGACTACAATCGACAAAGGATTCGACTGGCAAAGGTACTCCCATGGGAGCATATCAAAAATTTCTTGCGATTGATCAAAAAGGAGCAAAATTATTGAGATTATCCTCTACTTCAAACGAAATAAAGCATAATCTCGGGGGCTACTCCCATGGGAGCGCTGACGCGCTCCCATAGATTTCAAAGACAAAATATTTCGATTGACAAAAAGCAGTATAGAAGGATGATTTGAGATTGTCCTCTATTGCAAGACAATAAACCACAATCTCGGGGGCTACTCCCATGGGAGCGCTGTCGCGCTCCCATAGATTCTCAAAAAGGTAAGAAATTCACTCGACTACAGACTCGATTAAATGCATTAAGTACTTCAAATCAAAGAATCAAACTTCATAAATTCCCGGACTATGCCAATCGCAGATGTTTCGGATGCTGCATACGCAAATGCAAAGGTAAGACCCGCCGAGCAATCGAGATGGGCCGAGGGACGCTCCAACAGTGTTTTCCCTTGAAATTTTCCGTGTCAACAGACATGATGAAAATCCTGACGGACGCGTTAGGTATCAAAAGTTAAACTGCAGAACGAATCAGTAAGACCTACAACGGCCTGAGTCGAGTCTGTCCAGTATGTTCCAGCTTCGAGTCCGGGGACTCGAACCTGATTGAAGGCTAGTATGGTTTCGCCCAAATGTGCGGTTAACTGAGCTCGATTTTCGAGTGAATCAGGCCTACTATGTCAATATCCCTAGGCAAAAGTTTCAAAAGTGTTCCAGCTTCGAGTCCGGGGACTCGAACCTGATTGAAGGCTAGTATGGTTTCGCCCAAATGTGCGGTTAACTGAGCTCGATTTTCGAGTGAATCAGGCCTACTATGTCAATATCCCTAGGCAAAAGTTTCAAAAGTGTTCCAGCTTCGAGTCCGGGGACTCGAACCTGATTGAAGGCTAGTATGGTTTCGCCCAAATGTGCGGTTAACTGAGCTCGATTTTCGAGTGAATCAGGCCTACTATGTCAATATCCCTAGGCAAAATCTTTCGACTGCGTTCCAGGCTCGAGTCCAGGGACTCGAGTCTGACTGAAGACTAGTAAGATTTTTGCTCAAGTAAGCAGTTAACTGAGCTCGATATTCGAGTGAATCAGGCCTACTATGTCAATATCTCTCGGTTAGCATACACATACAATCGAAACAAATTAGAGCTTGAAGAACTACATCGGGTCAGAAGAACAAGCTCAGAAGACTATGACGTGCACGATGAAGGGAGCACATGCTCGATTCTTCGAGTCAAGCAAGTACTCGGGGGCTAATGACGAGGTTATACTCTGCGGGTACCCCAGCGTAAGGGTACCTGGTGCACGTGATGATCAAAGAAGCCCAAAGATTAATCGAAGCCCACGAAGGAAGGCCCAAGACGAAGAGTGTTTTCCAAGTTAGATCAAGTTATGGTCGGTTAAGACTTTCCATACATGTAAACCTTGGTCGGTTATGTTTCCCGAGACCCAGCCTCCTATATAAAGGCTGGGAGGGTGATCGATCAGGAGGAGGAATCCATAGCCACCAGAACCTCGGCGAGATCAGCAGCTCGTCGAACCCTTGTAACCCTCATATTCATACCATAAATACAGACAAGCAGGAAGTAGGTGTTTTACCTCACTCGAGGGCCTGAACCTGGGTAAATCCAGCTTGTCAGCCGTCGATTCCACCGATACTACGCGTTCTCTACCACACAATCAACACTAGGTATAGCAACCATGGGAATTGCCGAGGGCACACCTCGACAACAATTTAACTCCATCTAGTACAAATACACAATATTTGTTCTGGTATTATATTTTAATATCAAATATGTATCATTTTAATCGCTTTGAAAGTCTACGTCCTCATGGAGATATTTTCTAACACAATGTAGGACAAGTCCCGTGTGCCTATTATTTATTGAGATAAGTTGTTTTCATATCATAGGCGGTTGTAGTTTTTGTCAACCATTGAAATCATCATTTCTCATCCTTACTTTTTCTAAGGAGCTCACCCACACATACAATACTAGAGCCAGGGTGAACATTATTGAACGAAAATACTGTTTTTGAAGTTTTTTTAACTTCCTTGTGACCCAATAATTCACTTGTAATTGTACATAGCATTTCCCAACATTATTTAATCACGTCCCCTTCTCAAAAGGCAATCTGGATCGCTTTTATGTGAGATTGACTCAAACATCTAAGAAAAGTCCAATGTGCAGCATGCGCCGCATTTTGATATGCAAACCAAACATAACTAATCATACATATATATTCTTTTTAAGGGAGTGTACACACATTATTGGCTCTAGAAGGGATACATAAACGGTTTTGCCGTTTCCAAGGGATAGCCGATAGCGCACAGTAACATTAATAAAATTGGCGGCTGCATAGTGCATATACATCACATCCAAGTCTCACCGCCATTATTATATTTTCTGATGAAGATTGGGAGTTCTTAATAGGATTGATAGAATACTCATATCAACAAGTTGCAACTTATTTTTCGGAAGCTCATTTGAAGGAACTCAGAGGTTAAGCAACTCCGAGGTTAAGCGTGCTTGGCTTGGAGCAATCAAAGATGGGTAACCGACCGGGAACTCGTTCCCGGGTGCGCACGAGTGAGAACAAATTGCGCAGAAAAGACTAGTGTTGATATGTGAGACCACTCTAAAGATGCCAGAGAGCTGCCAGGGGTGACAGGCCCGTCCGGGGGTGGGTCGGGGTGTTACATTTGATATCAGAGCCGACCCTCGCGGTAACTCGGGCGTGTGCGGGTCAGTGGGTGGACATGTTAGACATGGGCCGGCACTGGGCGCACAGACGGGTGGCAAGAGGAGAAGTTCCTGGACTGAGGGCTGACCGACGAGGACGTCGGTCTTCTAAGGGGGGAAGGATGTGAGATCCCGGCTCAGGGCTTAATAGTATTAAAGGAATACGCATATCAACAATTTGCAACTTTTTTTCGAAATCTCATCTGAAGGAACTTCGAGGTTAAACGTGCTTGGACCGAAGCACTCCAACGATGGGTGATCGACCGGAAACTCTTTCCCGGTGCGTGAAGAAAATTAATTAATTTCACCGGGCATTTCATCTGAATGGATGATCGAATGGCGGGGACGCGGGGCACCCCAAAACTGCAGGGCCAGTGCGTACGTGGAAGGGGGCCTACAACCAGCCGATCGTTCGTACACGATCTCGATCGAAACATCATTACCCGCTGATCACGTTCAAACCTAATTAATTCCCGACTATCAATAATGCTTATCTTGCCCTAGCGCAATCTTATGCCGGAAGCTAACCACGCTTTTGCCGCTGACAACGAGCAGCCATTGACCTGGCTCTCGGGGCGGCCATTGACCTGGCAGAGCAGAACGAGCGCCACGTGTTGGTGCGGGACCCGTCGTGCCGGCCTCCCCTCCCGACAGGGACTCCAGCCCTCTTGTCGCGCGCACGTCTGCACCTCCGGTGGGTCCAGCTCGGGATTCCGTCGGCTGGCTTGGCTGAGTAATTTCACAGCACTAAAGTTTGAATTGGATCTGCATCTGCTTTTGGCAGCATTAATCGCAGCAATAATAGTTTGTTGATTGGTGAATGTACAAAGAAAATCTGCCGTCAACTGCATCCTGATCACTGCCTTGGAAATGTACAAACTTCCACGAAGTCTCCTTACATGCGCGCCATGCTCGGTCGAACCCGAAAAGGGCGGGGCTAACTGCGTAGCTCGGCTCTCCGGCCAATATATAAACCCATCCATCACGCGATCGACGTCGCAGCCAGCGAGCATACCCCTGTCAGTCTGCCTCCTTCCACACATACCTAACGAACAAGCAAGCAAACAAACGTTTACTTGTCAGGTTCTTGCTCACCGAGTCCTCTCCCTCTCCCTCTCCTCGACTCTTGTTTGGATCGAAAATGGCGTCCCCGTCAACGTCCGTGAAGACGACGACGTTCGCTCTACCGAGGCTCCGGGACCTCATCGAGCACGACGACGATGACCTTGTCGAGGAGGAGGAGGAGGAGGAGGATGACGACGAGGAGGACTGGGACGTGGGCAAGCGCATGTCCCGCCTCTCGGTCGCGGGATCCGACGCCGACGACGAGGATGACGGGTGCGGCGACGACGACGAGGATGAGGACGAGAAAGAAGAGGTGAGGTCGGATGGTGGTGCCCAGGCCGGTGAGTACGGGCGCCAGCAGTGGCATCCGTACGGGAGCCCAGGAAACCTGAATCCCCCGTCCTCGGCGTCCCTACCGGGCACGCCGGAGCGCGGCGCGCCGTCGTCGCGGTCGCCGTGGGGCTACTCCAAGTCCAAGGACTACGCGAGCGAGACGGAGGCGGCGTGGTGGCCGGGCGGCCCCCAGGACATGCGCCGGCAGCAGCACCGTCGCCAGCGGATGATGCGCGAGGTGTGGCTGGACCGCGCGTGGCAGATGCGCAAGCAGCGGCGGGAGCTGGGAGAGGTGACGGTCCTGGTCGGTAAGGGCGGCGGCGGCGAGTCACCCGTCGTGGCCATGGACATGGACGAGGTGCGCGCGTGCAAGGACCTCGGCTTCGACCTGCCGCGCGACTGGACGGTGGAGATCACCAGCTACGCCGTCCCACCCAACGCCGACACCGGCAGCAGCGGCGGCAACTCGCCGGCCGGCTCCGGCAGCTGGCGCATCTCCAGCCCCGGTAAGTCCTCCGATCCAATCATTGCGAATCACACGAACCACAACCACTGCTACCAGGTTCCTGATTAATTTTCCATGGCGGTGCTGCTCGTACCAGCCGTACGAACAAACGCTGGCCGGCTTGGAAGAAAAATCGCCCCGTCACAGTTGAGAAACAGTAGCTAACCTACGTGCTCGTTCCGTGACCATGAACTCGATCGGAGAGCTCGAAGCATTGCATCACCCCTTTTGCTGTAGTGACTTGATCAGTTAATTTCCTCGATCGATTGACTAGTTCGTCATACGTCCATTATTCGGCAATGCGCACGTCGCCTCACTCACCAATTCACCATGCGCGTGCGGCATTGAAGCTGAAACAGGTCGAATTTTGCCGCTGGTTTGCCTGACTTTCCGGGCACGGAAAATCCCCCCCGTCCCTCGCGTCGCCCGCCCGGGGCGACCCGAGGGAAACCTTGCCCGCGCCGCCGCCAGGGCTCCCCGGCGGCTCCTCTCCTCCGCCGCTGCCGCTGGCCTCGCCGCGGTGGCGGCGGCCCCCGCTGCCTTGGTGGACGGTGGCGAACTGCGGTGGACGCGAAGGTGGCCGGCGCCTCGTTGCTCTCCGTCGCGCGCGGCGGCCAGCGGGCGGCGCTGCGTTCTGGGCGGCGGGATGCAGCGACGGCGGACGGCGTGGTGCGGCTGTTTGGCGGCGGCGGTTCCCTCGGCTTGGCTGCCGGCAGCAGCGACGCGGGCAGGGCCCGGTCTGGGCCCAGATGGGCCGGGCGGGCTGAGGCCGCGTGCGGTGCCTTCCGCGCGCTGCACCGTCGGGTGAGGTGCGTGGTGGTGTCCGGCTGTTGTGCGGACGGACGGGCGGGCGGGAGCTGCAGCGCCGTCGGCGGGAGTTGGAGGCCTCCCTGCCGGTTTCCCTTTGTCGGCACGTCGAGTCGGCTTCGGGAGCGGCTGCGCGCGAGCGTGGCTGGGCGTGGAGTTGTCCTGCTGCACTTGGACGCCGGGGCGGCGGCCCCGGACTTGGTGGAGGCGTCGAGCTGAGCTAGGAGGTGGCTCAGCGCGAGACGGACCTAGGCCCCGGCGCCTAGCTCTGTATGGTGGCCGTGGACCGTCGGGCGCGCGGGGCTGACGGTGTCTGCGTGCGGGTCTGCCATGGTGGGCTGGTCGGTCCCCGTGTGGGCGGGCGGGTGGTTCGTGAGTCTCCGCCGGGTGAAAACCTTGCCCTGGTCGTTGGCCAGGACGGGCGACGGTGACGCCCTCGGGTGCCACTTCCTTCTTGAAGGCGTCGTCTTGGCGGTGCTCCCACTCCTCCGCCCGGAAACTTCCGGGGGAAACCCCAGATCCTCCGTGGATCGGGCGAGGGTGGCGCTTCGGCGTCGTATTCCCCTTGGGGCCTCGTCTTGGATGTTTCACCGGCCAGAGGGACCCGTGGATGTTTGGTGGTCAGCGGCGACGATCTTCTCGTCTTCGGCTAAGTGGTGCGTGGCCTTGGGGCCGGCGTGGATGTCGGAGAGGCGGCTCCGAGCTCGCCTCCGCTGCGGCGCGTTGAGGTGTGTGGGTGTCGACCTTGCCTGCTTGGGCGGTTTCGTCGTCGACCTGTGTGGAGCGTGGCCCGTGGCCAGCGTGGATGTCGGAGCGGCGGCTCCGGATTTCGCCTCCGCTGTTGCGTTGAGGGCCTCCGCTGTGACGTTGAGGGGTGTCGGCCTTGGCCGCTTGGGCGGTTAGGCCGTCGACTGAGTGTGGTGCGTGGCCTCGGGGCCGGCGTGGTGTGTTGTGTTGTTGTATCCGTTTTTCGGCCAGTTTTCCTTATAAACTGGCCAATTCAATTCTTCTATATAATCGAAAAGGCAAGCCTCTTGCCGGGTTTCAAAAAGAAAGACTTTCCGGGCACTGCACCGCGCCTGCTTCAACGCGCATGATTCGCAAGTCTTTTCGGCTAAAAGCACCTATATATACGCGCGCGCGCGCGCGTGCACAGAATTTATTAGCTTCAGGTCCGTTGCTTTCGCACCCGCGAGCGTTGGGCACTTCCTCCCTCCTCGGCTTTGTTCATTTGTGGCGATGCTGCCATGCTGGCCGTGCTCTGGGTTTGTCGATGGCGACGGACGCATATGCAGTTCCCTGGATGACCCGCTGCACGTTTTGTGCTCGCCACGTTTGCTAGCAGGTTCCCTTTGCTGCTCAGGGTCATGCCATGCACTTCTGCTAATTCATCTATTCACGATGGACACCATATGCTATCTTTGCCGGCCATTTCGTGCCACAAAACACAAAGGACGTGCAAAGCACTCGGCCGGGGAGCATCATTAGATCGATGCTATGTTGCAAACATTTCTCTCGCTCTTATTCTTTCTTTTATCGCGCATAAGAATGAGGCTGACACGTGTGCATGCTCTCCCTAAACTTTGGAACAGGAGATGATCCCAAGGAAGTGAAGGCGAGGCTCAAGGTGTGGGCGCAGGCAGTAGCGCTCACCTCTGCTTCTCGGCTCGGTTCTTGATCCAGGCAACCAAAGGCAGAAACCACACACTGTGAAAATCACCACAATTTTCCTTCAAAGTAACCTGGTCGTGCGTCACACTGCACTCACTCGTCCAGAAATAAGCTTTTTGTTGTTTTTTCTTCCAGTAATAAGCATTGTGTTCATAACATTATCATCGAAAAGAAAACACTTACGTGGTTTGGTTGGGTATATGTAGCTTATAATCATTTAGCTGTGTAGAGTTGCATATGTACGTCGCTCTGGGCTCTGCCTTTTTTTACAGGTCACACGTGTCGCCGGGTGGCAATACGTGTGGTCGTTATGGATCCTTCGGTTTTTTGCCTTGACCGGCCGGCAGGGGGCGGGCCACCGGCGGTACGAATGTGCGTTTGCCTGCCATGATTGCAAGAGTGCAGTTGAAGAAAAGAGATGGAAAAAACTGAATGCGTCATTCTTGTGTTGTGACTACTGACAAGAGAAAAGGAGAAAATAGAAAGATGAAATTATTCAGGCAAAACCTTTATAGAAGAATTTATGATATGTAACACATCTTTTATGTTCACTATACTTTGTATATTTCACACTTTCAAGCGCAAATTTATTGTGTATCAGATGGACCAAGTTATCTTTCTTTACATGGCTAAAATCCATAGAACAATATTAACCTGTATCTCTATTTCAGAAATAGGAGGGGAAAAAATATTGGTCCTTAATTTACCTAGCCTTTATTTGGTCTAGCATTAACAATGAGTAAGATCATATTTAAAGACATCAGCATTATTTCAGTTTCCTGTAACAACATTACACTCACGAAACAAGCCTCATAAGATTCCTATGCTCGTATTGACTAGCTAGCTGGAGATTCAAGTAACCCTTTCTCAAGAGATTATAACAGCACAAACAAAGGAAGGAGGATACGTGGTAAGACCCCCTAAAATTTAATCCTGAGCCATTGACCTATTCAGCCGTCCAAGGGCAGCTCACCACAATTCACAATTCGACATGGCTGCTTGGGAGTACTAGACCTGCTGGTTTCTTGCGACTCGAGCTCCCTCACAACGTCCATGCCCTCCAAGACATGTCCAAACACGACGTGAAGGTTGTCCAACCATGGTGTCTGAGAAAGCATTCCATTATTAGAATCACAAACACAAAAGAAAATCTTAACATCAGGTTCTTGCGGAGATAACAAACCGGGAGGTGACTTGTTTGGGTTAGGGATAATTTATCCCTGTTCAGTTTTAACCTATCTGATCTAATCGCTTGCAGTTTGTCTTGTTTATACATTGATCAATGCACTACGAATCCCAGCTGGCTATTAAGTTGAAAATGACATGTTGATTACTTAAAAATGTGATGAATCGGAGAATATAAACAAACATTTATTAAATCCTGGGAAAAATGTGGAAGGTACACTTTTTAATAGATCCAACAGCCGTAAAGAAAACCAATTGGTAATATAAACCGAAGTTCCAAAACAATAAGATGAAACAAATTTACAACTAAGACTATTGAAATTAGAGTTTACGGCTCTCTGATGGGGACACGCTATTTTAGAAACAAGAATTTAAGTATAGTAAACTGTTAACTCAGTGTACATGCTTTTGTGGGCACAAATACTCTTTTCAAAAAGAAACTTGCACTGAAGGATTAAAGTTTTATGTCAAAATCAGGAACCCATTTCTAGTATACTGAAGGGACTAATTGTTAATGGGGTAGTATAACGTTGATTTAAGCTAGTATGTTAATATTAAATAGATCGCATTTTTAAAATGTCTGAAGTAATTCCTAAAACTAGTAAATAAACCTCAATGGTATTGATCGAATACAATATAGGGATAGAAACTTAGAAAGGCACCCTTATGTACCTAATTTGCATGTACTTTTAAAGAATAAATAAATAAAGCCGTTACTTTTATAGAACAAATAAATATGACTTTTAAGGCAGATATGGTTAGGCAGATAGTGATCTAATAATGATTGTGTCATATTGAGTATTAAGGATTTCTTACCTTCACAGTGCAAATGAAAAACTGGCTTCCGTTTGTGTCAGGGCCAGCATTGGCCATGCTTAGTACACCAGGGCCAACATGCTTTACTGAAAAGGGGGTAAGAAACACAAAATTTTCAATTTAACTACTACTGAACAGAAACTAAACCCATACCAGAAAAAATTACATACATTCAGTTCTATGCAAATCAATGAAATTTTAGTCCATAAAATCAGAAGTACGATGAAAAAGTTAAGGTAAAAAAGTGGAAAGATCATATTCAGTATCAAATCACTTACATGTAAAATTTTCATCATCAAAGCATTCACCATAAATACTCCTCCCACCAGTACCCTGTGGTCACCAAAAAACCCTTACGACTCGACTAGTTAAAAGGCTTTTCACCTTGTGACAGAAACAAGTTTGTGCTGAGAAATAAATAACAGAACTCCAAACCTAGCCTAGGGTGAATTTTTGGTGTCCGCCCATGTCGTGCTTTTCGGCCCCCTTTGTCATTTTTTTACGAGAACGCAAACAACATTGTGTTTCGATGCATTGATAGGAAAGAAGATTTATGTACAAGTCCAAGAGAGGACGAACAATACAGCATACAACTCAACCCAAACGAGCCAAGCTAGGGGAGCAGCTGGCGAAGGCTGCGGACCTCCAAGTTTGCCCACGAACGTGCCTCAACCTTGATCGTGTCAAACAAGGAGCCAACTGAAGGCCGAGTTGCGATGCTTCCAGGTCCACGAGGCCGTGAGCATGATCACCAACGAGATGCCCTTGCGTAGCGGGCGGGGAGTGGAAAATAGAGCTATCGACCAACAATCCGTGAAGTCGTCCACTGCAATCATTTCTTTTCTACACTATCTTAACATTGCAGTGCTTCATTGAACTAAGAAAGTTCCCAGATTTTTCCTAAATGCCTCCATAACACAAATACTACTATTTTACAATTAAATATTTTGTCTTTCCTGCTGATGTATTCTGGCCTACTTGTTTGCATGTTTACATCTTGATCGTTCTAACTTCATCCTTCCCCCTGCTAGTTTCTCAAAATATGCGACTCGGAAAAAAAGAAAAATGGTGGGCTGGTAAATCGTCGTGTGATAGATTTATTACTTAGCTCATCATAGGAAAGGTTATCATTCAGCGGATATAAAAATGAAGATCGTGACGATAGCACTAGGAATTTACGAGTTGCACTAGGAGACAGGGGCGAAGCCAGAAAAATAGATCGTTGGTGTCATTCCCCTAAATTCACCGGTGTCATTTTGCATTTCTAAGAGCATTGCTTCATTTACAAATTGAAATAATAAAAATCCATCGTTGTCATTTGACACCAATCAATACATGCTAGCTCCGTCCCTGCTAGGAGAAGCTGTATTCAACAACATTAGGTCCAATGTTCATCTAACTTCCATAAATATTGGATGAATACTAGGTAACTGACGGGGCATCCAATGTTAATTATTCCATCTCTTTCGTGCGCAGACCTAAAAATTGCTTCCTCTGGCGAAAAATTCTAGTTTGGGCAATGATATTGATCGAAAATCTCTATTTCTACAATCTAGTTCTTTAGTTCATTTGGCGAACTAGAAATAGAAATTGCAAAATCATTCAAAATTTCAAAGTCCCATGGAGAAAAGGCTGATCAGATGCAACAAATTCTCCTCAGACCTGAAATTTTTAACATCTGAATCAGAGACCCCAGTGCACCCTATAAGTGAAGAATGGGCAAATGCTGCATAAACACCATCTGAACCGATGGCGAACCTGACAGGTTATTTTTCCTCGAATTGATATACGCTATACGCCTATACATTGAGGAGTATGGAATGAAGCGTGCTGGCTAGTTTTCAGTGAGGAGAATGGAGTAGTTCCCTACTTACATTGTTCTCCTGGAAATCCCCACCCTGTATCATGAAATCCTTGATGATTCGGTGGAAGGAGCAGCCCTTGTATCCATATCCTTTGTCTCCTGCACCAACCGAAACAGAGAGCAACAATGCCTGAGCCCTGAGATACATACTACGCGGCACACTTACTGGCATTAGCAATGGATTTGATGTCGAAATTAGACAACGGAATGTCAATTAGCCTGCTATACCAGTGCACAAGGCGCGGAAGTTATCGACAGTCTTGGGGACGACCTCGCCGAAGAGCCCGATGACAATCTTGCCCGCGCGCTCCCCGCCGATCTCGACGTCGAAGAAGCATTTGCTAGTTACCTTGGCCTGGAGCTGCACGTCACCCTGCAGCAGCAGCAGCAGCAGCAGCAGTCAGCAGAAGACCAGGACAAATTCAAACACCACGCGAGGGGCTAGCGAGCAGATAACAGCATCAGCTGATACACTGTATCGTGGAGGGTGAACAGCAGAACAGGGGCGCGTACCTCTGCAACCGCCGCGCGGACGACGAAGGAGGCGGCGGGGGCGCGGCGCGCGCTGAGCCTGAGCGAACCAGGGGAGCTGGAGATGAGCGGGCAGGCAGCGCCTACTCTGATGTTGCTGCGGGCGGAGACGAGGCGGTGGTGCGGCGCCGGCGCGAGGGCGGAGGGGGCGGACACGGCCGGACTGGACGCCATGGTGGGCTTGTTTGGCTGCGACTTGGATTATTAGATACAATCGATCGATGGGGATTGGGGAGTAGGTAGGTACTGCAGGTGTGTAAACGGATATCATAATTTCCGCGCCAAATTCATATTTAAAACTGTTTTAAATAGTTTGAAATAATCTAACGGATAAGGGATAAGGTATTCGATTCTGAATTTGACGCTCGGATAACTTAACAAAAGATGCCCCTAAAAATCACAAATATGGGAATATCTCGTTCATGGAAGAAGTTGCAATAAAATCTAGGAAGAAAACATACACGGATCTTAAGCCTCGTCGAAGAACAAACAATCGAGAAAACAAAATATAGTCGATTCTACAAATGAATGGTGCTTGACCAACGTGGGTAAATCCCAAATTTGGGAACACCTCGCTACATGGAAGAAATTGCAGTAAATACGGGACCACATCATACATGGATCTTAAAAAAGCTGTGAAAGAAATAAAATCAAAAAAGAGAAGCGCTAGAATTGGGAGATAGGCGACGGCGCGACGCAGGCGCTCGGCTTGGAGCCAGCTCCACCGTGCTGAGCCGCAACTGAATCTCCCGCGCTGGGGAGTTGGGGACACAAGCGCCGACGGCGAGCTCGACTCGGGAGAGGCCGCTGGAGACGGATCCACCATGCCGACCTGAGACGCGGCCGCCCGCCATTCCGCCTTCCGGGGCGAGCCTTCCGTGTTCTTGCTCGTCGACGCGGCCGCCCGCCGTTCCACCTCCCCCACGCGAGCCACTCTGGGTCCCATCAGCCACCGCGGAAGAGCTCCTCCTTGACCCAGCTAGACGGGATGCGGAGAGGCGATGCAGCCAGATGATGAACAGAAGCAACCAAATCGAGACGGGGAAAAGGAAACACACACAGAAGGGAAAATGAAGCAGATTGGACCGGGAAAAATAATGGAAAAGCAAATCCAGTCCTCGCTCACTCTCCGACACCGGCCACCGACACTTCCCGTCGCCAGCCGCCGTGGCCCTCCATCCCCTACTCCACAAGCTGCAGCCTCCCTTCCCACCGGTGACTGCGACGACGACGGACGGTCGAGCCTCCACCGTTTCGGTTTGGACAGAACAGAGAAAAGAGGAGAGAGGGGCGAAAGATTGGGGTCGGGCGAAGAAGTGTACATGGTACAGTTTCAAAACCATGGTCGCTACTAATTTTCCTTAATAGATTGTCGCCCGTACATTCGTGAACGGTGTTAGTTATGTTGTTAATTTTGTTGTTGGATTTTGGTGCTCTCTTTATCCCTATAGGGGCGATTCAACGGTTAGACGAGGGTGCATAGCTAGCCGCACGGGTAGCCCACTATTTTGCTTAGAAAGATACGCCCTACATTCCACGTACATTGCATGTTGGACAATTCACCTGCATAACACGAAGACAGCCTACCAGCAGTGTCTCCCGTAAGACCACGCCAATCACATCGTTCACTATAGTTCACCTAAACCTAATTAAGCAATCAAATCAAACCAATAATATTGCGCCGTACCAGACACGTACATCTCGCTGATCATCACATGCAAAAACGCGAGGCAGACGGCGCGGCGAAGCGCACATACCCGTCTAGTACACCATTAGCTCCCGTTGCATGCAAACTAGAGGCTGAGGCGCCCCTCGGGGCGTCTCCTCGCCGTACAGTGGCGCCCCAATCAATGCACAAACCCATAACCAATAATGCATTGTTAACCAAACACAAGAACACATTGGACTGGTAAATTGGTGTAATTCCAAACACTGGGCATTTGGAACTCAACCAACCATTCTCTATTTCCTTACAGATCAATACGTTCAAGTTGATTCACACCATCAACACATATTGAAGTAAAGAAAAAATATAGTATTTCGTTTGCTATGTGAGTGGCAATACTATAAATATCTGAAACACACCGTATAGTATCATTATGAGAATTTACATAGATATACTTACACTAATACGGAACATCTAGAAGAATGAACAAAAGAAATAGAGCAAAATTCAATTATACAACAAACTAAACATGAGTTTAAACCATGGCCATGATTCCACAATGTAGAAGAATAATCAATAAAAAGGCTTATCCATTCCCACTGTGTAACCTCGCCTGTCCTCTGCGCCCCAGTCCATCCCCATTGCTAGCTATGCTACCGATGCAAGTGCTCTGTTTGCCCAATACAATTTAAAGACGATGGACCACAACCACAAGCAGGGAATTAAAACGCATAATCATTTCCACTGATCTGCATTATGTTTTCTCCACAAGAAGGTGCTCAGAAATTCTAAACCGGTGAACATCTGTATTCAGCACCTAATTCAGATGGAAGCCGCTGGCAGCGATTGCAGGAGATAACACATACAACACCCAAAACTGCTTACTCCACAAACAGAACAGAAGTGGAGAAACACCTAAAAGAAAAAGAAAAAATAAAACACATGATACTACAAGATCACAATGTCAAGCGGTCCTGACACCTTCGAGTAGCAGGTATAGGAGGACAGCAGCCAACACGGCTATGAATTCCACAGCTACTTACTTCCAGTCGAGCAGCCAAGGCTTTATGGTCTGCGCTCTCGAGCATGCCCTCAACAGTGGAGTTCCCCTCCTCTCGAGTCTTCGCGTCCTCCTTGTCAATTAGATCTGCTGATTTCTCAGCCTGAGTAAAACATGGATAGACATTTACAACTTAGCAATCATATGATCAAGTACATTTCCCCCAAAATGTTAGCACGAAATTGCAGATATTGGAAGGAAAACAGCTTATAATACAAGCTGCAGCAGCGCAAAAACCAGCAATGCAAGAATTGTTTAGTTCTTTAGCCAAAAAGATCCAAGTTGCATATGAGATACAAATCTAAGTAACATTTATACCATGCGTTGTGACAACCTCTTGCATCGTTAGCTGTTTGCATTCTAAAAGTTAGATGGGTGGATATATAACTACACAGATATAATATTTGAAAGGGTTCCCAAAAAATTAGCAATACAGCTATACATAAGTAAATAAGCTAAGATATTTTATGAGCCCAAATAAAGCGTCAAGATCATGTAGCTTCTACAAGAGCTTATATTAACCAGGATTGTAAATTCATTATTGTGTCAAGCCCATGAAACATAGAATGTCTACATGAAGAGGTAAATACACACATGCACGCAAGTGCACACCTGAGAGAGATTGTCACGAATCCATTCATCAAACTCATGAAAGTTTTTCATGGAGGATCCATTTATCAGAACATACGAGGGCAAATTAGTATTTTTTTTATCGGGCATATTTCATATAGATTATTTCTGCAGCAAATGGAAAAATGATCCCAACTGAGTAGACATAGTTTGAAATATTAATGTCCATCTAAAGCTTGAGCAGTCCAATTAACATATGAACAGAGGATTATTTTCCACCACAAACGGGACATCGACCCCCGAAGTTCGCCGTAAAATATTAGAATAACATTTCGTCTAAGGCAATTGCTGATGCATAGAATTACAGGGTGATCCTGAATTTATGTTTTTGCTTACCAGTCTATAGGAGAATCTGTGTTCTATTTGCTCAAACAAATGAACATAATATATGAAGGAAACCATATATCTGCCAGTCTAGAGAAGGTAGCACCAAATAGGTTAGCAATTTCTTCTAATGGAGGCACTATCAAAGAGGTAGCAAGAAGATCAGAAATATGCTTGCAAAGCAGAAAGTAGAACACCAGCAAGTAGACACATGAGGCAAGATACATACACACAAACCATTGTTGATCTCAGTCAGAGAGCTAATCTGGGCATAAAAATAAGAGAACAAAACAAATAACACGTGAGTTACAACATAATGAAAACACATGAGTTATAGCACAACATTAGCTTTAATATCAGACTGTCTTTTTAGTGCATTTATGAAAAAAATCACAGGTGAGGAATAAAAACAAAGGTACACAATAGACTGCAGAGCTGGCACATGTAATACAGAAACGCATAAATAAGTGACAAAAAGAGAGGCACTACATAAAACTGCTTAATTAGACTCATGATATATCCCTAGAAAAGGGTTTTTTAGTTTGATGCTATTGTCATCTTGCTAGCAGTAATACCAATGAAATGTTACATTGACAATGCCACATAAAAGAATTTATTAGTAAAGCTAAAGATGATTAAATCAAACAAAAGCAGAGTAGTTGCAAGTAAAAATAAAAATTGTTATCTATCAATGGTTGGCATAACAAATATAACAAAAGGCAATTGATACACAATAAACACAACTGATTCCTTGGGATATTGGCATCTATTAGGAACAACAAAGAGGATGTAAGTACTATTTCTTCCGAGACAGGGTTGCATCAGCTTGTTACTTCTCTGCCCACTCCACTCACATTCTTTGATAGACCGCAGCAAGACCTTCTGATCACTACAATAGTTGCAGGGAAATTGGCGAGCGAATAAATAAAATACAGCTAAAGTGTGCTCTGCACTGTAGGAAGGGAAAAAAAGAACTCCAGTATGTGATAGAATTAATAATGAATATCAGTCACCAGGCAGAGTTGGCTAAAATTAGACGCTTTCAGAGAATATATACGCAGACGAGAGCTTTGCAACTGTTTACTTCTGGTGGCAAGCCCATAACAAAACCAGTAGGAGAGAATACATGTAAGACGATCAAGTACCGAGGCATGGGTTCCAAGACTGATTAGGAAACAATGCATGCACACATCAGAAGCACACAAATGGAACCAGGAAACTGCTAGACACATCAGCAAGCATCAAACAATCATGCTGATACAAGCCTAAGCTAGATTGGCAATCCTCGTTTTGTATCGCAAGGAATGGGAAATATCAACGAATCTAGAAGATATAACATGGTAATAATCCGAAAGGTGATGAACTGGGAGATGTAAGCAGGAATGAAGTGGTGCATTGAACTACTATAATCCCTTCACGTCAAGAAAATATGCATAAGGAAGATAATGCAATTAGTACAATATGCAGGTAAACTACAGACATCGATGGTAAGTAATATTATTAGAGGACCGAGGACCGGAATAATCAAACACCAACGTGTTTTTTGTTTGTCCAGAAAAAGTAAACACCTTAAGTGCTCCTGTTTGCCAACCATTAAGGACAGACAAGATGCAAGAGTTGCTTTTCCACGAAAAGCAATAAGTATCTTAATCTAGAGAGACAAACTGCGTTATTACTTATAGTTTTACAACTTCTACAATTAACTGCGTAGAAGATGTATATCATTCACACCGTGACGGAATCCTATGTCTAAAAATTCCCTTATATATATATTTTTATGCAAAGCTGACGGTGGTCTAATAATAACATGTATGCATTAACGAAGGTAATCACCATATGAGCAGGTATTGAACAACTAAAGATAAATTAGTGAGGTGGCGGCTATTTAATTTCCCGAACACAATCCCACCAAATATTCTAAGTCCTAACAACATATCATAACAAAAAAAATTGCAGTAAGTTCTAGGAATATTACATACCTATGGGGGCATAAAACATGGCACTTCTTTTCTTTCGGCAGACAACACAAATAACCATGTACATATTGGCACAAACTGAAGTATGAACTATCCATGATCTAGCAAAGGCCTACAAGAGTCAGTCAAGCATATTTTTGTACAGAAGTATTGTATTAGCAACATATGAGATACAGTACAAAAACTGAGAAGCAACATGTGTCATGAACCGTTGACGAACGAGCAGCCTAAAGAATAGTTAAATGGCACCCTTAGTCAAAGACAGTAGACTAATCTGAGGAAATGACACTTGAAAAAAACATACAGAATGAGCTCTTAAGCTTGAAAATAGATTTTACAACTACAAACCATAGTCAGGAAAATTACCTGAACCACCAGACCCAAGAGGAGATGGAAAGGTTCCAGACAACCTAAACTTCCCACTTGCTCAAATTTGTTTTTGTCTTCCTATCAGATATGTTATAAACAAATATGATACCTGATGAATAATCATGGAGGAGGTGAATACATGACCAGTATCTGTTCTTTTAAAGGGGTATATCTACTTGCTCAGGAAAATATGAGCCACGTATCTAAAATTAATCAGGCCAAGATAGAATATAAAATGCATGGATTTTGTCAACAAAAGAAGCTAATATTTACAACAAAAGAAGCTAATATTTATACCTTTCGCTGGCTGAGAAGATTAGCTAAACGGGGAACAACAGAGAATGAATTTGCTCTCGTGAGTTGTAGCAAATGATATTTGCCTAATCAGAATGAATATCATGCCGTGTACAGATTACCGGACTGATTAGTAAGAAACAAAATTCTAGAATAGTATGTTGGTAAGAGAAAGATGTACCATTAATTTGTGAATATGCTGAAACGATCAAAACAATGGAGCGAGCAAATCACAATAGTTTACTTGCTTCAACATCAACTGTACATCAAACTGTTTGGGCCGGTCGAGAAACGGCAGAACGTTTCAGAACGAGATGTGCCATTGTGCCAATGAAGTTTTCCCCACCACCTTAAAATAGGGAAAAGTTGCCATCTCCAGGAAAACTAAATAACAATTCTAGATCACTTCAAATAATATTTTCCCAGACTATTCTTATCCAGTAGTGAGTAGTCCACATAACGTACAATCAAAGAGCAACGAAAAAACATTATTATGGTCAACATCCACACGAGCCTGATTGTGAGACAAGATTGACTAAATGGTTTTGAGAGTTGGAGGTTCAAATAAAATAGTTTCTCGAAATTAAGGTTGAAAATCCAAACTTGGGTGAAAGTTAAGGTATTAAAAATGTACTTTTCACTGATCTATAACTGGGATCATTTTTTACTCCACGCAAGCAGATCTTGATTATTCTTTAGTTCAAATCATCTACGCTGTCCTTAAATGACATCATGGCAACTAATGATGCAGATCCATTTCATTATTTAGTCTCCATTAATCCGAGGGAGAAATAATCACCTTGCTCATCTTCTTCTGCACCAAACTCTTCCCATAGATTTCACGCCTTCTCTTCTTTCCAGCAGAGATTAAGAGGGCAGGAGAGAGGTAGCTGGAGCGGCTGGGGCAGGAGGCGGTGGCTGTCGCCAGCGGTATTAAAGCAGTGGCTGTCGCCAGCGGTATTAAAGCAGTGGCCTTTCCTTGTATATTTTTCCTCCTCTCATTCACCACATACCTTCACAACATATAAGCAATCTTCATTGGATGACAAAGATTCAGTATAAGCTTACAAATGAATATCTTGGAAAAATTCAAGTTTTTCTATCCATGGCATAATTAGTCAAGGGATCTATTCTTCCTAAAAATCTGTACAATATCGAGTTGTTGACCAGACTGTTTATTTTCTCATAAGCTTATGTGTTGGTGCTTTCAAACATTCTCATTGCACTACATGTTATTGCAGAAAAAATACAAGGAGGATACCGAGAGAGTAGAAGCTTTGCCTCCAATCTTAGCACATAAATATTTATTTACCTTTGGAGGCTGGAATTGTTTAGTGTAGCAGCAAGGTAGCTGACGAGTTGAGTGAGAAAGATTCAGATAATGAAATGCAGTCTTTCTCTTGTCCTATTTCCATAAACCATGTCGGCATGGTATTGGCTTTAGCCCATGCCTCCATTCTCCACTCCTACAGGACTGCAAAAAACTATGAACATACCACACAGGGCCTTTAATGAATAATGATGCATGTTACTGTTTGGAGGTAAAACCTAGACTCACTTCAGCAATAATAAACCAAAATACATAACTAATCAATTGATCATCAACTGAATCACCATCAATGTGTATTAACCAACTTGAATGGCTTAATTATGGGGGGCTCGCTCAACACCCTTGCATTACTGCATTTCATCAAACACTGGTTACACTGCCATGCACAAGACCGACTGTTGAAGAATGCACGCCTTCCTCCTCCACCACCGCCGACATAGCCGGCACAACGTCTTCTCCCTCGGTGCACAATGCCGATATTTGGGCAAGGTCATAAACGGTATTTCATATTTGGGCAACTTATGGACTGTGACAAGCTATATGCGGAGAGGCAAGGACGAACCTGGCGGAGAGACGCAGTTGGTGTCGACCTCGAGGCGTTAACGGCTGTCATCCTCCTCGGCCACCCCGTCCTCGTCCTCCTCAGCTCCCTGTAGTCAGAGCCCTTGTCCATTAGATGCGAGAAACGAGGGTCGCCGAGGGAGGCGGAGGCGGCGCTCCGGGTCGCCGGAGGGAGGCGGGGTCGACCTCAGGAGACGTCGATCTCTCCACATGGGTAAGCCGCGGATCGGGCCGAGAATCCCGTGAGGCTTGTTTGTTATTAGGATATTTTAAGTTATTGGTGGAGATAATCTTTTAATAGATTGGGTGAAATTTCAAACTTCACCCAATACACTAGGATAGTGTATTGACCCGTAAGAGAACGAGAAAAATGAAATAGAGTTTGAGAATTTCTAGGTAGGGGTAGTGTATTGAATCTCGTGGAGCCAGGTCTGGCGGCTGCAAAATTGGACGACGGCGTGCACATGGACGAATCACAGGAGATGCCGAATCTCCGGCTTCTTTTCGCGTCTCACATACTCTCATCTCCACCTCTATTCGGTCACCGCCCGCCATAGATGACCCACAAATTCCCCACCCCGGATCTTCACCAGCGGCCGTGCCCATCCTCTCTGCCACCGTATCATCGATGGCGTCTCCCCGGCCGGCAGGAGGAGCTCGAGAGCGTACCGGATCCGCACCGTCGTCTGGAAAGCCGGCAAGAGGAGCTTTACACCAGCTATTGTTCATCTTCTCCGATGGCGACGGTAAGCCACTTCGTCTCCCCGAACTGGCCGTGGTTTAAGTTGAACAACATCCGGTACTAATTTTAGATCTGTACATTTAGGATGATGAGTTGGCTCTAATCAAGCAGGCAACTGCTCTCATACTGTCGTGCAGGACTGGATCATACTCGTTCGCAAGATTGTAGTTAGGTGCAATGCGTACCCTCTAGTCCAGTTCTATGTTCGCCCGGTATCAAGAAAGGATAGCTAATCTGAACAACATCTACAACACTAACGATGTGGAGGCTATGTAAATGCTTCGGATGGACAGGGCCCCCTTCTTTGAACTTGTCAAAAGGTTCATAGATGGCAGCCTGTTGGAGGATAGCATCCACACATCCGTCGAAGAGCAAGTTTGCATGTTCCTTCATATTATGGGTCATAATCAAAGATTTACAGTAATCCATAGCATATTTAGAAGGTCATGTGAGACTATCTCCCGTTACTGTAAGCAAGTCATGTTTGCCATTGGATAGCTCAGACAAGAGATGATCAAGCCACCTAAAGCTCAAACACCATCCAAGATCAGCAACAACTACAGATGATTTCCATATTTCCAGGTTAGCACTACATTGTGTTTTTTGTTCATCTGTTTGTTCTTCTCATGACAGGATTGCATTGGCGCCATCGATGGTACTCATGTCACTGTTGATTTCGACATGATGTTCACATATGTGCTTGCCTCTCATCTCATCAACCTCAAGAACCGCCGCGGGGTTATCCTAGCGCATCGCCTTGCGCCACCCATCCGTCTGGCCCCCGGCCATCGATTTGAGATCCAGGCGAGATAAGGACCTCTCTTTCCGGTTCGCAGATCCTCAAATTGCCGCCGCCGTCCGCCACACCATGGTTACCAATCACGATGGCGAGGTCATCCGCACCGTCGGAACCTACACCTCCTCGTCCGATGAGGTATATATATTTTACATGTAATTTTGGGTGTGGATTTGTAAGACATTTCCGGATTCAACTAGGTTTCGTATTCTTTTAGGAGTCAACTTGTGTATGTGGTATTAAGGATGGATGTGCCCAGTTTAACCATTGTCTACAAGGCAAAATACTTGTTTTAGAAGAATTAAACCTTACAAGGGAAGAGAAGAGGAAATCTGATGAAGAAAGGAAGAAGGCCAAAGAGAAGTTAGGTCTAGCTCAACACACAATCCGGAAGATGGAAGTGTCCATTGACAAGATGGAAGAAAACATGAAGAGAGTTGTGGACCAGAAGATGGAAATAGAGTTGCACTTGGCCGATATCATAGATGGACATGAGCAAGCAACTAGGTTGAAGATGAACAAGATAAAAAAATATGCTCTCCAGAAAGAAATAAGTTTACGCTATGCCTACGGTGCTTGTTATCCTAGTCGCCGTTATAATCTCTATGTTAGGTTTTCTTATATGCGGGAAGTAGTTGTCATGGCAATTGTTTGTGTGTGTGAGAGCTAGAGTCAAAATTTGTATGTTACAATTACCATGTCCGCTGTTATCCTATTCGCAGTTTATAAATGTCATATGCACAATAAGATGCATATGATTCGACCCACCACCACGCCCCCGCGGGTCCTTCGCCGTCTCTCCGGAGAGGCCCCGATTCGACCCTGATTTGTGGTCCACGTCGCCAAATCCGCCCCGATTCGTCACCGTATGTCATGCCGCCTCGCCGCCGCCTGAGAAGCAGCTCGGGTTTCCACAGCGTGCGGCTGCGGCCGTCCGGGCGCTGGACGGCGGAGATAACCGAGTCCGGCCAGCGGTGGTATATGGGTAACTTTGCTACGCCCGACCTCGCCGCCCACGGTTACGAAGTGACGGCGATGCGGTTGGGACGCCCGCGCGCCAATCCCAACTTCCCGAAGGAGAGAAAGGAGGATGCTGAGTTCATTGTTGGTGACCTTAGGATGCTAATACAAGGGGAGGTGATGTAGGACCGCCGCGCCTACATGCAGCTGCGCATCCGCCGTGACGACGAGGCGGCGATGGCGTTGTTCTGCCGTGAGCATCCGGAGCTCGTGCGAGCGCAGATGGACTTGGACGCCGAGAGGGACGCGATGGAGAAGAAGAAATCTTCATCATCCTAGGGGGGAGGCTGGACCCTCCGGCACCATAAACGTGTCGTCGGACTCCGACAAGTCGTTTGTGACCTACTCGAAGAGTCTTGGCCTGTCCGATGATTCCGATGATGAGTAGTGGTAGATCGATCTAGGTTCAAGTTTCTTTACTGTCCTCTATGTACCTTGTTTCGAAACTTCAGTTTGAGTGTCGAGTTTGTTTATTGTTCTTGAATTTGTTCACAACTTGGAAAAACATGAACAAGACGGGTGTAAATCAGCACCGTCTCCAAACAAATAACATTATAGACGGCGTTAAACAAGAGCCGGCTAAGAAAGACTATGCGCCCGTCAATCATTACAGCCGTCTACGATGGTAATATTTTTAGCGACGGCCAGGATTATGAACCGACGCAGGTGATATCAGAGATGGCAACCAAATTACAGCCGCCTCAGGTGTTTTATCCCAGACAACCGTTTTCCATTTTGGTTTGATCGGCTCTAAGTCCCGTCTACAATGCGAGGTTCTGTACTAGTGGCAATAGGTGCCATAGACCACATTTTTGGAAATCTGTGGTCGTTCTACCATCGACAACGAAAAAACCCATGAAATTTCGTTGCCGAAAGCCACTATACACCACGGTCTCGGCGGAAATTCGTGGTCTAAGCCCAAAATTTTTCTAGTGAATATGGATGAATATATGGACGTGTATTGCTTCAACATGGCTGTGTGCATACTATCATGGCACCAGATCAACCTTTTTCGTGAAATTCTAGCTCATTATATGGATCTAAAGTTTTGTGTAAGTTACTATACTTACCTATCACTTTTGTTTCTCATACAACTAATGTTTCTATTATTTTAGACCATGTCTCACTCTACACGAGACACGAGTGGTCGTGGAAGGCTTGATTTTGAGCGGTTGTCACAGTTATTTCATAGCTCGCCAAATAGAAAAGAGTAACATATATCGGAATGTGACAAGGTGAGAGTTAATTACTTCAGTCATATATAGTGTTTTATTTCGTATCAATGTGATTGATTTATTTCTAAGCCTATCATTACAGATTTACTTGCCTTGTGACATTCTTGGCATATTCATATTGTTCGTGTTTGATCAAAAGAAGAAATTTATGTATGTTTTAGACCCACTTCCAAGACCGACTTGGGGGCTGAACATATTTAAAAATATGGAAATTGCCAAGAAGATTAACCTCGCCCTTCAATGGGCAAACTCCAAATGGAATGCCAACATCTCCATATGGGGACGCAAAGTCCCTATTGTTCCGACAAACTTGCACGGATAAGAAGCTTCTTTTGAAAATATAAGCTTAATTCATTGTTTCAACGTTAATGTGACATTGCTTTGTCTGGTTATCTTGTTTTTAATTTAATGTACTCATGGTACGATGAATTGTCATCTTTTCAAATACACAAGGTGAATATTCTCAACCATGCTTATTTGCTACACTTTTAACATGAACTTTATATGAAAAATGTTTGCATATGTAGGATGGTTCCGAGTTGAGAAAGCGGTTTCTGGTATATATCTGAAGTATCAAGACAACGAAGCGATCAACAATATTCCTATCTTGGAACGAGAAATTATTGATCACATAAAGAGATGGGCCTTCTGAATAATATAAATAGTGTGCAATTGTTACTTAGAATTTGTTTTTAAACTATCTCTTCCAACTGGTTGTACTGTACGATTTATGCAAACAATAACTATTATTTTGTGTTTTCTGAATTTTAAGTGATGCAACATGTGTGGATTATATGTCGGTCACACATTATTATAAGATTTAGTCATGACATATATTGCTCCGGTAACAAAAAACACACTAAACTGTAAATGGGATTTAGATTAGCCGAGACGTGCGTGCACGTGCATGTTTACTAATCTTTTTACATAGTAGAGTTTATAAACCCAGTTTAGCATTGTTACGATTTTCCACACACTGACCTAGAAAAACGAATTTCCACACACATTTAGCAACTGCTCCCATTTAACACACACACACACTGTCCGATTGTTGCACGGGCGCGGCGTGACGCCGCGCTAGAGCCTACTCGTTTAAGCATATGTGCATGCTTCTATGTAAAGCTTTTGTATTGTGCTAGCTTAATGAATTAAATGTTTTTGTTGATTAGGTGATCAATCAGTAGAGAAATTGAATGACGTAGGTACGTGGATGGTTTCTTTTGTATGAGTTGTCGGGGCAGAGATGTTGTAATTGGTGATTTTCAACTATGCAGTTCACTTTGTTATTAGTAAAAGAAATTGAACATGTGGAATGGTTAAGTATTCATATACATTCCTTCAGATGTGCCGTGTGGGGGAGGGGGAGGACATGTGAAGGTGGAGCGGGGTATATTAGGAGAAATAGCCCCTCTCTTCTTTGAAAGGCGGGGGCTCAGTGGCGGAGCCAGAATTTCAACTATATGTAGTCAATATGAAATTGTTTAATCAAATACATGTATTTATAATATTTTTATTATTATTCGCATAATATTTTGCTTGTATTGACAAACAAACTGTGTAGTCAACAGACTACACAGCCTCTAAGGTGGTTCCACGTACTCATGAAATGGATGACGTTCAATATATTTATACAACCGTAGTCATGCATGGTCAGTCAGCTAGTGATTTTAAAATTAGAAAAGATCAGACAAAGCAGATCAAATGGATGACCAGGTTCTATACCATGTGTCCTCAATCAGGCGGACATGTGCAGGTTATCTCTAGCACCACCCAAACATACCGAAGCGAGAAATGTCCTATATAGATCGGCCAGTTGTTGTTGCCCTTAGCGCAGTTCTTGCTTCCCTTGCTTGAAGCGGATGTAATCATGTTCACTGCTTAAAAGGTTGTCTGAGTTCAAAAGAAAAACTACAGAAGTACGGTGGGAGTTTCAGCAAGTCCAACTGTTAGTGAAACTCAGTTCATGTCGAGACTAAGTTGCTCTGGGAGTCTGGGTCACATTTTATGTTGGTGTCTTAAAACGATAATAAAACAAGCATGTTTAATTCTGTTATCTTCACAGAGCTACCACAACTTCACTACTCTCAAACGTAGGGCCAAAAATTATAATAGAATTCTGGCTCACCGAACCATAGCTAGAACAGCCAATATTAGACATAAATGATCCGAGTCCACTACTAGGACAACGATATTGGTAATGACCACCAAACAGTCATAAGAGAAAGAGGGATAAAATGCATCGAGACACCACTTGTAGCAACAGAACAGTTCTTTTTTTTTTTGGCTCAACAGTCTTCAATCATCCTCAAATGCTGTGCTCTTTCCTGCGTGGCCAAAGATAAATATTTAATGAAAAATCTATGTTACTGAGAAGTAGAAATAAAATCCAAACTAACTTGACAAATCAGTATTTTCCACTGACAACTACAAATGAATCAATAGCTACCATATAAACACATAACATGATTTCCTACCTTTCCCCTCTACATCTCCATCTCTCTGTCCCTATGATCCTCGGCTATCATATGGGCTAAACCTTCCACCAGACAAGTCACCATATCCTCGGCCAAACCTTCCACCAGACCAGTCACCAGATCGTCGGCCAAACCTGTCACCAGACCAGTCACCAAACCTGCCACCAGACCAGTCATCAGATCCCGGCCAAACCTGCCACCAGACCAGTCACCAGATCCTCTGCGGCCACCACCACTGGCACCACCAGGCTGCTCTTTAGAATTTGCCTCAGCAACACGCAAGATTTTTCCATCAAGGTAAGTCCCGTCAAGCTCAAGTGTTTTGTTGAAGGAACTCTTGTCGGGGCAATCCATGAATGCTATGCTACAAAATTAACATAAAATATAAACCAAAACACTACTTAATACCCAGAAATCATCACGGATAGTATCCAAGTTGTTTGTGGAATACACGGCTAATTTTGCTTTCTTATTAAACATCACACATTGCTAAATTCAAAAATTTATGCTAAAATACCCTTTGTTTGTATCAGTTGTATAATCCATCAGAACTCTCATACGTGTGACTCCTCATCCAGAGAAGTGTTCTTGTAGAGCGCTTCGGACCTGAAACTCACAACGGGGAAAACATTAGAGAAGATGTTGACACGAAATTGCCAAGGTAAAAGTGAGACAAAATAAGTAAGAACTTACATCATTTTCCCGTTTAGATTGATCAAAACCCTTGACAATTACTTCGAGGCCTGGACCTCCACTTGACTTCCCAAATGATCCACCATGCCTATGGTCCAACGAAATTAGCACAATACAGGGGAAAATGCAGATAAATTAGCATATATGTTTGATTTCATGAATTCACTTTACCTAGTGCCTTGGGCACTTGCACCTCCTTGAGAAGGCCTTTCAATTATCACAGCACGACCCAAAAAATCTTTACCATTCAACTGAAGAGCCTGAAACAAACAGAAAAGGTGTCAGGTCTATAAGCTGGGTCTGTATCTATGTTGCTGAGGATTGCAACTAAACCGGCAAATAATACTAGACATCTTCAGATCATTTGTATCCATGTGGCTTACAGAAATACAAACTTATCTTCAAGAAATAATTACTTGAAAACATGTCTGATTATCGCAACAAAAACTCAGTAGAATTGAGATATATCTTGCATATATACTAAAGCAGGCAGCAAAAAGGCATTATTAACCCGACAGAAAACGAAGTGATAACAAATAGAAGAGAAACATTTACCTTCTCAGCTTCTCCAACTGAGGCAAATGTAACATAAGTAGAATCCTTTGGTTGGCTATCTTCATGGGCAGGCAGACCAATGTGAGAAACTTTAGCAACATTTCGAAAAAATTGGTTCCTATAATCCAAAAGGGTAAAGCATTAATAATTATGAACGTAAAAATAACCAAAAGAAACATTTCTTCTCTAGAAGGATCTTACAACTGATCACGGTCTGCACCAAAAATGTTCCCCACATAAAGTGTCTTTCCACCTGATGCCGGAGGACGTTGGTAGCTTGTAGGAGTTTTAGGCTGTACTAATATCAAATTACATATCATATATCCCTGAAATGCTAATATATCAAGATCAAGTGCAGATTATATATACCTCTTGATCCTGTGATTCTGTGGCAGATGACACTATCTGTGGAGTTGCACACAAAAACACAAGTAAAATATAATGCTACAAATTCAGAATAAACTCAAGAGTAGATTAAGGGACACAGGAACATAAGAGAACCCACCTTCCTTGGGGTTTCAAGGTATTTGTCATGTTTATTAAAATTGCCATCGTTGCGTTCCATAGAAGAATCGCTCCCTGCTGCCTTACCTGTCTGCTATAGGTTTCAACACAAGTCTAGTTGAGAACAGCATATTATTATACAAAACACTTGCGCCCATCCTATAGAAAATGAAATTCCAGCTTTTTCGCAGACTTCTAAGCAACCTTTTTAGAAGAAATATTAATAAAAGCATATGAAGCGCCAAATGGAGGCTTTTAAGATACCTGATCCTCAGATTCATGTCTGACTCAGAACTGTGGATGAGGTACTTGTTAAATGGCATGTAGTATTAATAAATTGTTGGACCGTGATGTCCAGTAGTATTCTGGCCCATAGTGGCCCAGGCCCAGTACTGTAACAGTAACCCTAATGTGTGGTATATATATGTGTGTATGGGGGTCCTGTGAGGGATCCCGGCCACGATTCAGAAACTCTACATGGTATCAGAGCTTAGGTTTCCATAGTAGCAGCCGCCACCCGCTGTCCGCCGCCACCACAGCAACCAGCGGACTAGTTCCTCGCCGGCACAACAACCAGGCGAGTTGTAGACATCCAGGCGGCGGGAGGCCGCATCCGTTGCTCTGCGTGGGCTGTAGCCATCTCACACAGCGAGGTGAGTTGTGTGTGTGGCTGCTGCTCTGCGCACGGGAGGAAGATAGAGTAGGATAGGGTAGATTCAGAGGTGAAAGGGATGAGAAAGAAGGTACTCTGGTGGTGGATTTAGTGGTGGCGATGGAGGAGATTCAGGGGCGAGGCTGCTGGCGGCGGTGCTGTGGTGCAGGCCCGATCTTGGGCCGCGTTGGGTCGGGCGGCTGTTGCAGGTGGTCGTGGCACTGCAGCAGATGCACATCAAGCTGGAGCTGCTGCTGGCACACGACGGGGCGGCTCCAATCTGGGCCGTGCAGGTCGCAGTTGATGGGGAGCAGGTACCGTGGACGGATCCAGCCTTCTACATCGACATCTTGGCCAGATCCGTCGCTAGGACGGGAGATGATGCTGCTGTGTGCTGGCCAGAAGAAAAGAAGCAGCACGGTCAGGGGGAGATGGTGCTGAGCAAGAGCAGCTGCCGACCAGCTCGTAGCAGTGAACAAGGGCGAGTTTGTGCTGGCCGGAATGTAGATCGGTGACGGGATCCTGGTGGAGACGAGGTAGAGGGGAACATCAGAGGCTGCTGCTTGGGTCAGCCACGACCATGGGGCAGCGGCAAGCTCCAAGGCGAGGGAGCAAAGTAAAGAACAGAGAAGGAGACAGGGGGAGAAGAAGGGGCTCGAGCTGCTGCTGCTCGAGCTGTGCGTGCTGAAGGGCTGCTGTGTGAAGACTAACTCCGGGGCGTCCATGGCTCTGCTGTCCGTGCTCGGGCAGAGGAAGGCAGCTGGAGCCTGGAGGAGGACGTGTTGTGCTGTGCGCAGGAGAAAGCTGCAGGAAGCGGCATCTGGGAGTAGCGCCGGCCGGCCGCCGGAGCTGGACAAGAAAAGGCAGCAGGTAGAATTTCAGGTCGTAGGACACAAGTGGGAGAGCAAGTCCGTTTAGCTGAACAAGATGTAGCAGCTTCTTGTCTTGGTTCGCTGCTGCTGTTCGGAGCAGAGGAAGTTGTTCCTACTACATGCTGCTGCATGTGGCTGCCTAGGAGGAAAATGGAGGTGATATTGTGCGTGCGAGGCAGAGCAATGATATGATGCTGCTCCTATGCCCCTGCTTGGTGCAAGGAGCAGAGGGGGAGGAAAATGAAGGGTAAGATGTTGCTGAAGTGAAGGGTGGCTGCGGAAGGAGTGTGAGCCGGCCTGCTGTGCTGCTCGACCAGGGAAAAGACGGAGGTGTTCCTGTTGCTGTTTGACAGGGGGAGAGGAAAACGTCCTGCTGCTGTATGCTGAGAAGAATGTCTGGCTGGTGCTGTTATGCTAGGCAGGGGGAGAAGAAGAAGTGATCTTGCTGCTGCGTGTAGCTGGTCAGGAGATGGGGAACCAAAATGTGCTGTGGCTATTTGGAGAGGACAAGGGTGTTGCAGCTGGGTGTTGTTGCTGCTGGAGAGGTGAAGGAAGGTGGTTTTCTTTTAGGGGGAGAAAGGGAAGGTAGAGGTGCAGATGCTGGGCACCGTGGAGGAGCTGCTCGAGACCGAGGAGGAGGAAGAAGTGGCTGTGAGCCCGAGTGTGGTGGCTCGGTCCCAGGCTAGGGGACTGATGTCACACGGTGATTGTGGCCGTGGTTGGCGAAGGTGGAGGCAGTGTGTTGGAGCCGCTCAGCAGCGGCACAGTTCGAGGAGGCCGATGAGTTTGGAAGAAGGCTGTGCGTGCTTGCGCTGCTTGGTTCTTGGTCGTGTAGGAGGAGATGTGGAGCTGTGTAGTGAGGAGGTAGTGCTGCTACTGATGGCAGCAAGTGTTGCTGGAGGTGTGATGTGGTCGAGTTGGTGCAGGTTGAGATGTGGTGATGGAGATGATGAGGCTGCGTGATGAGTGGTGATGCTTGTGGAGATGTCCGGGGATAGGCCTACGTGCCTGAGGTGAGAGTGGCTGAGGCCTGACCGGGGGAGAGGCTGCGTGCCTGAGGAGTGGACGGTTGAGGCCGGAGTTGGCCGGGGGTTTGTGGGGAAGACGGAAGAGGTCAGTGGCTTGGGGTTTGAGGGCAAGGGATGGGCTGAGGACATTGAGGCGTGTGTGGAGGGTTCTGCGGAACCTGGTTGGAGAGGCAGCTGAGGGCGCAAATTGGATTGGAGGTGGTAAAGAGAGTTGATGTGCCGTCATGATGATGGGGCTCTCATGAGGTGGAGCTGTTGAAGATGAAGTCCATTGCTGATTGAAGATGGAGATGATGGGAGAGGGCAAGAGGAGAAAATTGCTCTCATGTATCCTAGATGCTATGTTTTATGTTCATTAGTGGTAGTTGTAGCTTGTGTTATGTAGTTGTTGCAAGATGACCATGGTTGTTTACCCATGATCATCTTGAGGGGGAGTGTTGGACCGTGATGTCCAGTAGTATTCTGGCCCATAGTGGCCCAGGCCCAGTACTGTAACAGTAACCCTAATGTGTGGTATATATATGTGTGTATGGGGGTCCTGTGAGGGATCCCGGCCACGATTCAGAAACTCTACATAAATAAACTAATCAAATTGCAACATAGAAAAGACTATACTCTGAAATTCACCATGATGATAGAGCTAAGAGTACTTAAGAGCATCAAATCAAAACAAAAGTGAAACAATCACCTCATCCTTGGAAATGGAGGAGCTGCTCTCCTGCTTGCCTTTCTCGGATGCATTCCTGGCAACTAGGGCCACAGGTTTACCAGAAGGCTCCTTTGTAGTTTCCTTAGTAAACAAGAGTAGTAAATAATTAGAACCTCATCAATTGAAATGAATCATTGAAGTGACGAGGTAATAAAATCAGAGACACGCACCAAACATCAGCAAATTCTACACAAAATGTTGCGTACATAACTAAGAAAACACACATATAACAGAACACAGAGCAAACAGGAAAATAGGGAATCGGAGAGGTCGCAATACCTCCTCCTTAGACATGGGTAACTCCTCGACATAGCTGTTGCTTTGGGTCTTCTTGGCCTTCTTGCCGCCCTTCTTGGACACTAGAACCACGTTCTCCAGTGCACTGCTGTCTTCATCGGTATTCCTATGCTTCTTGTGCTTGTCTTTCTTGGAAATTTCAGCAGACTTGCCATCAACCTTCACAGCATCATGTGAACCACAAACAAACATGTAAACATTACAACCAATAATCTTGAAGAAAAGTAAAGTAAAAACATAAATAGGACATCCAGCATCAGCACCTTCCACTTCTTCCCGGTGGCTTTTCATCAGTGGAATCACTGGAATCATCTTGTGGTTTAACAGAAAAAATCTTTGTAGGTGGCACTACTTCCTAACATTTTGAGAAGAAAGATTAATAAAAGTATATGTGGCAACAAAGGGCTTTTACCATACATAACAGAGCATAGGGCAAACAGCAAAATAGAGAATCGGGGAGGTAGCAATACCTCCTCCTTAGACATGGGTAACTCCTCGACATAGCTGTTGCTTTGGGTCTTCTTGGCCTTCTTGCCGCCCTTGTTGGACACTAGAACCACGTTCTCCAGCGCACTGCTGTCTTCATCGGTATTCCTATGCTTCTTGTGCTTGTCTTTCTTGGAAATTTCAGCAGACTTGCCATCAACCTTCACAGCATCATGTGAACCACAAACAAACATGTAAACATTACAACCAATAATCTTGAAGAAAAATAAAGTAAAAACATAAATAGGACATCCAGCATCAGCACCTTCCGCTTCTTTCCGGGTGGCTTTTCATTAGTGGAATCACTGGAATCATCTTGTGGTTTAACAGAAAAAATCTTTGTAGGTGGCACTACTTCCTAACATTTTGAGAAGAAAGATTAATAAAAGTATATGTGGCAACAAAGGGCTTTTACCATACATAACAGAGCATAGGGCAAACAGCAAAATAGAGAATCGGGGAGGTAGCAATACCTCCTCCTTAGACATGGATAACGCCTCGACATAGCTGCTACTCTCAGTCTTCTTGAGCAGCAGCTCTTTTATGGCCTTCTTGGCACCTTTCTTGGACAAAGCCACCGCACTGATGTCTTCATCAGTGTTCCTATGCATCTTCTGCTTGCCTTTTGTGGAAGAACTGATGTCATCATCAGTGTTCCGATGTTTCTTGTGCTTCCTCCGCTTTTTGGTAGACTCGTGAGCAACCTTTGCAGGTTCCTTATCCTTGGTAAAGAGGAGAAGTAGACAATTAGCAGTGCAAAGATAAAAGATATGTAATGTAAAGAACATCCAGAATGGCATCGCATCATCTGAATATGCATACCCCTCATGACCAGTGGGAGTTTTTCAATCAGCAAGGTGTCCAAGGAAATTACAGCGCCTTTGCTTCTATTTTTGCATAACTATCTTAAGACCAGGGAAATTGGTACCTTCTTCGTTACATTTCTACCTCCTTGACAAGGAGGAATTGATTCTTGAGGATAATTTCAATCTCCCTTCTAAGACAATTCTATGCACTATTGGTAGACTTTCCAGATATACAATGCAAACCGTGGTCTATATAAGACTATCTTGTATCATGTGATCTCAATAAAGAAATATGAACCTTAATTATCATTTATTTCCTGCAATTTATCTTTCTTTTTATCCAGCAATTTGACTACTTTTAGCCTCCATTTCTCTCAAAATCCCCTTTCTAACTGATCCAAATTCGTCAGATCCAAACGGGATCCTGACACACCACCACCAGCAGATCTTATTTAAGAAGCACTGGTCATATCCAGATGTCACCGTCGACGCCCGCGAGCGAGAGGATCCAGATCATCTACAGCGTGGCTTGCTTGCACCAAAGATCCGGGCATGACGCCATTCAACACGGATCCGCACCAAACCTCTCCCGTCCATCTCCGGCCGGCGGAGTGTCAGGACCCCGATGGATCCTGACGGGATTGGTTCGAGAAGAAGAGGGTTTTGGACGAATTCGGTAGATAAATTGGATAAATTGAAGAACTAATAAAAGGTAAATTGCAGGAAAATAAAGATAAGAACTAGGGTTTCATTTCTTGGTTGCAATCACAGGATACAATGGTGACTTATAAAGACATAGCCAACTACTAGATGCCACTAAAGGTGTAATACCTAATATACCCTCAACTACCAACATATACTCTATTCCATACCACTACTATCCTCTCACATACCCTGACATTACTCCCTCCTCGAGACCATTGGTCACCAATGGACAAGTTTCTACAGAAACTTTTATCATTGACAATTATCCATCTAATGCAGTCACCATATCAGGGAGGCAAAAATGTAATGAAGATAATACCCAATTCCACGAACTGAAGGTAATTCTGTGAAGGTAGTAGGTTGTTTGTATTGCAATTCTGCTGGGAACCATTAGGTGATGTGCTAGTCCCTTTGGTAACCATGTCCTTTCTTCTTGTGAATAGAAACTGAAGTAGCAGAGTACTGCCCACTGACTGATTTGGCTCGACTTCTGCAGCAGTAATATGGGTGCAAGGGAATTGTTTATCAGTTGCACTCCATCCTGTCAAGATAGTCAACCAGTCGTACAAGGATTTGTTAACTCCAGGGTCCCGAACATAAGAAGTTTTCAGCACACTCGTGCAGTATAAGGAGCTGAGGTAATTATCCTGAATTAAATGAGCAGTCCTTCGTAGTATGAAGCAGGTAGCATGGAGTACAGAATTAATGCCCTTCGGAGCAACATACTGTATGCGAGCTTTCAAGCTAAGACATGAGGGTTCTGATGTCACCTGGACTAACTGAACTTGACATTGTATGTCATGCTGCATCATTGGCATTCTGAATATAGCATTGAGATAATTACTCGTCACTTGACAAGTACTCCATTGTACACTCAATGACAGAGGTAATTCGCATGGAGTAGGATTAGAAAATTTCAACCATTGAGCATCTCTTGTAGTCCTTATACTATTGCGTGTAAACCAAGAATGCATGACCAGAACACCTGGATCCCAGGGTGTGTTCAGAGACAGAGGATTCGTAAGCTGGGGTGAGAGACGAGCCTGTAGCGTCCGTGTACGCTGAGGCGGCACGCGCGTAGAGGTAAGCTGGTGGCGGCTGACACGGAGCCGCCGGGGAAGAGGGGGAGAGAAGACGGGGTGCACGCGGCGACTGTCAAAAGCGCGAGAGGAGAGAAAGGGAAAGAGAGAATAAGACCGCGGGAATATAGCGATACCTCCTCTGACTCAGCCTTATTGGGCGGCGGCTTGTTCTTCGCCTTGGTGGCACCTTGCTTGGGCACGAGCCCCGCATTCGCCGGCGGGACGACGACCTCCGGCGCCACAAGTGCAGGAGCCGCGGACTTATTGCTGGACTTGCCCATGGATTGCTCGGTGAATAGGAAAGGAAGGGCCGAAGAGCGGGAGAGGAATATAGGAACCCTAATAGCCAAGAATTTTGATATGAGAAGTCGTTCTTTTTATTTGTTTTAGCGACCTATGAGAAGTGTTGGCGGAGGTGATTTACTCCGTACCACCCGGGCTTTCTTCCTCCTTGTTTCGGCCCACCAAGTTAGGCCTTTGTTGTACCCTGATTTTTTTTCTTACAAAACACCAATATTTGGGCAATCAGTTGCTAAAAACCTATACCTCAAAAAAAAAGTTGCTAAAATCCTAAATCGAGAATGCTCTAAAAAAGAGCCTGATTAACACCCAGACGATAGTTCTCAGTCGAATGACGTCATCGTGTATTCCTCCTAGTCTTCTTCTTTGCCTCCGGCGAGCGTCGCTCCTCTCCACCTTCCGGCGAGACAAGCCTCCCCCGCAATTAACGTCGGTCGAACCGTCGTCTACCCCGTCTACATCTGCCCCGCCCTGCCCTGAGCTCCTCCTTAACCGGTCCACCACCACCCCATCCATTCCTCTAAGCACGTCCTTCTTCACTGGCTCCGATGATCCCGCACACCCCAACATTAAGTTTCTTCCTAGCCAGAGTCTAGCTCGCCGTGTCGGCCCCGACTTAGGAGAGTTAGGTGGCGGACGTCCTTAACTTCTATGTTTCTGGTCCAGGTCTGGAGGTAGGACAGAAACATGGAATTTTATTTTAAATAATATTTTAAAAACATTTATTCAAAAAATAGCATGCGTTTTCAGAAATTTTGAAAAATAGCGCGCCGTCCTCATGGGTACTACCGAAAACAGTGCTTTCGTCAGTGGCAGAGACGAAACCACAGTTTCGTCATGGGCCTTGCCAAAAGCAGGCCAATCTACATGTGCGTCGGACTTTCACGTAACAGCCCTGCCGACAAGCCAGTTTCATCAGGGGCCGTGGAGTACTTGTCGGATGAAGTTAGAAGAGCTGGAGCATGACGACGGAAGACATCTCAGCGGTGCGGGTAACCTAGATAGGCGGCGGGGATGGGAGGTGTCGGTCGTGTGTGTAGCTAGCTGCATGTACTGGCCGGCCGGCCGTGCGTGCTCACCGGCTGCGTTTGCGTGCGGGCTCTCCGGCCGAACGTGCGTGTAGGTAGCCGCGCGTGCATGCGTGCTCGCCGGCCGGCCGGGACTGTTAGCACTGAGAGCATGTCCACTCGTTCGGTCCCCCCGGGCGCAAAAACAGCGCTATTCGGTTCGCTTGGGGAGGCGTCGGCGCTACTTCTCGTCTGGGGGGCGAGCGCATTCCCACTCGTTCGGCCCCCAGCCGGCGATTCCGTCGAAAAACAAAATATGAACACAAAAGTTCAACATATAAATAAACACAAATAGTTCAACATACACACATATTTTATCAATCAAATAGTTCAACAAACAAAAATAGTTCATAAATAGGTTTTGGAGGTTGGGTGCGGTGAGCGCGAAGCTGGCGTGGTGGGCGCGAAGCTGCCCGAGGAGGTTGGGTGTGGCAAGCAGGCAGTGGCGGCAGCGGCGGGGGTAACGGCGGTGGAACGGCTGGTGGTAGCTCTGGTTTCCGCAGGCTAGTTTGCGGCGGAGCAGCGAGGGGTGGTGCAGGCGTCGGCACGGCGGCGAGGAGAAATGTGGTGCGGGAGGGCGAATCTGGTTGGAGAAAGTAGATGTGTCGCCGATAGAACTGGCCCACGCGCGCGTTTTCTTCAGCCGACGCCCCCAATCGCCCCACAACGGCCTGGGTTCGAGCTAGGTGCGTCGGATGAAACTTCGGCCCAAACCGGCGCTATTTGGACCCTAGGGGGCGAGTGGGAGAAAACGACGCTATTTCGGCCGCGGGTGCCAAAAAGGGGTCTTGGGAAGGCCGAGTGGAGATGCTCTAATATTGACATGTGTGTGGAGTGCGTTGGAGCGGCTGAGTCCTGGAGTGCTTCTTGTATGTGCAAGTTAGTTAGCTGCATGGTGGCCGGCTGATTCGGATCGTCTGGTGGGTGTATGCACGAGTTAGTTAGCTTTGTAAGTGGAGCAATTAACACATTTAGTCCCACATATTGCACCATGTTGATGTTTTAGTCCCAGATCTTACAAATTGGACATTTTTAGTCCCAAAACTTGATTGGGCGGACTAATAGATTTCGCGAGAGTAAAAGGAATTGAGGAAGACGCAGAGAACTTCATGCGACCTTGCTTCGGTGCCAGTCCATATTCGGTTCGTGGAGCGGCTGGTGCCCCACTTGTCGGGGATGGGGGCGGGCATGAGCAGCGGCCGCCGTCGGGGGATCGGCGTCGGCGGGGGCCGCGGCCCGTCGAGCGGGATGCTGCCGCTGCTTGCCCTGCAGGTGCTGCTGGAGTACGGCCGCGCCGGGGCCAGCCGCCCGCCCGTGACGGCGGCGCTCATCGCCGCCAACGCGCTGGTGTACCTCCGCCCGGGCGCCCTTGACGCGTTCCTCCCGCCGCTCTCCCGCGTCGCCTTCAACCCACACCTCATCATCCAGGTGCGCACCTACACCGCCATGTCTCCCGCAGCCTGTGGATTAGATGGCGGAACTGTGTTTGTTTCGCTGATAGAATCGCATCGTATCGAAATCACACATTTCTTATCCGCTTAGGGTTATGGGATCGGAACTTCTAGCAACGAGTACTGATTATGCTTTGTCGAGTAGGATGGTGATTCTGTTGCCGATAGGTGCCGGTAGTATTTGTTGGGCTGACTGCTGAAAGGGGATGGAGTGGATCAGCTGCTGAACAGGGCATAAGGGGAGATTTGTATTGATAGACGAGGTTCAGAACAACTGCGGTCCTAAGCATCACGAGGGGAATTGTTGACACTATTACTGGTAAAAAGACCTAAACTGGCACCAACTAAATGCAAAGAACAACCACTTAAGCAGAAACCTGAATGACAGAAAATTACACAAATGCTACACCCTTCCGGACACCCTAAACTCAGATGGAATTGGCGACCTCGATGACTCTTTACTGGATGTGTTTCGAGGGAAGGGTATGATTGGGAATCATATTTAGAGTCAATTGGCATGGTTGATGGGTAAACACAGGCACACAGCACATTGAATGACAGTGTTAGCTTCTTGGGGATTGGACTTCTAGTGGACCTAACTTTGCTATGCATGCGAGTTGAAGGAACCGTGGTCCATCTAATTCTATTTTTTATTCTCTTCCACGTTATTACTTCCGTTGTTACATGCACAAACTTAACCTTCCAGCAATTTCGCCTCAAGAGTATTTACACCTTTACCATTGTTCACAAAGGCTCTAAGCAGAGCACTAGATGGGCGTCAGCAACACCTACTGGTCGACAGGCAGGCCTAGACTGTATAAATTGGCTTGGCCGACAAAGCGAGAGTCTGCGACCGAGCATGTCGTCGTATCGGCATCTGAGATAGGAGACGGGGTCCTGCTAGCCGAAGGTGAACGTAGGGCAAGAAGGTGGACGTCGTCGAGGTCGGGATTGTACACGGCAGTTTACCCAGCTTCAGGCTCCACGGCGGTGGCGGAGCCCTACGTGCTGCTATAACTCACTATAAGGCAATAGCCGTGTCACAGGTTACAATGAGTTGGTTGTGTGTTCAATCGTGCCCTAAAGGCATCCTAAGGTCCAGCTTATATAGGCGGCCGGACCTAGGGTTCAAGGTGATTACGTATCCGGCAAGCATACAGAGTCCTAAACCTAGCCGGCAAGTCTGCCGCCTTCCTTCTTGGTCTTGGTGGCTTCGGTCTTGGGCCTCCTCCTTGCCGGCATCCGCCTTCCTTGGTCGTCAGCTATCTGGGCAGCCCGGCAGGCAAAGCCTTCGCCACCACTGCGGGCCACCCGGGACTAGCCGGATTGATCCATGCTGGTGATACCCCTAGTAGGTATATCCCCAACATTAGCCCCTGGAAGGGTTCGAGTTCTTCAGGCGCTGTCTTCTTTTGTCGGCGACGTCCGTCTTGTCTTGTAGGCGGCTGAAGAGTTTGAAGCATTCCAAAGTTGAAATAAGCGGCGATCCGCCTAAAGTAGTCGGATGATTTGCCGCCATCATGGGAAAGACGGCCTGACCGCTGTCAGGAATCTTCCCGGCACCAGTCTTATCATTTGACCGGTCCCGTCAAATGTTGACGGATGACGTCATGCAGTCCACGACAGTTTGGACTTGGCATGCGTCATGATTACTTCTCCACTACGCACGAGAATCGGGGAGAAGGCCGCAGACACCGTTGCCACGACGTGCAAATCGTGGGCACGTAGTGGAGATCGTGTCCCCCCAATCTCGCGCACGGATCTTAACGCGCGGAGATAAATACCCAAAGGGCACAACGGGGTCGAACTTCTTCCCCATTCGCATTCACCGCAGCCTCCTCAGCTTCTCGAGCGCTCCTCCCCCTCGTACTAAACTCCGGCGAGCACTTGAGCAGAGCTTCCGCGACAAATGGTGAGCACCTCTCAGCAAGATTCGGCGGCGTCGGCGGTTCCCGCGAGCACGCCGGAGACCTCTTCTGTCCCCACCGCGGCTGCGGGTGGGGTTCCTTCTTCTTCTCCAACTCCGGCGGCACCCGCAGCGCCCACACCTACCTTCCCGCTTCCATCCCTAGCGGCGACCAGCGTTGAGGCCACGGCGGAAGCAGAAGCTGCCGCCGACGACGACGCCGAAGATGAAGAGGAGGCGGCGGACCTTGGCTCCAGATATTGGCTGCCGTCAATCATGACGTCAGCTTATCTGAAGGAGCTGGAGGATGGCGGTTACATACCGCCCAAGACGGAGTGCTCCTGGAGGGTTCCAGGCGACGAACCAATCCCTGGCCCGCAAGACGGCGAGCGCGTCATGTTGGCGTCGCACAGCCTCCGCGGTATGTCTTTGCCGCTTTCCGCCTTCTTTCTGGCAGTGCTTAGCTTTTACGGGCTGCAACCGCACAACATAGCGCCCAACAGCATCCTAGTGCTAGCCGGCTTCCAGGCTTTGTGCGAAGGGTATTTAGGCATAGCTGCATCCATAGAGCTATTCCAATACTGCTTCCTATGCGGCCGGCAAACCATACCAGGCGGCCAGCTGGCAACTTGCGGTAGCGTAACCTTCAACTGCCGCCAACCCGACTGGTACCCAAAGATCCCATACATCGAGTCGGTGAACCACTGGACCAACACCTTCTTCTACTGCAAGGACATCCCGACACCCGGCACGACACAGGGGATGCCTGCTTTCGTCAACGGTCCGCCAACCCACAAGGCCTGCTGGACGGCAAAGGTGCCCCTTAGCAGCTTGTCGGCTGAGCTTCGAATTGCCGTCAGGCGGATCGAGTTTCTGACGAAGACGATGAAGGCTCCGTTGCTTGACGGAGTTGACACCGTGATCTGCTGGCTGTCGAGGAAGATAATGCCACTCCGCCATCGCCCACTGAAGATGTGCGAGTACAAGGCGGATGACGCCGGCAACAGCACCCTTGACCAAGATGTGCTAGGGTACCGGCTCAGAGAGCTTGTGAAGCCTCTGTCGGTGAAGGCGGCCGAAGGCGTCGCCATGTTCACCCACGATAACCCAGCCCCAGTGGTAAGCCAGAGATACTTGTCTTGACATCTTTGTCCACTGGGTACTGAATTAATGTTTTGCCCTTTTCCTTTTCAGCTACAAACCTTTGGGGATGCCGACTTGGCTCCTAACTGGTACGACGCCGATATAAGTTTCTACTGACAAACTTGCACTTTCCTGCTTACAGGGGCAAGCCTGCCATGCCCAAACTTCGCGCCAACCTGAAGATTTCTGCCGGTAGGGGCAAGCCACCACGGTCTTCTCCAGCCACTGCGCCGACAACGCCTACAGTTGGCGTTCCCGTGGTTGTATGCCAGGGAACGTACACATCAGCTGGTACCGCAGAGGTGGCTACGGAGAAAATGACGGGCAAAAAGTCGGTTGCCGGACCTACTTTTTCCAAGACGGCTGAAGCTTCGGCTAATGATGCCGCTCGATTTATTGCCATGAAGCAAGAGATGGATGACGAGATGGCGGCTGGCCATGGCGGATCGTCCTCCCATCCCAGCTCTCAATCTGGCAAAGGGTTACAAGACCCTCGGCAAACGCTAAGGACCATGCGTGAAGGTACCCGTAAATGGTACGCGCACATGGATGATCTCCACGAGACCCTGCACGGCAACTTGAGGTAATTTAACCTATAGTCGCAGCCCCCGAGCACTTTGGCGGCTGAAAGATTTTTTAGCCGGCAAAGTGGTCTCGTTGACTATATAGTGCTAACGCAACGTTGTCTTCGTGTATGCAGGCCGTTCTTGCTTCCAATCTTGAGCTGTTCCGTGCTCAAGAGAAGAAAAACAAAGAATGCCAGCAACTGCATCAGGACGTGGAGATGAAGGACGCCCAGATTGCGAGCTTGGAAGAGGCTCGCAAAAAGGATGAAGGTGACAAAATTTTCTTTGCCTTCTTTTCGTCCGACTTCTTTTTGCTTTTCCGACAAGTATTTTAGTCGTCTTTCTCTTTATTTGTAGAATTACTAAACACTGCGCAAGATATTCTCAAGAACTCCACTGACATGCAAGCTTTGATGAACGAAGCTGCAGATCTTGCTGAGTTGGTGTCAAAGCTGAAGGCGGATCATGCCAAGGAGCTGGAGAGCGGGAGCTGGCCCATGCCGCCGAGGTTAGCAAGTTGACGGGACAACTTGAAGCCATGAGCAACAACCTCAACCAGGTGAACAAGAATGCCAAAGAGCAGCAGGACCAACTGTCACAGGCGTCCAGCTAGCTCAGGAAACGCTTGAGAACCATCTGGACGAGGTCAACGCCATCCACGAGCATGTCTTGGGTAAATCTCTTACCCTTCATCCTTTTTGATACTTGAACTCTTGAAATTTCAAACTGCAGTGTGTAACCGTTTGCATTGTGCAGTGCCGGCTAACTTAGGCGATGACGTGGCTACGACGCCGCGCCTTGCCCGTATCTTGAAGGTTGGCGAAACGTCAACCAGATTGTCGGCGCGGGCAAAGCGTTTGCCGCCAAGTTCTACCCTGGCGAGCACGGCGATCCCGTCAACTTTGATGCCTTGCCGGACTTGCTGGAGAAGGCGGCGACCGAACATGACGACGCGCTACGATCAGCAGCACGAGGCGGAGCCAAGTTGGCGTTGGCGATGACGGCGGCGTGGTATCCGGAGGCTGATATTCATCAAGTCACCGAGTACTTCCCCACCGAAGACGAAAACAACCAAGCCATCGTGATGCAGGACGTGCTGCGGTCTGTTCGGGCTATGCACCCGGGTTGCCAACATGGTTGACATCCGCAAGTTCTACAAGGAACACCCGGATCCACATGTTGCCGTAGCCGATCCCTCCTTGGCGGATCCTGAAGCCCGGAGGCGGAGAAGGCGAAGCCGCGGCTGACGAGCGCAGCCCCCAGGATGGCGGAGCCAGCCCCAAGGATGCCGGTGTCAGCCCCCAGGATCTCCCACCACCTCCACCAAGGCGGCAATCCTTACTGTCCTCTCCTGCAATGGTAGCACAAACACTGCGTTAATCTGTTAACGCAAAAAACTTTTTATATTTTGGGTTTGTAAATATTCTGGGCCAACTTTTATGCTACACTTGGCGGTAGGCTTATTTAAGTGGCCCGCCTTAATATGTATCTCGTTTCATGTTTAGCTTTTCATATGTTGGCGGAACCTCATCTTAGTTACTTTAGCTGAGCCAACCAGGTGCAATACCAACTAATTTAGACTCAGAGACCAAAGCCAGCATGTTGGTGCCAACGACATACTACTAGGCGACCCACACACAAACAGACAGATAAGCATATTAGGCGGTGCAAAGATTGTTTGCTTTTTTAGCCGGCAGACGGCAAATGTCAAAAAGTTTGAACCTTAGCACGGAGCAAAAATATTTTGTTTGGTAACTTTTATGACAACAGATATATGATTGCGAGAAAAGACAAAAGATGGCATGATCCCAAAACTGAATGAGCAAACCACAGACTTTTATTTCATAATCATATAGTACTTATTACAATGTGGAAATTGCTAAGTGTAAAAAGGACGTAGCTGCTCAATGTTCCAGGTCGCTTGGTTTCTTCATACTTGTCGTCAACCTTCCTTTTGCGCTTGCGACCTCGCTTCTTCTTGTATCCGTCTCGCGCGTCTACCAAGTAATAAGAACCATTGAGCAACACCTTACTGACCACAAAAGGTCCTTCCCAAGGCGGGGATAACTTATGCAAGCCTTTCCTATCTTGGATTAGGCGGAGGACCAGGTCACCAACTCTAAAACTTCGTTGCCGTACTCTTCTGCTGTGATAACGCCTCAAACTTTGCTGATAGATGGCGGATCGTGCGAGAGCAACGTCTCGTTCTTCATCAAGTAGGTCAAGGCCATCCTGTCTTGCATCTTCTGCGTCTTCCTGGACGTAGGCTTGAATTCTGGGAGAATCACATCATGTCGGTCGGCAACACTGCTTCTGCGCCATAGACTAAGAAGAAAGGAGTAAACTTGGTTGATCTGTTTGGAGTTGTGCGTAAACTCCAAAGGACAGATTGCAATTCATCCACCCAAGCCCCAGCCGCTCTGTGCAATGGTACTTCGAGACGTGGTTTGATGCCTTGTAGGACTAAACCATTTGTACGCTCTACTTGACCGTTTGCCTGCGGTGTGCTACTGAGGCAAGATCTAGGCGGATACCATGCTTATAACAGTATTCCTCACTTCGCCTTGCGACAAGTTAGTGCCGTTATCGGTGATAATGCTATGAGGCACCCCGAACCGAGAGATTATTCCCCACAGAAAATTTGCGGCTGTGGCACCGTCTAGCTTTTTGATAGGCTTAGCTTCAACCCACTTGGTGAACTTGTCTACAGCCACAAGTAAATGTGTGTAGCCACCAGGCGCCGTTTTAAACGGACCAACCATGTCCAAGCCCCAGACTGCGAAAGGCCATGTGATGGGTATTGTTTTAAGCTCTGAGCCGGCATGTGCGATTGTCTGGCATAAAGTTGGCAGCCCCTGCATCTTTTGACATGTCCTCTGCATCTTGCTTGGCTGTCAACCAGTAGAAACCTTGTCGGAAGGCTTTTGAAACAAGGGCGCGTGAGGAAGCGTGATGTCCACACACGCCAGCATGTATCTCATCCAACAGTTCTCTGCCTTCTTCGGGCGAAATGCAACGTTGGTAAACACCAGTGGTGCTACGCTTGTACAATTCGCCTTTGATTATTGTGAATGCCTTGGCTCTTCTTATGATTTGCCTTTTCAAAACCTCATCATCCGGCAACTCCTGATTGATCAGGAAGTCCAAATATGGCGTCGTCCAATCCGGCTTTACCAGTAGACGGCATAGCTAGCATCTCAACTGGTTCTGCCGATCTGGGTCAAGGAGGTCTGCTCCTTTTATTGACGGCTTGTGTAGGTGTTCCAGGAAAACATCTTTTGGTACCTTTTTGCGTTCAGACCCCATTCTGGCAAGTGTATCTGCCGCCTCATTTTGAGCTCTTGGGATGTGGCGGACCTCGTAGCCTAGAAACACTTGGCGAATTCGTCAACGGTAGCTCGATATGCCGCCATTGTCTCGCTCTTTGTGTCCCAAGTACCACGTATCTGTTGCGCCACCAAGTCTGAATCTCCGTAGCAGAGGACACGCTGGACGCCAAGTTCCTTGGCAATGTGTAAACCATGAAGGAGAGCTTCGTATTCAGCAACATTATTAGTTGCCTTGAAGTGAATTTGTAACACATAACTAAGCTTGTCTCCTTGAGGGTTTCTTAAAACAATGCCAGCCCCCGAGCCCTGAAGCATTTTTGATCCATCAAAGTGCATGATCCAATATGCATCTTCAGGGAGAGGTACTTCGTCCATGGCCTCCGTCCAATCTGCTACAAAGTCTGCTAAGGCTTGAGATTAATGGCCGTTCTGGGTTTATACGTGATGTCGAAGGCGGCAAGTTCGATGCCCCATTTGGCAACGCGGCCTGTTGCATCTGTATTATTGATGATATCCCCCAGAGGTGCCTTGCTCACACCGTTATTGAATGCTCCTGGAAATAGTGCCTTAACTTCCTGGCGGCGTAGAAAACACCGTAGACCAGCTTCTGGTAATGCGGATAACGCTGTTTTGAGGCGGAAAATACTTCACTGATGAAGTAAACCGGACGTTGTTCCGGCAAGTCTGAATTTTCCGTCTTGCGTTCCACAACCAGTACCACGCTAACAACCAAGTTAGTTGCCGCGATGTAAAGCAGCATTGGTTCCTGCGAACGAGGAGCTGCCAAATTGGAGCAGACGTTAACGCGTCCTTGAGTTGCTGCAAGGCGGCGTCTGCTTCGTCTGTCCACTCAAAGTTGTCGGATTTCTTCAGAAGCCGGTAGAGAGGCAGTGCCTTCTCACCAAGACGGCTAATGAAACGACTGACGGCAGCCGCCGAGCCGGCAAGTCGCTGCACGTCCTTCAGGTCCTTGGGCCTGGATATGTTGAGGATCGCTTTGATTTTTTCTGGATTTACCTCTATCCTCGTTCGGAAACGATAAAGCCAAGCAATTTGCCGGCAGGAACCCCGAAGACGCATTTTTTCGGGTTGAGCTTCATCCTATATACCCGGAGGCTATCAAAGGTTTCTCTCAAATCGTCAAGCAAATCTGCCTTCTTTCTTGACATGACGGCAATGTCGTCAACATAGACGTGAACATTGCGGCCAATTTGCTCGTGAAGGCATCTTTGCATACACCGCTGATACGTTGCGCCGGCATTTTTTAGACCGAAGGGCATCGTGATGTAGCAGAAGGTCCCGTAGGGCGTAGTGAACGCTGTTTTGATTTGGTCGGATTCTCGCATTTTGATTTGGTGGTACCCGGAGTACGCATCCAAAAAGCACAGCAGCTCGGAGCCGGCTGTGGAGTCTATGACCTGATCTATACGAGGCAAAGCAAAGTGGTCCTTAGGACAGCACTTGTTCAAACCGGTATAATCAATGCACATTCTCATTTCCTTATTAGGTTTTGGAACCATTACAGGATTTGCCAACCAATCAGTGTGTACTACCTCCCTAATGAACTTGGCTTCTTGCAACTTGATGATCTCCTTCCCTATTGCTGTCCGCTTCTTCTCACCGTAGCGCCTTATTCCTTGCTTCACTGGTTTGGCTCCTTCGTAGACGTTAAGAGAGTGCTCGGCAAGTTCCCTCGGGACACCTGGCATGTCGGCTGACGACCATGCAAAGATGTCCTGATTCTCACGGAGGAACCTGACGAGCGCGCTTTCCTATTTGTCGTCCAGCCTGCCCCTATGGTGACTTGCTTGGAGCTGTCACCTGGGACCAGATCCGCCTTCTTTGTGTCTTCGGACGCCTTGAAAGTGTTCTTTTCTGCGGTCTTTACATGCTCCGGCAACTGCGACGTATCAGCTCCTTTTTCAACATGGCTAATCCTCTGCGTGGAGGACTGCCTCAGCGAAGGCGGCGTTGCCACGCTCGCACTCCTTTGCTTTCTTGAAGTTGCCACTGACGGTGATTGTACCGTTGGGTCCCGGCATCTTCAGCTTGCTGTAGATGTAACACGGCGAGCCATGAACTTGGCGAAAGCTGGCCGTCCAAAATGGCGTGGTAGGCACTTTGAAGGGGACTACTTCGAACCTGAGATACTCCGAGCGGTAGTTTGTCTCAGGCCCAAAGTAACCTCCAATTGATGCTTCCCATTGACTTGGCTTGCTTTCCCGGAACGATGCCATGAAACTTGACTTTGCTGTAGTCAAGCTGGCTTTCCGACAAGTTCATGCGCTTCAGTGTCCGCGTAGATGATGTTGAGGCTGCTGCCGCCATCCATCAACACCTTGGTGAGCTGAAGTTATCGACAATTGGGTCGACGACAAGGGCGTATTTGCCGGGGTGAGGTACGTGATCTGGGTGATCATCTCTATCCCAAGTTATTGGCTCCTCTGACCAGTCTAGATACTGGGGAACATCTGGTACTGTGGCGTTTAGCTCGCGCATCTCCGCCTTTTCTTCTTTGCCGAAGGAGTGCCCAAGAAGCACACCAATTGGCCATGTACCTTGGGTATTTCTTTTCTTTGCGCACCAGCTTGGGTTCCTCATCCTCGGACATGGAAACTGCCCCATCATCGTCTTCCTTCTTTGTCTTCTCAGCCTTTTTGCTCTTTTTTGATTCCAGCCAACCTCGGGGTCCTTCTTGAAGTCCTCCATGAACCGGCATTCCCCTAATGTGTGGTTAACTTTGCCTAAGGACGCGTGGATTGGGCAGGGCAAGGCTTTTGCCTGATCGTATGTCAGGCGTTGCTTGCTGGAGCCGCCATCTTTACCCTTTCCTTTCCACTTGCGGTTGCCGCCTTTGCCTTCGAAGGCGGCGGCGACCTCGTTTGACGGTCCGGCTTTGTCATCCTGGGGAGCCTTGCGTTTGTGACTTGCTCGCCTGTTTGGCGCCATGTCATGTGCGCCATCTCCATCGCGTGCATCATCATCCGCCTGTGCGTACATGGCTGCTACTTCGAGCATGACTCCGAGATCCTTGACTTGCATGCGTACGAGCTTATGTCTGAGACTTGAGCCCTTCAGGAGGCCTGTGGTGAAGGCATGGATTGCTTGATTGTCGTCTACGTTCTCGCAGCTTGCCTTTGTTTGAATCCACCTTGCCAAGAAGCTTGTAGCTGTTTCATCTGGCTTTTGCACGCAACGAACCAAATCTGTGTATGTATTGGGTCGCTTGTACGTGCCTTGGAAGTGCTGCGTGAACACCTTTTCCATGTCATGCCAACTATGAATGCTTTTCTCCGGCAAGTTTTCGATCCAGCTTCGGGCTGTCCCCTCAGCATGAGGGGAAGGAAGCGTGCGGCGACGAGGCCATTGCCTCCGGCAATTTCAACTGCCAGCGCGTAGTCCGACAACCATGAGTTTGGCTTGTCCGCTCCATTGTACCTTTGATGAGTTTTTGACACTGATGTCATGTCTCGGGTACTTGAACGTTGCGGATGGCTGGGCCAAAGCACTCAGGTCCTAGATAGGCATCTTGCTTTCCAGCCTTGATGTCATTGAGACGATGTCTGCGTCTTGCGGACTGAGCTGTTTGCCAGATCTGTCGGCGTTAGGCTCGTCCTGCGCTGCCCGGCTGTGCCTAGGCTCGTTGTTGTGTCCCCGGCTTCCGCCTTCGTGCCTGGGCACTGGTGGTGGGGACTGTGTGCGGTCCCTGCTTCTTCTTGGCGGCGGGGCGTTGTCACGATTGCCGCCACTCCTTGGCGGCTGCTTGCTGCCCCTGCTTCCGCCTTCATCCCGCCTAGGCGGAGGGGTGAGGCCTTGCGCCTGTTGCCGGTTCTGGACGCCTCGTCACGCTGCCTTTTGGGAGGTGGTGACTTGCGTGGGTCCTTCTCCTTGTCCTTCCCTTTTCCGTGGCTACTGGAGCCGGACGGATCTTCGGGTTGCCACCGGCCGCAGCTTTGCAAGCGTTGGATTTGATTCCAACTTTCCTCCCTTGCGTCCGCCATGTCGGCGCGAGAATCAGCACGGGCCTGCTGCTCTAGAGCTTTGTGAGCAAGGATCGATGCGTAGTAATCTTCTCGTCCTTGTCATAGTCATCATTGTTGAGGATGTCTAAGGCGGCTGCAGTGTTGAGGACAGGGGTGGCGAGGATGACGTCCCCGTTCTTGTCCTTACGCTGCGGCGCTGTAGCCCACTCGAAACCAAGCTTTTGGGCAGGGGATTTGAAGTTGTCAGGATCCCTGCCTTTCTTGCTTTTCTTCTGCCATGTCCTGCCGGCTTGGGCAATGGAGTGGTGGTGAAAAGATTGCGCTTGGGGTCTAACTTGGCGGTTATCTTGGCGTTTTCCTCCTTGGCTTCGTCGAGGAGGCTCTGGACCTCTGCTTGCTTGTTTTTGAGGTACTCAGTTTGCTCCACCAAGGTGTTTCGAAGTTTCTCCAAATCAGCCGGGTTGGTTTTGTCGGTCACCGGCGTGTGCAGAACTTCTGCCAGGGCCGCCATGTTCCCTATCTTGCTGGGCTCGCCTTTCTCTAGAACCTCTTCTTTGGAGCCCCAGGAGGCTCTGGAAACAGTGGATCGGTTGCCGGGGTCCCCAGGTTGGCGGCGTCAGTTGCCGCCGCCTGTGCTGAGGCTGCACCGGTGACATCCGCCACAAAAACCTGCTGCATGTTGACGGAGGAGCCCGTAGCCGCCTCAGAAGGCGGAGGATCAGGTGTAAAAAACACTGCTTGACCCGTTGCTCAAACATGCTTGCAGAATCTTCTTCGGAGTCAGAATCTACGTTGACGTGAACGGTAGATCTGGATCCGGCATCCGACATCGCATCATCCTGGAGCGCAGGAAGAATAGATTCGGGATCTTGACTGTTGGGCTGGGAGTCGGATCCCAGTCCCGTCATGCCGACAAAGTGTAGATCTGAATCTGCGGACTCCTCAGAGGAGGCAAACTCAGATCCGTCTTGATTGTAGGGCGGGTGGGATGGCGAATAAATTCGCGGCAACCCATACGCCTCAGAAGTGTAGCCGATGAATACATCGACGCCGCCAAACGGCACAACTCCGCATCCGACAATGTAGTCGTCTGCGGGGATGTAGGACTCGTCGCAGCTGATGTAGTGGTTGTCGCCGTAGCGAACGGCGCGGCCGACGGCGATTGTTTCGCCGATGCCGCCTAGAGTTCCCGCCTGGAACGTGACGCCTGACGCCTTAGGCCCCACGGTGGGCGCCAACTGTCGTCGTATCGGCATCTGTCAACGTAGGGCAAGAAGGTGGACGTCGTCGAGGTCGGGATTGTACACGGCAGTTTACCCAGCTTCAGGCTCCACGGCGGTGGCGGAGCCCTACGTGCTGCTATAACTCACTATAAGGCAATAGCCGTGTCACAGGTTACAATGAGGTGGTTGTGTGTTCAATCGTGTCCTAAAGGCATCCTGAGGTCCAGCTTATATAGGCGGCCGGACCTAGGGTTACAAGGTGATTACGTATCCGGCAAGCATACAGAGTCCTAAACCTAGCCGGCAAGTCTGCCGCCTTCCGTCTTGGTCTTGGTAGCTTCATGGGCTTCGGTCTTGGGCCTCCTCCTTACCGGCATCCGCCTTCCTTGGTCGTCAGCTATCTGGGCCGCCCGGCAGGCAAAGCCTTCGCCACCACTGCGGCCACCCGGGACTAGCCGGATTGATCCATGCTGTTGATACCCCTAGTAGGTATATCCCCAACAGAGCACGGCCACGTTTTACGCTGAATGCTGCTATCCTATAATAGTAGTTTTACTCTTGCACCAGTGATATTCCAGATTTAATATAGTGCACAATAGGTCCTTGAACTTGAGGTACTGTCTCACTTGGGTCCCTACTCATGCGATTGAATATTTTGTTTCTAAAGATGTATAAATTGGTTGTGATCAGAATTTTAAAACACTGAGAAGTAGTGTGTTTTTTTTTCAACAATTTTCCCATATGTCATAGGACATATAGCGCACCATATGACCATAGTCTTTTAATTTGAGCAGACGTCACTTGGTTAACTAAATTTGAGAATACTACACTTAGCGTGCAAGTATAAGGGGGTTATGACCTCCATTTAAAGTAACTAAATTTTTTGCAAGAAAATTCACATGCCATTGGACATCGTTCACAGGCTTTTGATTCATCAGTTAGCAAATAGCAATCATATGATCAGATTTTGGCTTAAGTATGATCCATGTGCCACATGATCATTGGTACTGAGTACTGACTAAAGTTTTTTTTAGACCGTTTACTGACTAAAGTTTGGTTTGGAGTTCTATTGATAGCTCTATAGAAATGTAGGAACTTGAATGTGCAATTCTCAAAGTTCATGTACCTTTAAAGCCGTGTGATGCCCTTTACACTCCTAGATCAAGTAAAATACAGGATGTGACAGTTTCACATTGGTTTATCTTATAGGGAAATATTGCTTTCAAAGTAGCTAGGAAATTTCTTGGGCTCTAGAATGTGTACTGAGAAGTAATTCTAGAATGTGTACTGAGAAGTAATTCTAAGTAGCTAGCAGAGTGAAATTTCTTTGTACTCTTCGCTTTGTTCTATGTACCATTTTGAAAATAACAGTGGTTAACTTTTTGCAGTATGGCGATCTGACACGCTTCTTCCTGTCAGCCTTCTACCATTTAAGCGAAACTCACTTCTTCTACAACATGACGTCTCTCTTGTGGAAAGGCATACAGCTTGAAACATCAGTAGGCAGTGTTGAGTTTGCTTCCATGGTTGCTGCATTGCTTGGACTGTCTCAGGGCATCACCTTGCTCTTGTCCAAAGGTTTACTCCTCTCGGCAATGAGACCGCTTATTATGACCAATATGCTGTTGGATTCTCTGGGGTACTATTTGGCATGAAGATTGTGCTGAATGCCTGGTCAGACGATCATGTCTTCCTGCATGGGATGGTTATTCCAGCAAAGTATGCTGCGTGGGCTGAATTACTCCTCATCCAGGCTTTCATCCCTGGGACATCCTTTATTGGCCATCTTGGTGGGATACTTGCTGGCCTGTCCTATCTTTGGCTCAAGCGATCATACTCCGGGCCAGATCCACTTGCTCTTTTTATTTCAGGCATCACAAATGTTGTGAGCTGGCCGGTGAAGTTTGCTCAGAGACTTGTAAGGTCAGGCCGTCGTCAGGGGGCAGAGTTGGGCGCCGTGCATCCAGAGAAACTGGTCGAGGCATGTGGAGATGTTCAGCCTGCACTTACGACAACTCGCCTTCTGCAGATATCTGTGAGATGTGCAACAGTGCGCGTGAGGATGGTGCTCTTCCCCACAGACAGCATCTCCAAGATGGGGGTAATGGTGCACTTTCAGTTGATGAGATCCGGCGTAGGAGGCTCCAAAGATTCGACAGATGATATAGATCGTTACCAACATAAATTCTTAGTACGGCCACAGATTCTTCCTCCTTGTATGAATGCTGCAATTGGCCCCAGTCCATGCTGGACAGTAGCAGGATTCTTCGTTCTTTCCACTCGTGATGAATGCTGCAATTGGCCCCAGTCCATGCTGGACAGTAGCAGGATTCTTCGTTCTTTCCACTCGTGATGAGGAATCCTTTGCATAATTGAATATTTCCTCACCATTGCAAGGCTCTAGTGCTACTACTGATAAGAACATTTAGCAACTTAGGTTGTAACGCTTACAAAATGTAAGTAGCTCTGCCCATCATTGATCTTACCGTGTCAGGTAACAATGGAATGGAGCAAATGTCATGTTTTATTAGAGTAATGATCCTTCATGTTGGGTACAATTGATGATTTACACATTCGTAGCTTTAGTGTGTGCTTCGCTAATCACTCACTGGATCCGATCGTGCTCATATCTCCAACCAGTGGAGCAACGCCATATTATGGAGTCTGGATGTACCCAGTTGGAGTCTGTCGCGAAGGACTTCTACAACCTTGCGGGCTGGCGTTTTGAGAAGAGATTAGAAATATGAATAATTTATCTGCTACTTCTTTGTTTCGTTGGTTGATACATATAGCGACCCTTTGTGATCCGTGATGTAATAGACTGGACAAACTTCAAAATAAATTAATAAAGCAAGCCGTATGCATCATTTTGATGCAGATGCTGGGGCTGCCCTTTTTCTAAAAAAAATGTGTGCTTATCAGACAAGGTGTACAAGACAAAGAGGGAGCATGGATCTGAAGGCGTCTCTTCCAATAAACTCGGTGGAGTGTTGGGACGCACACATCTTAACGTGCAAGTCCCTAGAGCTGCGTCGATTTCTTTGAGCTCTTTAGCGTCAGCTTCTGTGGGCCGAAGCTATCCTTGCTTCTTCCTCCTTGAGTGGAGGATTCTTGATCTCGGCGTGGGAGGTTCCGTCGGCATCATCCCAAGTGGCTGGTTCCCTGGTGGTGGTGCTGATGCCCCCCCAGGCCTCGAGTTTTTGGCGACCGGCATCAAAGACGAAGGACCCGTGACATTTTAATTTTTGGATCCGAGGTCTCGTTTGCAAATTATGAGGACATCTATGTACTTCTATTTTTTCTTGAGGTCATCTGTGTAATCTTGCATCACCCATCCTTGGTTTAATGCAGTTCCTGACTCTTCTGGGCCTATCCCTTGTTTTAAAGGCATAGTTGGTCTGATCTCACAAAATGCAGACTAAACAATTACGACCACAAAGTATATACATATATGAAATCTCAAATATTTAGCGTGTAAGCATTTTATTACCGCGGATATGGAGCGGACTTTTTATTTGACTGTAGTCAAAGCATCACGGGCAGACGTTGGAGCTCACGAGTCAATTATCATTGATAAAAGGAGTTCGCTAGGCATTATCCAGACCATGTGGGATATCTAGTGCTGCAGGACCTTTGGATACTACCGGATCCCGACTGATCCGAGCCATGGGATAGCAAAGGAATCATGTGTTACCACTTAGAGTTACTGTGGCCCTTTACCAGGGCTTCCATTCAAAGATTATCACACTTCTCTTTCTGACCTTTTGCATCGGGCAACTATGAGACTATACATCGTATTACCACTTAGCAGAATCCTTTATTTTTAATAAACATTCGCTAGACCAGGTATGTGTCGTTTTCCTAATCAAAAGATCGATAGGAGAGAAAGGGTAGCACGAAGAGAATTAGCCGACTCATCACTTTGTGTCCACTCTAAATAGTTACTGGGCTCGTATGCACACGAAAAATGTCTAGGGTGAGACAACGATAACTAGCGGTCGTTGTGTCTACTGCTGAACGTCCCCAGTGTGTAGTGACCCTATTGAGCTCACATGGGTGATGGGTCCACCCCTGGCTGCAACATCACGATCTCTCACACGACGAGAGTGGCTCACATCAATCACCAGGGGAGCTGTTGATGAGGCGAAGCGCGCGAACTATTTCAGGTCTAAGTAAAAAAGAGTAGGGCGACAATAATAAATGAGAGAATTGAAAGTGTATTGAGTGGCAAGATGAGATTTGAAAAAGCTTTTTCTTCACAATCAAATATATTATAGTAGCGAAGAGTGCATGGTAGAGATGCATGAGCTGACTACAACAATTATAAAATAAAGTCTAAAAGAATTGAGTAAATCTTTGGAATCTTTCAAACCCTTTCTTTTTTCCAGACACAATCTTTTACTTCTCTAAATGCAGCTACTGAAACATCAAAACGATACCAAACCACGAACCTGTAAATATCAATGAGGGTTCTCTCGTAATTCAATTTTGAACTGCAATGCCAAGACTACGTGCATGCACACAACCATTAAAATAATCAACCAACATCGGGAAGAGTATCAACACCAGTATTTCAGAGAAAATCAACCTAACAACCAAGTCGACGTCGCTGGGAGCTGAGAGTACGAACCAACATTGTCGAGAATGTAGTAGCCGTGAGAGAACAGTTCTCTTCGCGGCAGCCATGAGAAGGAATCCAAAATCGATCTGACGAAGTAAGATCTAAATAAGCATACCTAACCAAATTTAATCTTCCAAAACCACCGCCCATTGACGCCACGAAGAAGATCTCGTCGTCGAGCAAAGGTCCGAAGATTATTTATTGTAGACAATACCATCTCCATTGATAAAGAAGAGGACTACTAAAATCCTAACCAATCCACTAGAGCACTAATTTTATTAAAAACTCCACTCATAGATCGGGTTCTCTATCGATCCTAACACCGACAAGGCCAACCAAAGGAGGGAGAACCGTTCTATGGTGGTTGTGGAGGTGGTGACAACGCTAGGTTTCCACGAGTAGCTCTCTTACGATAAAAAGGTTCAGTTTTTACTTCCCCTTAAGATTTGAGCTTGCGGAGGCAAGGAAGAGAGGTACAAATGGCTCAACACTTTCTGCCCGTGGCCACTCTAAATATTTATTTTGTTCAACAAATATTTTAAGCATCATGTCAAAAAAAGAAATTTAAGCATAGAAAAAGATTGCACCGCAGAGAATGATGTCTTGCGAAAGGATCTATTCTGCCATTGAGAAATATAAAACGACCCGGAAGCACCAACAAAATATTTCGGGAGACCTAAAACTAAAAGGAATCTGGAGAGAGAAAAAGGCGGCGGCAGTTGGTTTTGGAGCCCCCCACCGGACACCGGTCCATCGATCTCGGCGACGGCGATGGGCATCAGCATGAGCCGCCACTGGCAGGATAAGTTCGCTGGCTGGACCTGGACGCTGCCGCTGTTGGCACTGCTGATGCTGCTGGAGTATGGCCCCGCCGGCGCAAGCTGCCCACTCGTGACGGCGGCGCTCATCGCCGCCAACACGCTGCTGTACTTCCGCCCGGGCGCCCTCGATGCGCACCTACCCCGGCTCCGTTTCGTCACCTTCAACCCCTACCTCATCATCCAGGTACCTGCCTAAAGCACCACGCCTAGGCCTGCGGGTTGGATGCCAGAATCATGTGCAGATTCGGAGTAGAAGAAATCACATGATGCATGATTAGTGTGTGGTGCTGTATAAGTGCAGAATTTAGACCCTATCACCCTTCGTGGGTACTGGTAGTATTGGGGAACAACAAGATTCAGTTAGAGTTGGCAAAGTTTTCTCTTTCATAGTTAAGCATACGGTTCAGGCACTGACTGACCCTTAATGTGTTTTGTACAAGCTTAGGAACCTAATTGTACGGTTGTCAATATCAATGATCTATGTCAGAAACCTGCACAAGTTTTGGACCTATGTCTCACTTTACACCCATAGATTCAGTGAAGTACATGATGTACCGTTTTAAAATGTTGCGATTCTCCTCTTGCATTGTTGCCCCGAAAATTTGTCAGCAGGGTGCATACGCTGTGCTATGAGTGTAGTACTGAAAATCAACTGCAAGTCATTCTCAGTGTTTTGTATATCTACCATTGCTAAAACTAACAGTTCCACGTTCTTACAGTACGGCGACCTGAGACGTTTCTTCCTCTCAGCTTTCTACCACGTGGATGAATCTCACCTCTTCAATAACATGGCATATCTCTTGTGGACGGGCGTACAGCTTGAAACATCCATTGGCAGTTTTGAGTTTGCTTTCATGGTGATTTCCTTGCTTGGGCTTTCTATGGGATTCATACTGCTCTTGTCTAAAGGCTTACATCTTCTCGGCAACGACGTGCCGTATTATCAGTATTCTGCTGGATTCTCTGGAGTGTTGTTTGGCATGAGTGTTGTGCTGTATGACCGGGCAGGTGATGTTGTCTGCTTTGGGGTCGCCATTCCTAGGAAGTATTTAGCATGGCTTGAACTACTACTCTCCCAGGCTTTCAATCCGACGGCAGGCTTGATGGGCCATGTTGGTGGCATACTTGCTGGCCTGGCCTACCTTCGTCTGAAGCGCCCGCTTGCTCATATGTTTTCAGGCATTGCAGACATTGTGAGTCGGCAAGTGCGATTTGCTCGGAGACTTGTAAGGTCAGCAGCCCATCATCGTGGTAGAAGTGTCCCGGTCCGTGTTGCATCAGTGCCAAGAGAGACTGGTCATGGTATGTGGAGATGCACAACCTGCTGTGGCGACAACTCGCCTTGCACAGATGTATGTGATACGTGCAGCACCCCGCACCAGGACTATGGCTTTCCCTGCAGACAGCTTCTCCAGGATGGTGGCAACAGCAAGCTCTCAGTCGAGGAGATCCGCCGTAGAAGGCTCCAAAGATTTGAAAAAAGATGTTGATATCAGTGCTACCAATGCAATGTCCAAGTGGTTTGTTGGGAATTGCCAATTTAATGCCCGAGTAGCTTGTAGGGGAACTGGCTTTTGTCCGTTTTGTGCTTGACAGTTTAGAGATCTTTCTCTCTACCACTAATGATGAGGGAATGCTTTACACAATCGAAATTGCTCTTAACCATGTCAAGGCCCAGGTACTGTTACTGATATCTTTATGTTGACTCTTCCACAACCAGAAAGCACTTTTGTACTGATGATCGGAGGCAGTAGACATTTTTGCATGTTAAGGTTCCCAACATCAAACCATTTAGATTTACACTTCAACTTGTCGTTGACATGGTTGACATTTGACTTCATTCAAACCGAGACTTACGTATTAGGCAGACAGAACCAACACAGGTTAACACTTATACTATTTACAAAGTCTTAGTTGGTGTGTACAGAACGCCAAAAAATCTATATTAGGGGACATAGGGAGTGCAAAAGTATAGGTATGGCTTATGAAGGAAATGACAAAACGTCTTCTGCTACCCTTACCGGACAGAGTGAGTACAAAAATATATGTATGGACAATGGAGGAAAATGATGTTGTGCGAAAGTTCAAAACTATCTGGTGCTCACGTCGCTGTTCTAAAGTAAATTGCATGTTTTGCTTTGTTAGGATAATGTTTTGGCTAACGACTATATACTATTAGTATGTAACTTATGTGAATCATGACGTCTCTCTTGTGGAAAGGCATACAGCTTGAAACATCAGTAGGCAGTGTTGAGTTTGCTTCCATGGTTGCTGCATTGCTTGGACTGTCTCAGGGCATCACCTTGCTCTTGTCCAAAGGTTTACTCCTTCTCGGCAATGAGATAGCGTATTACGACCAACATGCTGTTGGATTATCTGGGTACTATTTGGCATGAAGATTGTGCTGAATGCCTGGTCAGACGATTATGTCTTCCTGCATGGGATGGTTATTCCAGCAAAGTATGCTGCGTGGGCTGAATTACTCCTCGTCCAGGCTTTCATCCCTGGGACATCTTTTATTGGCCATCTTGGTGGGATACTTGCTGGCCTGTCCTATCTTTGGCTCAAGCGATCATACTCTGGGCCAGATCCACTAGCTCTTTTGATTTCAGGCATCGCAAATGTTGTGAGTTGGCCGGTGAAGTTTGCTCAGAGACTTGTAAGGTCAGGCCGTCGTCAGAGCATCTCCACTCGCGGCGCCCAAAGGCCGTCCGCACAGGCCCTTTGGGCGCCGTCCGGACTATCTTGCCCATTTGGGCGCCCTCGCTCCCCACTCGCGACGCTCAAACATTATTCAAATATGAAATTTTGATACAAAAATGCATATATTTCATTGAAATTTCATTCGAACTAACATAATTCATTCAAATTTAAATCTAGACCTATACTAGATCTAGTAAGTAGGGTGACACGCCGGGCACCGGTAGTTGGGGCGGGCGCCGGCCCTTGCGGCGGCGAGCACAGGACCCCGGCGGCAGCCCGAGCAGAGGCAGTAGAGGTAGCCGGTGGTGGAGGTGGTGGCGGCGGAGGCGGTGCTGGAGGTGGTGGCGGCGGAGGCTATGTCGGCCTCGATGGCGAACTGCATGTGGCCGGGATCCCACTCCGGCGTAGGCGGCCAGTCCTCGAAGCCGTCATCATCACCATCGACCTCCTCCGCCTCTTGTTGAGGTTGCGGCGGAGGAGGTTGCACGCGGTCACGTTCCGATCTTGCGCGACGAGTTTGCTCCATCGCCTCGTAGCGCACCCTCTCACGTTCCATGCCCGCTGCGAAGTCCTCGTCGGTGGTGTTGGTGAGGCCGTCGTCGTCGGAGTCTTCGAGCCAATCCGCAGGTGGCTCGGGGCGAAGAAGCAGTGGAGGCGGTAGGCGTGCTCGAGCTCGACCTGCTTGTCCCAGTACGCCGAGTTCGGCTCGAACCTGGGGTCGTCGAGCAACTCCGGCACCATCATCCCATGCACGAGGCGACGTAGTCGAGCCGCGCCTGGCCGGCCAGCATGGGTGCAACGGGGGTTCGTCGCCCATCCCTCGGGGAGGACGCTGTTCGCCGGCACCGGCGTGTTAGTGCGGACGAGCTCGTGCGCCTCGGCTTCTGTGAGTTGGTTCGCCGGTGGCGGAGGAGGCGGTGGCGGAGGAGCATTGACGGCCGACGAGCCTGCCTCGTGGTCGTTCCGCGATGGCCGGCGGCGGCCAGCCAGGGAGTTCCGCCAAGCCTGATTGTCACGGCGGCGACGACGGGCCGCCGACTGCACTCGGATCTCTTCCTCTGTGGCGCGCCGGGGAGAGGCCATGGCTAGGTGTGGGATGGAGATGGCTGTGTGAGATGGTGGACACGACGAGGAACCCGCTCTATATAGCGGCCGGGGAGGCGAACGGATGAGGTCGCCTTAACTCCGGCCGGCCAACGGTTCGCCTGCATTGACGCTGCCGTGGCGCAGACGCTTACTCGCCGCAGAGCGAAGCGACGCGTCGCTGCGCCCGACTGGGAAACCGAGACGCCGTCCGGCATTAATGCAGCCTCGTGTCTCACTGCCAGGCGTGACCCGCGCGTCGGGAGTCGACGTGGCGTCGCATTTCCTTCTGTCCGGGGCCGCCCAAGCCTCCCCAAGTTGAGGGCGTGGGCTGGGCGTGCCGGACTCAAAACCGGACCACGCCGGACCGAATTTTGGTTTGGGCGCCGCGAGTGGGCGTGATTTTGTGTCCGACACGGCTCAAACGTGTTTGGGCGGCCGTTTGCGCGCCGCGAGTGGAGATGCTCTCAGGAGAGCAGAGTTGGGCGCCGTGCATCCAGGGAAACTGGTCGAGGCATGTGGAGATGTTCAGCCTGCACTTACGACAACTCGCTTTCTGCAGATATCTGTGAGATGTGCAACAGTGCGCGTGAGGACCGTGCTCTTCCCCACAGACAACATCTCCAAGATGGGGGTAACGGTGCGCTTTCAGTTGATGAGATCCGGCGTAGGAGGATCCAAAGATTCGACAGATGATATAGATCGTTACGGACATAAATTCTTAATACTACCGAAGTAGCAAGGATTCATGATTCTTCGTTATTTCCACTCGTGGTGAGGAATCCTTTGCATGATTGTATATTTCCTCACCATCCCAAGGCCCTAGTGTAACGCTTACAAAATGTAAGTAGCTCTGCCCATCATTGGTCGTACCATGTCAGGTAACAATGGAATGGAGCTACATCGGAATGTCAAAATGTCATGTTTTATTAGAGTAATGACCCTGTATGTTTGGTACAGTTGATGATTTACACATTCGCCTTTTTTTTGCGAGACACAGTACAACGCAGACGCTCACAAACACGTGCATATACTTACCCATAAGAACATGTGCACACATATCCTACCTTTATGAGAATCTTCAAAAGACTGAGCCAACTGATCAGGTCCCTAAGAACGCGCACACACCCTACCCCTATGAGCATCTTCGAAAGATTGAGCCAGCGAATCATGTTTTGAGATTGACGAAGTCACCACGGGCGTCTCGCTGTCGACGGAAACGCCCCCTTCCACTGGAAAATATTCCGCCTAAATGAGAAACATCATCGTGCTGCTGGGGAACATCGAGAACAGAGATGTCACACTTGACTTAGAGGAACTGGGCATTGTGACTGAGGATCTGACGGAGTTAAGTGCAATCTTCTATGAAGAAGAGATTTGGGGTGTCATAAAGGAACTGCCGGCTGTAGAGCCCCAGGCCCTGATGGCTTCATCGGAGCATTTTATCACCGAGCCTGGCCCATCATTAAAAACGAGGTTATGGCGACAGTCTACAAACTCTATGTGGGAGATGGAGAAATTTTGGAAGGTTAAATCAAGCCATAATCACGCTCATACTAAAGAAGCCCAATGCTGAAGAAGTAGGAGACTTTCGGCCCATAAGCCTTGTACACAGCTTTGCAAAACTATTCACCAAAGTTCTTTCAAACCGTCTGGGTCCGAAACTGGAAAAACTGGTCAGCGTCAATCAATCTGCTTTTATCAAGGGAAGAATTATGCATGACAACTTCATGTTAGTTCGTCAGTTAGCAAGGAAAATTAATAAGAGGAAGGAGGCTGGCCTTTTGCTAAAGCTAGACATCTGTCAAGCTTTTGACACATTGTCGTGGGCGTTTCTCTTCGAGGTGTTAAGGAAAATGGGGATGCCTGAGGAGTTCTTGCGCTGGCTTGCGATCTGTATGCGTAGAGCTAGCACCAAGGTGGTGGTTAACGGTGTGCCAGGGAAACGGATTGTTCAGGCCTGGGGACTGCGGCAGGGCGATCCCCTGTCGCCGCAGTTATTCGTGCTAGCTATGGAAACAATCACGCTGCTTATTTTGCGGGCAGCAGACAACAACTCTTGCAGCCAATTGGAAACTGTACCCCAATTCATAGGATTTCCATATATGCCGACGATGTAGTTCTTTTTCTGAAGCCGGAGAGTCGGGATCTGATTGCCATCAGAGAAATTCTCACAATCTTTGGGAGTATCGGGATTGCGAGTAAACTTTCAGAAAACTTCGGCAACTTTAATCAGAGCCGAGGAACGGAGAAGACCTTGGTTTTCGATTTGCTACGTTGCCCAATTGTCGAATTTCCAATCCGATACCTTGGTTTGCTGCTTGCACTACGACCCCTCACCAAAAACCAATGGTAGCCCATGGTGGACGCAGCTACAATGATAGTGTCGGCCTGGATGAGAGGGATGATTGCAAAGCTGGGTCGAATCACCTTGGTAAAGACGGTGATGGCAGTGCGGCCAATCCATCAGCTCCTCATAGCCGATGCCCCGTTGTGGGTGTTTGAGGAACTGGAGAAGTGCTTCCGGGGGTTCTTTTGGGCGGCCAAGGATAGAGCTAACGGAGGCCAATGTCTTGTGGCTTGGGAACGTATTTGCAGGCCGCAGGAATTCGGAGGCTTGGGAATCAAAGACCTGCGGCTGCATGGCCTTGCCCTTAGGACACGCTGGGAGTGGTTGAAAGGATCGTATGACACCTAGAGGGGGGTGAATAGGTGCTACTTCAAATTTTAGTTCTTTTTCAAATTAGGCTTGACACAAAAGGTAAATTCTCTAGATATGCAACTAAGGTGAATTTACCTATATGACAAGCTAGCAACTAAGCACGGAACGTTAAGTAAAGACGGTAAACAAGGATAGAGGTAACCGAAAGTCAAAGCACGCGGAGACACGGATGTATTCCCGAGTTCCTCCTTTTTAGAGGAGTACGTCTCGTTGGAGAGGTGTGAACCAACACAATGGTTCAACAGCCACAAAGGCTTCACCTTCTTCTCCGATGAACCGCACCACAAAGGTTTGGTTCACCTTCAACTATCGGAAACCTTCAAGGCGGAGTCCGGAGCCTTTACAACAACGATTCGGGGCACAACCCACAACTGGATTGGGGGCTCCCGAACAGCTACAATCTGTCACAAAGACAATCAAGTGAGTACAATAGGGGGCTAGGTTTTCCTAGTGGAAACCCTAGCAAAGGAGCCCTCAAGTGAATGAGGGCGAAATGGAAATCTGCTTGGTGAAGATGTAGATCCGGGCCTTCTCCTTCAATCCTCCAAAGATCAGCAAGTTTGGGTGGAGGGATTGGGAGATCTAGTGATTCTTGAGCTTGCAACAATGGAGGTCAACTATTTTGGGCGAGCTAGCTGGCTGGAGGAGGGTGGAGGTCCTTTTATAGTTGTCCTCCAGAGACTAGCCGTTGCAGTTCATTTACACCGGAGACTCCGGTCAGGAGGACCGGAGACTCCGGCCTTGGGCCGGAAACTTTAGAGTTTCCGGAAAGATTCCGGTAACTCTCCGGAGTGGGCACCTGGGGCTCCCCACACTTGCGACGCAAACCAGACAAACCAAGTGCCGGAAACTTCTGTGCCCTGAGTCCGGAGACTCCGGTCTGAGACACCGAAGATTCCGGTCTAGACAAACCGGAAACTCCGGTCTAGAAGTTCCTGCAGAGCATAACTTTTGCTGGTAACTCCTTTTCAGTTTCGATGCACTGTGGATTTATTATTTAGACCTGCATCACTTAGCAACAGATTAGTTTATTCCTAGTGTTGTTTCCTAACACACAAAACAAGATGAGGGATATAGAATATGTCCTTTCAATCTCCCCATTTTTGGTGTTAGATGACAACACTAGGATTTGCAAGGGAATAATAAGCAAATTCCAAGTTTCCAAAAAATGAGTGGCTCCCCCTACATGTGTGCATGGATAGTTTGCATTGGAATACATGTGCACAACATATAGGTAAAGAGCAACTCCATCAAAGACTAAGGAAACAAGATAAATTTGCATAGGCATAAGAAATGTCTATCAATAGGTTGAAATGTGAGAACAAAATCATACCTTGTGCATGAGAATGTAGAGATGAATCATTGCACAAATATAATTTTCAACCATAGATAATAAGAAATCCACAAAGACTCACATAGCCATAAAGTCTCACACCATTAGTACAAACATAGTCTTGCACAACAAATAAAGCAAAGCAACTTGAGTTTCAACGAAAGATAAAAGGACACAAGCTTCAAAGAAATGATAAAAGAGCATGCTTGTGTCCGACCCATGCAAATCCCACGGAGGACCTAATAGAACTACTTCTCCCCCTTTGGCATCGAAACGCCAAAAATGGAAAAGAGCGATGCTAACGAACCCAAAGAGTTCAGCTGGAATCTCCGTCATCATCAGCTTCCTCGTCATCAGCAGCTTCCTCTCCATCATACTCAGCGTCCTCATCGTCCTCATCATCATCATCATCAACCATGGGAGCCTTGCCGGTGTTGCGAGAGGACGAAGGCATGGAAGTTACATCATCAAAATCAGTCCAGTTGAGTCCTTCATTTTCCCAATGACCATAAGTGAGAGTGGTGGTAGAAGAAGAGGATTCTGGTTCATTGTCTTTGCGAGGAGGAGTGGTGCCACCATTGTTAGCCTTGCGCAGTTGTTTGAAGAGCAAGCGTTGGTTGGACAAGATGTGCTTCCTATCAACATAGCCATCATAGTTTTCCTTGTGCACTTTCACTTGCATACACAGCATGGTTCTCTTCCACCAAGATAGCTTCTTGACTTCCTTGTTCACAAGAGCCTTGCCACAAGAAATAGAGGAGGATCAGCATTCTTACTCCTCCTAGGCATTGGAGCCTCATCTGATTCTTCCTCATCACTAGATTGAACACGAGCATGAGAGGTAGATGGGCGTGTGGTGTGCTTGTGAAGTTGTTGGAGAGTACCATTGGGATGAATAGTGAACTGAGCAGGGTTGAGATTGGGCACACATTCTAAAATCAGCTTCATGATGTAGGGTGCATACACAGGATTCTTCTTCTCACACATAGCCCAATGAATCTCACACTTGATGAAATCCATGACATCCATCTCATACCCCGTGCAGTTTTCTCCTGCACCTTGGATCTTGTAGCAATGGTGGAGTAGATTGACTAGCCCACCTCGAATAGCATCCACATTTCCTGCTTGAGGTGCAATGTTGTTGCGGAATATGCGCAGCAAGATGTTGAATGTGGGACGGAGGCTGTGAATGGTACCCACATCCGCCTCATTGGTGTAAATAGGAGCCAACTTGTGCTTGTCATAGTGGACTCCATCAGCATGCATCCTTCTGCCAATGGATGTGGTTGCACCACGGAAATTATACTCCAACAGCCGCTGAAAGTGACAAAGTTGGATACACATTTGATTGGCCCAGTCATCCAAGTCAAGGTAATGTCCTCATCTGTACCCATCACAACTGTGGCAAAGAACTGTTGCACAAGCTTGATATCATAGTTTTGTTGAGTGTGGATAAGCTTCTCAAGATCAAGCTTCTGGGCAATCCAAACAGCCTCTTGAAAATAAGGTTTAGTGTTTAATGCAGCGAGGCTGAGCACCTTTTGCGGACAAACAACATGCTTCTTGGCCAAATTAGCATACACTTCCTTCATGATGAATTCTTGCTCTTTTCTCCAGAAATGAGGATCTTGGGATGTTTGTGGCAGGGAGAAAAACTGCTGCTCCCTCATAGAGCGAAATTCACTCTTCCCCATATCTGACAGAGTGGTAAGAGTTGCATACCTAGCCTTCTTTGCCAATTCATTTTGCAAGAACAATTCCTCATTCCTTTTTCTAGCCTCAGCTTCTCTCTTAGCCCTAGCATCTGCACCACGGTTTCTCTGCACATGACGGTCATTCACTGGATCATAATCCATATAAGCCCTGTTGCCTCTCACATCAACCCTTTTCTTGTTCTTCAAATTGGGGTTGGATGTTGTTGCTTTGTACCTCTTGTTATCTGTGAAATATAGAGTAGATAGATAGCAAGGAGATAAGTATACATGTCCAGGGAAGCCAAAGAGAGAAACTAGTAAGGATACATTTTCGTTCAGTATTGAGATAGACCGGAGTTTCCGGTCTCAGGGGCCGGAGTCTCCGGCCACACCGGAGTTTCCGGTCTGTGAGGGCCGGAGTCTCCGGCCTGAGACTGAAAAATCCGATCTAGGTCGACACTGATGGAAAATGGATCAAAACTAGTTTCTAGAGTATACATTGCCAGCCAAAACATGTTCTACACCACAAGAAACTAGGGGAACTACTCTCTGCAGTAGATCTAGGCTAAAATCCTAGAGGAAGAGAGAGATTACCCTTGCCCTTCATGGTGAGGTCCAAATGGAGGGAAGAAGGATCCCCTGTGCTTGGTAGGAGGTGAGGCCGTTGGCACGGCGGATTCCGGCGGCTGGAGCGACACCTTGGAGGCAGGGCGGCGACTGGGTAGAGTTCTTGGGTCGGGGGTGAGAGAGGAGTTGTGAGTCAACCCCTCACCCCGATCCCCTTTAGGAACCCAGCGAAACTGCCGAGACCGGAGTCTCCGGCCTGAGCCGGAGAATTTCAGGTTTAGAGCGGAGACTCTGTCCAGACCGGAATCTCCGGTGTTACACACCGGAGTCTCCGGCCCCCTGCTTCTCCAAAATGCCAGATTTAAACTGTATGGACATGTATATGCAAGAGGAGCATGTTTTAAGATGAGATAGGCATAGGTTTTTAGAGCAAAGTCACTGATAGTGGGATACATACTTGAAAATTGCAAGAATCAAAAATAAAGGCCAATTTCAAGTGTTTCTCCCCAAGAGCAAAACAAAGGTCTAGAAAAAAAACAAATATATATCCAATAAACTCATGGAAGATCAACTCTTCACAAAGAAGAGGGCGGTGGCCTAGGCCACCATGTATGAGTATATGTGGTGTGACACCGCGAAGATATATCTTAGGTTCACCGCCACTACTCGTCATTTAAGCTCACAATTCATCGAAACGAATATAAAGAGACAAAATGAGTTCTTAATGTCGGCATAATGGGGGAGGGGTAGTCCAATGTATTAGGACAGCACTCCCCCTATGTCCATGCCTACACCTAAACCAAATATATAGCCAAGAATATAGGTGTGTATGCAAGATAGTCAAGTCAAGCTCCTTGAATCCACGATATTTAGCTCATGCCTCAGAAAAGTGAATCTTGCTTCATCAAGTGGCTTCGTGCATATATATCTGCAAGTTGATGTTTGGTTGGAATATAGCCAAGCTCAATATCACCACGGGCAATGTGATCACGAAGAAAATGATAACGAATCTCAATATGCTTCGTTCTTGAGTGTTTCACCGGGTTGTGTCCAATCTTGATGGTGCTTTCATTGTCACATAAAAGAGGCACTTTGTCACATTGGACACCGTATTCCTTTAAAGTTTGCCTCATCCATAACAATTGAGTGCAAGCACTAGCAGCAGCCACATATTCAGCTTCGGTGGTAGAGAGAGATATACAATTCTGCTTCTTAGAAGACCAACTCACCAAGGACCTACCAAGAAAATGGCATCCCCCGGAAGTTGATTTCCTATCATCCTTATCACTAGCCCAATCAGCATCCGTGTACCCGGCAAGAGAGAAATTTGTGCCCTTTGGGTACCACAAACCAAACCTTGGGGTATAAACCAAATATCGGAGGATTCTAGTGACAGCCTGCATGTGGCTCTCTTTAGGAGCTGCTTGATACCTTGCACACACCCCTACACTCAACACAATGTCGGGTCTAGATGCACAAAGATAAAGCAAAGAACCAATCATAGAGCGATAGAGTTTTTGATCAACATCTTTACCGTCAGGGTTAAGTTCAAGATGGCATTTGGTATCCATAGGAAACCTCTTTTCTTTAGCATCTTGCATATTGAACTTCTTGAGAATGTCTTGGGTAAATTTGGTTTGAGAGATAAAAGTCCCTTCATTCAATTGCTTGATCTCAAAACCAAGAAAGAACTTCAACTCTCCCATTATGGACATCTCAAACCTGTCAGTCATAAGCTTTGAAAATTCATCATTAAAAGCTTTGTTAGACGAGCCAAATATGATATCATCAACATAAAGTTGGCATATGAAAAGCTCCCCTTTAACCCTCTTGGTAAAGAGGGTGGGATCGATTTGCCCCACTTCAAATCCACGGTCTATCAATAGCTCTCTTAGGTGCTCATACCAAGCACGAGGTGCTTGTTTGAGACCATAGAGGGCCTTATCAATCTTGTAGACATGATTAGGGAATTTGAGGTCTTCGAAACCCGGTGGTTGCTTAACATATACCAACTCCTTTAAAGGACCATTGAGAAAAGCACTTTTCACATCCATTTGTTGCAACTTGAAATTATGATGTGATGCATATGCAAGAAGGATACGGATGGACTCAAGGCGAGCCACGGGTGCATACGTCTCTCCAAAATCAATGCCTTCAACTTGAGAGTATCCTTATGCAACCAATCTTGCCTTGTTCCTCACAACCATTCCATGTTCATCTTGCTTGTTCTTGAATATCCACTTAGTGCCTATAACATTGAGGCAATCCTTTGGCTTCTCAACTAGAGTCCATACTTTGTTGCGCTTGAAGTTATTGAGTTCATCATGCATAGCTTCCAACCAATCTGGATCTTCAAGTGCTTCAAAGACTTTCTTGGGTTCCACCATGGAGATGTTAGCTTGATGTTTACAAAAGTTTCCCACTTGTCTCCTTGTGGTAACACCCTTGCTTAGATCACCAATGATATTCTCTAGATGTAGATTTTGTATTTCAAAATCTCTTTTACGCTTTGCTTTGCGACGGGCTTCGATATCTCTATTGACTCTTGGAGGTATGTCTTGATCATCTTGATCATTTGAGTCCCCGTCTTAACCGGAATGTTGACCTTGATCATCATTATGCACATCTTCAACAATGGAAGGAGATGGTTGATCTTGGTCATGACCTTGGCTAGCATCAACAATAGAAGAACTTGGTTCTTGCATAGCAGCTTGGTCAACATGAGGAGGGTCTTGAACTTGTTCTTGGGTAGGTACATCATTTGCTTCCATAGTGGGTGCCGGTTCAACTTGTGATGATGGATTCTCCACTTGAGTGGAACTTGAACTTGCTTGAGTTTGCTCATAGTGGATCTCCACGGGACGGTGGAAACCAATGCTCATTCTTCTTATGGCATCTTGAGGATCCTCATTATCTACATCACAAACATCAAACTACGCCACTTGGGAGCCGTCATTCTCATCGAATCTCACACTACAAGATTCTATGACTTTCACCAAGGTCTTGTCATAGACTCTATAAGTGTGAGAATCGGTACCGTAACCAACAAAAATACCCTCATAAGCTTTAGACTCAAATTTAGACAAACGAACACCTTTGATCTTATAGAAACACTTACAACCAAATACCCGGTAGTAGGAGACATTGGGCTTGTTGCCGGTGAGCATCTCATAAGGTGTGAGCAGCTTGCCTACACGGAAGAAGAGCCGGTTTGATGAATGACACGCCGTGGAGATGGCTTCGGCCCACAAGAATAGTGGAGATTTAAATTCAGCCAACATGGACCTAGCCATATCCATGAGAGTCCGGTTCTTCCTCTCAGCTACACCATTTTGTTGAGGGGTATATGCAGCGGAATATTGATGACGAATCCCCTCTTCACTAAGAAATTCATTTAGGTGTAGTTCTTGAACTCGGAGCCATTGTCACTTCTAATGGCCAATATGGGAACATTGTGTTGACGTTGAACTTCATTGGAGAAATCAATGACAGCTTGTTGAGTTTCATCCTTCGTCTTGAAGAAGAAAACCCAAGTAAATCTCGAATAGTCATCAACAATCACCAAACAAAACTTCTTCCCACCAAGACTAGGCTGAGGAACAGCACCAAAGAGATCAACATGAAGAAGTTCCAATTTCCTTGTTGATGAAATAATAGTCTTGCTTGGGTGGGGAGTCATGTATTTTTCCTTCAACACATGCCCTGCAAAGACGATCTCTAGAAAAGAAAACATCCTCTTTTAGTCCAAGAATGTGGCCACCCTTGTGAAGACTTTGCAAAGTTCTCATGTTGACATGGGATAAGCGGCGATGCCACAACCACCCCACGTCAGCCCTACCGAAAAGGCATATTGCAGGAGTGTTGGAAGACCCCGAAAAGTCTACCACAAACAACTCATTTTCAACATACCCAACGAATAGGAACTTTAGAGTCTTGCTCCTCAAGAGTACCACCATATCAATAGTAAAATGGACATCAAAGTTCATCTTATTAAGTGCACGAACTGACATAAGATTGTAACCGAGGGACTCAACAAGCATGACATTTACAAGGGTGATATCCTTTACAACTACCACCTTGCCAAGTCCTTTACCTCAGCTCTTGATTTATCACCATAGGAGACGGATACTTGATTTGTATTTGGTCCCAACTCCGTCATTATTTCTCTGCTTCCGGTCATATGGCTAGTGCATCCACTATCAACAACCCATTTAGACCCACCGGAAGCATAGTCCTCGGTGACATGAGCCATGAGGCAACAAGCGGTGTTGGTGTTGGTGGAGACATTTTCATTGGGGATTCAAAGAGAGAAGATGATGGGTGGAAACGATGGCTATAGCAGCCACCTCACGAGCTGGTTCATCTTCTTCATCGGATTCCTCAGCTGGATACTCTTCTTGAGCCACTAACACAATTCTTGGTTGCTTCTTGAAGAAAGGCTTCCTCTGAACATTTGGCTTCTTTTGCATCAACTTTGAGTGATCCTTCAAAATAAGCCTTCCACCATGCAGTTCTCTATTCTCATAAGGGCAGTCCTTGATGAAGTGTTGCTTGTCATGACAGTTGTAACAAGTCTTTGCCCTGTTGGCAAACTCCTTCTTCCCACTTGGATTGTTTCTTTGATCATATTGTGCCTTTGCCTTTGCCGGGTCCTTCCAGAAGGTACTTGTGGCAAGAGCCACGTGATCGTAGAACACCCTGGTGAGATCATCGGGAGGAAGGTTGTGTGGGCATACTTCCACTTCATCATTGTCATCAAGACACTCAACCCTGGCCTTCAAAGCAAGTGAGGGACTTTGTTTCATTCCCATTGCCCTAGCACGGGTGTCAAGAGCATTCTTCGTGGCAACCTTTGAAGCTTGCATTTCTTGAATGACTTCATTGGATGACATCTCATGGTAGTTGTGCCTTCCTTGTAAAGCCTTCAAGTCAACGGGCTCAAAGGGCATGAGAGCATTCACATACTTTCTCTTCACCCAAGCATCATCAGCATATGTTGCCCCAACATTGAAGAAGGCTTGAGCAAGTGTACTGAGTCTTCCATACATCTCTTCATGTGTTTCACCATCAAGCATGTAGAAGCCTTCGGCATCATTGTTCAAGGCATCAAATCTGTTTCTCTTCATACTCTCATTGCCAAGAAAAGTGCTGCCTAGATGATCCCAAGCTTCCTTGGCGGTGGTGAGATGTTGAATGCGATGAAGACCTTCTACACCAATTGCTTGCTCAATCATGTGAAGAGCAGATGCATTGAGGTGCTTATCAGCTGCCTCACTTCTTGTCAAGTCATTAGGATCCACAGGCTTGTATCCCACGTGAACAATCCTCCACAACTCGATAGAGGAACTGTTGATATGAGACTTCATTAAATGCTGCCAAGTAGGAAAAGCCAAAGGATCAAGTTTAGGTGGAAGACCTAGATTGTTTATGCGATGATGTTGGATAGGTGGGTTAGGAGAATACTCAAAGGGAACCCCATGGTACTTCTTTTTCCCATCCTCAGGTGTAGAGCTTGAAGATGGGGAAGTAGCGGGTTTAGTTTTATCTTCCCCTTTCCCGTTCACTTTACCCTCCTCGGTTTCACCGTCATCGGAGTTAGTGAGACCCTCTATGGGAGGAGCCACCTCGGGTGCCTTAGAGACAAGTTTTGCGAGCATATCTCGCATCTCTTGTATCATGAGGGATTGGGTATCCATGGACGATCTCAAAGTTGTTTCCAACGTTTTGAGATCGGCCATTGTGGTACCCCCTTCTGGCACAGCTTGTCAGAAGGGCGGTCGCCCCGTGCGCCAGCCCAAGATATCTGGCCGCACGTTACGACAATGCAACATAGCGGAAATCATTACACAATCAGGCACAAAGTGCTACAAAAGGGTTTACAAGGCCGTCGAGGCTTTACAAAATATCAAGCCAAGCATGGCCCAACTCAGAGTTTTAACTGGCAGCGGAAGACATAAATGAGGCAACGGCTTGGAGCGGCTCCACTCCACAGGTATCTGGCTGGGCTACTGATCCTAGCATGCTTCTGCTTCATGTCCTTGCTAAGGTGGAAGATGAATCCTCGCCAAAATCTGGCCACAATCACAAGGCCCGTGAGTACATTATTATGCACTCAGCAAGTATCGCCCCTCACCACAAACAATCCAACAATCATGCAACAAGGTATACACTGGAAATAAAATCCTACAACATGTCAAGGTGTACTCTAGATACATGACATAAAAGTAGCATGGCATTGGCAACTAAACATGTCGTAAGCAAGCAACGGGGTATCACCAGTACAGAGTCCAAGCCAGGTGAGGTTGGATCGTGCACCGGCAATCATACAAAGGGCTTACCTGTGACGAGAAAACGGGGTACCAAGTGGGTACCAAATAATACACAACAGCACCTGTGATCACTGCTAGGCCCACTGGCCTCATCTTTACACTCTGGGCACGCACGGTTGATGTGGGCTCTGGCCTAACTATAGGCTTTCCAACGCATCACACCGCCATCCCTAAACTTGGTTCACAATCACTTCTCAAGTAACATTCCCTGCATCAACTTATTGTTCATTTAGTGAAATCAGGTTGTTCATCTTTCTTTCAAACCGAACTTATGTTTAACCTCCTGACTCGACAAAGACAATAGTGTGACTGACACTGAACTCATTGTTCCATAACCTTGGAACGAGGCTAGATATCCAGATTTAACACTCTCGAGAGGTTGCAATACTTCACTCATCCAAGCGGATCATTAACAACCGGTACTTTAGGATCACATCCATAAGACGGTCTGATACACTCACTCAACCGTTCACGCCATCAAGACACTCCCTATATAGCCACCGACATAACTATATGCCTTATGCAGAAGTGAATCCGGCACATCCCCAACCCTTGAGCGACGCCTAGCTCCGGAACCTTCGCAAGACTAGCCCCGACCAACTATGGTAACCGACTAGACTTGCCAAAAGGGTGGCATCAAAGGAGGCTCAATAGGATTACGTAGGTCAAGGCCCGCCCATGTGAGCGACAGTGGTAGTGCTTTCGATGTTTAGATTAGTGGCACTATGGACTGACCCTATCGAAGTTTGGAGGGGTGTTTCATTTAATCAAGTTTCATCATAACAAGTCCAAACAACAGAGGGTTAGTCCAACACAACAATCACAATATCATAATAATATACATCATCAAACATCAAGACATTAGCAACATAATATCTCAAGCAATAGTAGTATCCATGTCCAAACTTAGCAAAATAAAATGGCGTCAACCGGATGACTACGGCGGCGATTCTGCCGACCAGCGCCTTCTCGTTTGACAAAAGAAAAGAAACGTCAACCGGATGACTGTGGCAGCGGTCTTCCGCTAGCAAGCGCTTTCTCGTTTGACAAGGAAAAAGAAACGTCGACCGGAAGACTGTGGCAGCGGTCTTCCGCTGGCAAGCGCCTTCACAGATCAACTACAAAAGATAACACAGTGGGTCAATCGGACGACTGTGGCGGTTCCTCCAGCCAGCGCCCTCGCAGATTAATTACAAAGTTGGCGAGGCATGTAGCCTCCAAACAATGAACCGAAAAGCAATCATAAGAAAGAAAGCATCCATTCCACTCGAGGATTAACCTGACGTGGTGTCAGCAATCTTGGCAAAAAGAACCAAATGGAAAGTCAGCTCCCAAGCGTCGCAGTCCGGGTGGCTTACGCCAACCATATTTGACGGAGGGATAAGAAGCAAATAACTCTTTTGGCAAATGCCCCCAACTCCGAGGATCATAAGACGACATTCGTCCGCTCCTCACCTCGGCGAAGAAGAAGAAGCAAACAATCATAGGGACACATGTTTTATAGTTGTTTATTTAGAGGGTTCGACAAAGCCACGCAGGTGCGAGGCGCACAGATAATTCACACATCATTCTAATGCATACATGGATGATGAATATGACATGGCCGGAGCAATAATCGAAACAACATATTAAACAAGAATAACAACAGACATGCAATAATAAAACAGGGTACAGACAGAAAATATAACACTCGGTATGGCAATCAACAAATAAACAAACAACATTGAGGGACTGCTCATAGCAAGGGTTTAGCTTGCCTCCGAAGACGGACACCGTTTGGCTGGGAGGGTCACGGACACGTCACGGGTCAGGGTCTCGGTTCACCGGTACCGCGGAATACACCTAAGTAGGTATACAAGGGTACTGAGTATACAAGTATTTTACAAAAATGTGAAACTGATACTACTGGACAGAGCTTCTCAAACTAGGAATTTACAAATTTGATTCGCTCCAAACGGAGCTACGGATCAAGAGATATTGATGAGCGACGGTTAGTTATTTGCTGCTCACCCGGGAAAAAACAGAACGGGCTGAAACTCGAACTGGGCCGGGCTGTTCGCGCACTTCTCCGAAAATACGTCTTCTGCTCAGGAAAGCGTATTCCCCGGAAGACGCCTCCACTTATCCTGACAGGTGGGGCCGGGACCCACCTGTCGGCCTCTCTTTCTCTTCTCTTTTTTTTTCTTTTTCTTCTTTCCTTTCTTCTTTTCTCTTTTCTTTCCTTTTTCTTCCCAGCGTCCTTCTTCCTCTCATACGGGGAGAGCACGGCGGCTCGGGCATCCGCCACTGCCGGCGATTGGGCCACGGCGGCGGGTGCTGAAGACGGCGGCGGGGTCGCCGGGGCCCACCGCGCCCGGGGATGGGGAAGACCAGAGCCGGAGGTGGCTCGGAGCGTCGCCCACGAGCTCCGGCCTCATGGCCATGGCGGAGGCTCGGGAGGTGGACGGCGGCGGCGCTGGGGTGGGCTAGGGGCTACGGCGACGGCAGGAGTGGACTCGCCGGACCACACCGCGCCCCGGGGATGCCTCGGCCAGGAGGGGAGAGCCACGGGCGTGGGCTGCCGTGCTCGCGAGCTTTGGCCACGCTCCGATCTCCCTCCTCCGTGGCTCCTAGGACGAACCGAGGAGGGGAATGGGATGGTGGCGGTGTACCGCGACCAGGGGGAGGGCTAGGGGTGCGGGGGAGGCTGGCGTTGCTCGGGTGCTTCCTCGACATGGTCATGGCGACCACGGCCGACGCTCGAGCTCGGCTCGGTTTCTTCTGCTGAAAATCGTGGAGAGGTTCTGGGGAAGGAGGGAGAGATGTTTGGGCAGGGAAGGGAGAGTGGAGTGCGGGGTGCGCCCGCGAGGAAGGACTCGGGGTCTTTTAAAGGCAAGGGAGAGGGGACACGGGAAGCTCTCACCATGGCACTATTCTGTCGGTGGAGGAGATAAGTGGATGAGCTGGGAACACAGCAACACACGAGGTGGTACTGCAGCTCTGGGGTTAGGCAGGGTTTAGGGCTAAGCGACGTTTAGGTCATGCGAAAGCGGGCGTCTAGGGTGCGACACGGCGGCATCGTTGCGTTCCCGGCGACTCGGAGGTCCAAAAGCGATGGGGTTTTCACCACTGCAAGCAAAATTCAAAACTCTACAACTTTGGTGACTAAAGTTTTTGCAAATTCGAAACTTCGTGCGACTAGAACTTTTGAAAAACAGTACTGGTCAAATTTGAATTCGATTGTTTGAGGAGGCAAATGATTTTTGGTTTGGTCAAGACTTTGCCCAGAGGTGTGGGAACTCCTAATGCTTGCATCTAGGCACTCTTCTCCCACTACAAAAATCATTTGACTAGATTTTGAAAACATTTGAATTTTAGGGCAGAAACTTGGACAGAGGAAAGGTCAAATATTTTCTTAACAAGGTACCAAATATTTTTGCATAAATGGGCTACATACTGCCTAGGGATCATCTCTGAATTTTTATAGAATTTTTGGAGACATACAAAGAGGGTTCCTTTGGAATTTGCTAATAGGCAAGGAAAGAGCACTACAAAGGAAGTACCTCATATATTGCTCAAATGAGGTTGGGACAGTGGAGTGAAATGTTCAGGAGGTGGATTTATGCATCTCCCAAAATTGTAGAATTTTTGGATGAGTGGAAGGTGTCTGGATAATTTTCGGATTGAAACCGACATAATAGGAAATAGGGTTTAACTTTCGAATATTGCATGGGACTAGGAAATATTTTTCCATGGGAGTGATGTATATGTATAAGGGAACCATATGGTAGCTTGGTAGAATTTATTCCAAGCTAAGGTTCCGGTGGAGGCTTTAGTAGGACAGGCAGAAGGGTTTTTGCAATTTCCAGATGGGACCAATGTTTAGCAGATAAAACAATATCCTGGAATTATGGTGGAGGTCGACAAGGATCGAGGATGTTGGGAATTTTCTGAGAGAGCGAAACCAAGGTCAAATCAAAGACCAACGGGTTCGAAGAAAACATTTAGAAACCCGAAAAAGTTTTTCCGGCGTCCAAAAATAAATTTAAAATTCGTTCTAAATTTTCGGGGTGTTACAAACCTTCCCCCCTTAAAAAGAATCTCGTCCCGAGATTCGGAGACTTATAGAGATTCCCGGGGTTACACAAGTTATTTCTTGTACGGTCTTAATATACCCCTATATTTAAACCCTTTTGCATAAACCCCTCTACAACCAGTATAATTGGACTCACATAGAGAGATCAACACTCAACGGGATTTTCCTAAAACCAGGTATCTCAAGGCTCGATATTTTTATCGCACTTAATGCATTCTAGGGATGGCATGGTAGGTCTCATACAATCAAACAACATAGGATCTACTCACATGCTTATGAATTTAAAATCTAAGGTTCTGCACAAACAGGGCAAGATCAAACAAGATCTACAACCAAATTATCAAATAATCTACAAGATCAACTGGGGTGAGTAAGAACTCCAAAACCTTTATAAGCAAAAGGCAGGGATATGCTAATCATAGCCTTCTCCTAAGGTTTTATTTTTGACAAGTTATACACACACAACAGGTGCCCCTTTCATGTGCGTACAACAAAAGGTTTTATTTTTCCAAAGCTATACATACATGGCAGGTGCCCCTTTCATGTATATACCGGTTTGGAAAAAGAAACAAGGTTTGTTTTCAAACAACGATGTTCGCGCCACAAGGGTGGGATCACAAACACCAAAATTTTGTGGGATAGAGCCATTCCCAAAGTTTGTTTTTGCAAAGAAACTTTCCCTATAGAACTCCGGGATACGAGGAAAATAACACGTCTCGGGGTACCTCTTCACGTTGAAGTAGTCGCGGTGTCCCAGTTGGAGTAGAACTTGCATCATCAATTTCGGAAATTGTCCATCCGTGTACAGTTCGTGTCTTGTAGCAAGATTAAATGGCAGGGATACAAGCATGGGTAGGAGAATTTCTACTTGTAGCAAAACATCATTTTATAAAACATTTCTGCATTTTATGGCCCAAAACAAAACGGCTGCAGCAGTATGGCATAATCATTTCAACCATACCGTATAGGCAAGCCCAAGCAAACATAGACAGAAAACACTCTACAACAATCCTTCTGTGTTCCAGCGAGAAAGAACACTCAACAAGCATTTTAAGGCTTGGGAGGGAGTTGCTCGTGGAGGGCTCGGGCCCTTTCTTTAACATGCGTCCAGACAAGGTTCATATTGGGTGAGGAACCTTGGGGTACTACATGTAGGATTTTTTTTTTTCAAACCTATGCGCGAGCCAACATTAAGTGAGCGGGACACCGTGGTTACAGTGTCTCACCAAATACTTCCACTTAATAGTTAAACTTGTGCAACACACACCAAATAATTTGCATACTACAAAATAATCCCATTCAAAGTTTGCATTAACTCACAGGTGGGTATATGCGTCTGGATTCACATATACTGTCCCTGTTTTATGTGATCTGTCTTTTCTTCCAAACCTTTAACTAAAGAAAGGCATGAGATTCCATCATGTGTTAACCAAGTGGCTAACCAGAGGATAAGAATACCAAGTTTTATTTCGGGCTGATTCGACATCAACCAGGAAACAGACAACAAACTTGCATTACAACCAACATAAGGGAAACAAACAACAAAACAAACAAGCTCACGGCTTCTCACCTACCAACATACGAGCGTCACTCAGACTAAACAAACAGGGGCTCTATTCCGTTTGACGGCCTCTGGGGGTCGGTGGAGCGGTGCCAAGATGAAGAGTGGTGTCCACATCTGCATCTTCCGGGGGGTGGGGAATCACCGGCCTGCCTTCAAGGACAACACCTGGTTCTTGGGGTTGCTGCCGAACTCGGGCCATGGCTTCCTCAAGAACAGAAAGACCAACATAGGGTGCCATCTGTTCAGGTACCTGTAGTGCCCACTGAAGTCGATCTGGCACGGAGCCTTTGTGGGATGGACCAGGGTCTGGAATATGGGGTTTTCCTTGCTGGATTTGAGCTTGGTCCTGTGTGTCCGAGGTTGGATTCCTCATGGAAGCACGCTGCAGGAGTGCAGGGCCAAGACCTTGCCTGGCGACTCGGAGCTCGGCCATGAGTGAATGGTTCAGGCTTTCCATTGCAGCGAGGTAGGAGACCAAGTGCACTACAGCTGAATCGACTTCTTTTTCGGTGTTGGCCCAGATTATCCGAGGACCAGACCGAGGCATAGCTGGGAGAAAGAAGTAGGCTATACACCGCACAAATGCCGGTTCCATCCATCTGAGATGGGCAAGGCTTTCAAAGGCGGTTACCTGGAAGGCTAGCTCAAGTGTAGGCATTAACCTGCCACTAAACTCATAGGGTTTCTTCTTGCGGTCGGGATGTGGCTTGATACTCACAACAGCCTGAAACTCATGCCCGGCAGGTGAGTCTTCGCTTCTGAACACCACATACTGAGGACGGGTCGATGCACCAAGAGCATCACGGACGACCTCCCAAAGAAGAAGGGGAAGCCGGGGCAATGGTCGGCAGTGGTATCCATATAGAAGGTGGGTGCCATCGAAACTAGTGCAAGCTTCAGGGCTATGGGTGAGGTAAGAACGCGGGATACCTTAGCGGAATCCTGCTTCAATAGAGTTGGGTTGCCAAGGGTAGAAGGCGAAGGTGGGGATGTCTGGAAGCTAGGACTGGGTCTCATTTTTAAGGGTTAGTGTCAATTTCTTCTCACAGAAGAAACTGGCGAGCCTCACTCGGGGATTGGGACAAGTCCTACTGCACCATACTGTTGACCAACAATAGCCATGCCGGTTAGGCGGGGATGGGTCAAATCCATCGGGCTCCTTGTCGGCAAATAGTACGGTTGAGCTTTCCATGCTAGGGTAGTCTACAGCCAGCCTGGTGCTCTGATACCATGCTCTGTGGCACCCCCTTCTGGCACAGCTTGTCAGAAGGGCGGTCGCCCCGTGCGCCAGCCCAAGATATCTGGCCGCACGTTGCGACAATGCAACATAGTGGAAATCATTACACAATCAGGCACAAAGTGCTACAAAAGGTTTACAAGGCCGTCGAGGCTTTACAAAATATCAAGCCAAGCATGGCCCAACTCAGAGTTTTAACTGGCAGCGGAAGACATAAATGAGGCAACGGCTTGGAGCGGCTCCACTCCACAGGTATCTGGCTGGGCTACTGATCCTAGCACGCTTCTACTTCGTGTCCTTGCTAAGGTGGAAGATGAATCCTCGCCAAAATCTGGCCACAATCACAAGGCCCGTGAGTACATTATTATGCACTCAGCAAGTATCGCCCCTCACCACAAACAATCCAACAATCATGAAACAAGGTATACACTGGAAATAAAATCCTACAACATGTCAAGGTGTACTCTAGATACATGACATAAAAGTAGCATGGCATTGACAACCAAACATGTCGTAAGCAAGCAACGGGGGTATCACCAGTACAGAGTCCAAGCCAGGTGGGGTTGGATCGTGCACCGGCAATCATACAAAGGGCTTACCTGTGACGAGAAAACGGGGGTACCAAGTGGGTACCAAATAATACACAACAGCACCTGTGATCACTGCTAGGCCCACTGGCCTCATCTTTACACTCTGGGCACGCACGGTTGATGTGGGCTCTGGCCTAACTATAGGCTTCCCAACGCATCACACCGCCATCCCTAAACTTGGTTCACAATCACTTCTCAAGTAACATTCCCTGCATCAACTTATTGTTCATTTAGTGAAATCAGGTTGTTCATCTTTCTTTCAAACCGAACTTATGTTTAACCTCCTGACTCGACAAAGACAATAGTGTGACTGACACTGAACTCATTGTTCCATAACCTTGGAACGAGGCTAGATATCCAGATTTAACACTCTCGAGAGGTTGCAATACTTCACTCATCCAAGCGGATCATTAACAACCGGTACTTTAGGATCACATCCATAAGACGGTCTTCCGCTAGCAAGCGCTTTCTCGTTTGACAAGGAAAAAGAAACGTCGACCGGAAGACTGTGGCAGCGGTCTTCCGCTGGCAAGCGCCTTCACAGATCAACTACAAAAGATAACACAGTGGGTCAATCGGACGACTGTGGCGGTTCCTCCAGCCAGCGCCCTCGCAGATTAATTACAAAGTTGGCGAGGCATGTAGCCTCCAAACAATGAACCGAAAAGCAATCATAAGAAAGAAAGCATCCATTCCACTCGAGGATTAACCTGACGTGGTGTCAGCAATCTTGGCAAAAAGAACCAAATGGAAAGTCAGCTCCCAAGCGTCGCAGTCCGGGTGGCTTACGCCAACCATATTTGACGGAGGGATAAGAAGCAAATAACTCTTTTGGCAAATGCCCCCAACTCCGAGGATCATAAGACGACATTCGTCTGCTCCTCACCTCGGCGAAGAAGAAGAAGCAAACAATCATAGGGACACATGTTTTATAGTTGTTTATTTAGAGGTTTCGACAAACCCACGCAGGTGCGAGGCGCACAGATAATTCACACATCATTCTAATGCATACATGGATGATGAATATGACATGGCCGGAGCAATAATCGAAACAACATATTAAACAAGAATAACAACAGACATGCAATAATAAAACAGGGTACAGACAGAAAATATAACACTCGGTATGGCAATCAACAAATAAACAAACAACATTGAGGGACTGCTCATAGCAAGGGTTTAGCTTGCCTCTGAAGACGGACACCGTTTGGCTGGGAGGGTCACGGACACGTCACGGGTCAGGGTCTCGGTTCACCGGTACCGCGGAATACACCTAAGTAGGTATACAAGGGTACTGAGTATACAAGTATTTTACAAAAATGTGAAACTGATACTACTGGACAGAGCTTCTCAAACTAGGAATTTACAAATTTGATTCGCTCCAAACGGAGCTACGGATCAAGAGATATTGACGAGCGACGGTTAGTTATTTGCTGCTCACCCGGAAAAAAACAGAACGGGCTGAAACTCGAACTGGGCCGGGCTGTTCGCGCACTTCTCCGAAAATACGTCTTCTGCTCAGGAAAGCGTATTCCCCGGAAGGCACCTCCACTTATCCTGACAGGTGGGGCCGGGACCCACCTGTCGGCCTCTCTTTCTCTTCTCTTTTTTTTTCTTTTTCTTCTTTCCTTTCTTCTTTTCTCTTTTCTTTCCTTTTTCTTCCCAGCGTCCTTCTTCCTCTCGTACGGGGAGAGCACGGCGGCTCGGGCATCCGCCACTGCCGGCGATTGGGCCACGGCGGCGGGTGCTGAAGACGGCGGCGGGGTCGCCGGGGCCCACCGCGCCCGGGGATGGGGAAGACCAGAGCCGGAGGTGGCTCGGAGCGTCGCCCACGAGCTCCGGCCTCATGGCCATGGCGGAGGCTTGGAGGTGGACTGCGGCAGCGCTGGGGTGGGCTAGGGGCTACGGCGACGGCGGGAGTGGACTCGCCGGACCACACCGCGCCCCGGGATGCCTCGGCCAGGAGGGGGAGAGCCACGGGCGTGGGCTGCCGTGCTCGCGAGCTTTGGCCATGGCTTCGGCCACGCTCCGATCTCCCTCCTCCGTGGCTCCTAGGACGAACCGAGGAGGGGAATGGGATGGTGGCAGTGTACCGTGACCAGGGGGAGGGCTAGGGGTGCGGGGGAGGCTGGCGTTGCTCGGGTGCTTCCTCGACATGGTCATGGCGACCACGGCCGACGCTCGAGCTCGGCTCGGTTTCTTCTGCTGAAAATCGTGGAGAGGTTCTGGGGAAGGAGGGAGAGATGTTTGGGCAGGGAAGGGAGAGTGGAGTGCGGGGTGCGCCCGCGAGGAAGGGCTCGGGGTCTTTTAAAGGCAAGGGAGAGGGGACACGGGAAGCTCTCACCATGGCACTATTCTGTCGGTGGAGGAGATAAGTGGATGAGCTGGGAACACAGCAACACACGAGGTGGTACTGCAGCTTTGGGGTTAGGCAGGGTTTAGGGCTAAGCGACGTTTAGGTCATGCGAAAGCGGCGTCTAGGGTTTTCACCACTGCAAGCAAAATTCAAAACTCTACAACTTTGGTGACTAAAGTTTTTGCAAATTCGAAACTTCGTGCGACTAGAATTTTTGAAAAACAGTACTGGTCAAATTTGAATTCGATTGTTTGAGGAGACAAATGATTTTTGGTTTGGTCAAGACTTTGCCCAGAGGTGTGGGAACTCCTAATGCTTGCATCTAGGCACTCTTCTCCCACTACAAAAATCATTTGACTAGATTTTGAAAACATTTGAATTTTAGGGCAGAAACTTGGACAGAGGAAAGGTCAAATATTTTCTTAACAAGGTACCAAATATTTTTGCATAAATGGGCTACATACTGCCTAGGGATCATCTCTGAATTTTTATAGAATTTTTGGAGACATACAAAGAGGGGTTCCTTTGGAATTTGCTAATAGGCAAGGAAAGAGCACTACAAAGGAAGTACCTCATATATTGCTCAAATGAGGTTGGGACAGTGGAGTGAAATGTTCAGGAGGTGGATTTATGCATCTCCCCAAAATTGTAGAATTTTTGGATGAGTGGAAGGTGTCTGGATAATTTTCGGATTGAAACCGACATAATAGGAAATAGGGTTTAACTTTGGAATATTGCATGGGACTAGGAAATATTTTTCCATGGAGTGATGTATATGTATAAGGGAACCATATGGTAGCTTGGTAGAATTTATTCCAAGCTAAGGTTGCGGTGGAGTCTTAGTAGGACAGGCAGAAGGTTTTCGCAATTTCCAGATGGGACCAATGTTTAGCAGATAAAACAATATCCTGGAATTATGGTGGAGGTCGACAAGGATCGAGGATTGTTGGGAATTTTCTGAGAGAGCGAAACCAAGGTCAAATCAAAGACCAACGGGTTCGAAGAAAACATTTAGAAACCCGAAAAAGTTTTTTCCGGCGTCCAAAAATAAATTTAAAATTCGGTCTAAATTTTCGGGTGTTACAGCCATGGATGCCGCACCCTATGTCACCTCCGGGTTAGTCTCTTCCCCAAGTGTCATACTTCTCTCGGGCGGTTAAGCCCAACAAGAGAGCCGAGGCTTTGATACCAATTGAAAGGATCGTATGACACCTAGAGGGGGGTGAATAGGTGCTACTTCAAATTTTAGTTCTTTTTCAAATTAGGCTTGACACAAAAGGTAAATTCTCTAGATATGCAACTAAGGAGAATTTACCTATATGACAAGCTAGGAACTAAGCACGGAACGTTAAGTAAAGACGGTAAACAAGGATAGAGGTAACCTAAAGTCAAAGCACGCGGAGACACGGATGTATTCCCGAGTTCCTCCTTTTTAGGGGAGTACGTCTCGTTGGAGAGGTGTGAACCAACACAATGGTTCAACAGCCACAAAGGCTTCACCGGCCTTCTTCTCCGATGAACCGCACCACAAAGGTTTGGTTCACCTTCAACTATCGGAAACCGTCAAGGCGGAGTCCGAGCCTTTACAACAACGATTCGGGGCACAACCCACAACTGGATTGGGGGCTCCCGAACAGCTACAATCTGCCACAAAGACAATCAAGTGAGTACAATAGGGGGCTAGGTTTTCCTAGTGGAAACCCTAGCAAAGGGGCCCTCAAGTGAATGAGGGCGAAATGGAAATCTGCTTGGTGAAGATGTAGATCCGGGCCTTCTCCTTCAATCCTCCAAAGATCAGCGAGTTTGGGTGGAGGAATTGGGAGATCTAGTGATTCTTGAGCTTGCAACAATGGAGGTCAACTATTTTGGGCGAGCTAGATGACTGGAGGAGGGTGGAGGACCTTTTATAGTTGTCCTCAAAAGGCTAGTTGTTGCAGTTCATTTACACCGGAGACTCCGGTCGGGAGGACCGGAGACTCTGGCCTTGGGCCGGAAACTTCAGCCTTGGGCCTTGGGCCGGAAACACTTGCGACGCAAACCAGACAAACCAAGGGCCGGAAACTTATGTGCCCTGAGTCCGGAGACTCCGGTCTGAGACACCGGAGATTCCGGTCTAGACAGACCGGAAACTCCGGTCTAGAAGTTCCTGCAGAGCATAACTTTTGCTGGTAACTCTTTTTCAGTTTCGATGCACTGTGGATTTATTATTTAGACCTGCATCACTTAGCAACAGATTAGTTTATTCCTAGTGTTGTTGCCTAACACACAAAACAAGATGAGGGATATAGAATATGTCCTTTCAGTGGTTACGGCGAACGGAGCTGGAGCGACCCTCGCAGGGTTTACCAATGCTCAAAGACCCCCTGGCCAATAATGTGTTCGATTGCCTGGTGCGCATGTCATGTTCTGGACTGATCGCTGGATCAATGGGAAAACAACGAGCGAGATTGCGTCGGGAATCACCAACACGGTGTCGGCGCGAGCCAGGAACGCGAGGACGGTGGCCCAAGGCCTGACAGATAATGCTTGGCTTGCGGACGTTCCTGGAACTATGGCGTATAGAGGAGCTCAAGAGTGCCTTATACTCTGGGCTGAGATCAATGGGGGTAGACAGAGATCCGATGGAACGTGGCACCTTTCTCTGGCCTTAGACTCTATCGGGCAAGTACTCGGCCAGCTCTACTTACAACATGCTGGTTCAAGGAAGGGAGCGATTTCCGTTGGCAGAACCAATTTGGAGAAACGGAGCCACGCCCAAGAGCAAGCTTTTTGCTTGGCTAGCTTCGCAACATAGAATTTGGACATCTGACAGGTGGATGAGACATGGACTGCAGACACAAACCTCAGCCTGCTTTGTATGCTTGCAAGAGGAGGACACGACCGAGCATATCCTCATACAATGTGTGTTTGCGAGGGAAGTCTGGCACCGATGCAGGGCTGTGCTCGGTGATCAGTTCAGTGCGTCGTCGCAAGAGTGTACTCTGCAGGGGTGGTGGATGTTGTAGCTTGGTGTTTCAACAATACGAGACGCCAACTGTCAGTGGAAAGAATCACGTATGAAATCCTTGAGGAATTTGATCTGTTAACAAGTTTGAGGCAAGGAAACTTGGGAGTTGGATCCCGGACAGTTGCGAGAGAGTAGGCTTAGGGTTTTGGGTGGTGTGGTGTTCGGTCCCCTAGTCTTTGGATAGGGTGACTTTCTTGTAAATCTTATTCCGCCTTCTATTAAAATAAGGTACGCAATTGCGTACTCGATCTCTAAAAAAAACCTGTGGTTTGAACTCTGGTGGGATAGGGATACAACCACCCTGCTAATCATCTTGTCACAGACAAGTTCTCATTTACACATTCGCCTTTAGTAGATGTGTGTTTGTCGTGGGCTGTTTGTTTGTCTATGTTTGCAATGCTCCCTCTGTCCCATAATATAAAATGTTTTAACGTAGGACAACAATGACCTGGGAAGTGAAGTAAATTAAAAGCAAAGTAGAGCCCGGTGGATGTCAAAAGTTTTTAAATCTTACCCACCATATCCATTCACGCATGTTACTAGATGGAAAGTCGAGACAGAAGCGATGATAGGTTTTACTAGAACTGTCGTGTCTCGATGCACGGACACCGGGAGTATAGGATACCCCCTTTTAGGTTCGGCACGGGGCGCGAAGGAGGCTGAGAATCGTCTTCTCGGGCGGAGTCTAGATCAAGCTCTCCTCTCCACGATCAAAGCATGCAACCAAAGGGACACAAGGAGCTACCCAGGTTCAGGCCGCCCGGAGGCTAAAAGCCCTACTCCTGCATGTCTGGATTGATGGGCTCTTCATAGTGTAGCTTACAATGGAACCTCCCGGATGGGGTACCCGAAGGGTTTTGGCTGGAGGTAGAAGAAGGACAGATCCTGACCCGGAGGAGATCACCTTCCCCTCTACCTTCGCAGCCCTAGTCTAGTCTTGCTCTGGTTGGACTTGTGCCTTGGTTCAACCTTGTGTTCGTTCGACCTCCCTCTCCTCCGTGCCTTGGTCCTCCTTTTATAGGCTAAGGGGTTGCCACAGGGTCACGTGAGGGGCATGAGGGACCTTCGGGGTGAAGGACCCTCCTCATCTAGTTTAGGAGGAGACGTGGCCTCTCCTCAGCCTAGCGTCTCCTTTGGGTTAGGTGGGAGCGTCCGCCTTGGGGTGGACAGGAGCTGACACCACCACGGGCTGCTTCCCGCCCGCGCTGCCTTCGCCTTGCTTCCCAAGTCTTCTGCGGTCTTCCAGCGTGAGGTGGAGAGCTTATCCACAGGGACGTGGGGAAGTACCCGAGAGGGAGCCTGGCCTCCTGCCGGGAACTCGGGCTCTCGGGTCCTTCCTGGCCTTCTTGCTTGGTTCGGGGACCCGGCAGGTCCCCAGGACCGGAGCCCTTTGTCGACGTAGGTCTTGCGTGTCCCGACGGTGAACCCGCCAGCTTGACTTGAGTCTTGGTCTTGTCCATCTTCATCTTGGGCCCACATGGGGTGGACCCACTTTGGCAGCAATAGGGGAACCCCATGTTCCACTGCTGCGACAGTAGCCCCCGGGCATGGTCCCGGCGGCTCTTGCTCCAGCTGCCGGGGCCATGGCCTAAAGATAGGTCAAAGTGGGTCCCGGGTACTTGGTCTTCCTTGCTCTGCTCCATTGATGGCCTTGAAGGTCTTGGAGTTACTCCGCTTGGGGGAGTAACTGCGATGGCCCCCTCGATTCCCAATAACGGAAGAACCGAGGAGACGCCTGACAGAGGCGTCGCCGCGGCTATAAAAGCGAGGCTCGCCCCTGGCTTTTGTTCATCTTCTTCCTCAGTCCAACTCCAGGCCGCCCCACAAGCTGCCAACGCCAATGGCGAGAGCGAGGAGAGGAGTTGGGCGCCCTCGTTCTTCTTCAGCTGCTGCGGAGAGTGGCCCCTCCACTCGTGGTCGAGCTGTTCCGCGAGGTCGTGGGATTCGCGGTCGCGGCGGCCGTGGAGGCCGCGGCACCGCTGCTCCCCCTCCTAGGAGCATGGTTCATACCAGCTTCGCGCCGTTCGAGTTCATCGTGGATCTGAACCACAGGCTTCGCAGCCGGCTTCTCCTGCCGGATTCCTTCGCGATGGCGACGGAGGACATCGGACCCTCCGGCTTCTGGCTGCAAGTGGAAGGCTGCCCCAATGGCCCCTCCTGGGCCATGGCGGAGCGCACCACTGAAGGCGCCATGCTTCTGGGTCCGGGGTGGAAGTCGTTCTCCCGTGCCCGCCGCCTGTCCCGGGGGCAATGCTTGGCGTTCCGACGACGGAGATGCGACGCTCTCCGTGAAGATCTTCGGTGTCGATGGCGGACGTGTGGAATGCTGCATGGAGAGCAGCAGCGGCAGTTCGAGCTCCTACGACGAGGATGAAGATGAGGAAAACTCATCTGACATCAAGGTCGAGGGGAGCTCGTCTTCCTGAAGGCGAGGAGCTTCGGACGGGCGCCATGGAGATCTCGTTGACCTCCTCCCGGCGGCCTTGACGACGTACTTTGGAAGTAGCGTCTTCCATTGTACGGCGGTGCTCCTTGCTCGATGGGAGCCAACCTTTTTGTTGTAAAAAAGATCGTCCCCTTGTAGTCCTTGTAAATGAAGAAGATCTTGTTTCCTCCTTGTCTCCGTGTCGCGTCCGTGTGAATGAGAACGAGTTTTTTGCAAAACGCGCTCCCATTACTGCAGCAGCCGTAGCGCCAAGGGGTAGGTGGAGCGTGGGAGGCCTATAAAAGACCCTCCAGACTCCAACTCCCTTGACACATCTTCTCGCCTTGCTCCGCTCCTCTTCTTCCCTTGCCTCTCCACGCCCCGCAGAACAATGTCTGGCGAAGCAGAGAGGGCCTTGTCCGACGTGTCGACGGCGGAGTCCGTCTTCCGAGGAGCGGCGGAGGCACCCAGCGAAGCTGGAGCCCGAGCCACTGATGGCGAGGTTGCGTCCCGTTCTTCTGCTGCCCAGAATGTCGCTCGCCTGGCGGCTGTCTCGGTCCTGTTGCCCAAGAAGAGGCAAGGATTAGGGCAGTGAGGAGGGCGCACCTGTGGTCCATCCTGAAGGAAAGGACTGCCGGTATTCCGGAGCTGTCCTTGGTTGTGGCTGAGCTCGAGGCCATCGAACAGGTTCACTGTTTGCTCTTCTCTGTTTTTCCGCCTTTTTTCTTGGATGACTTCGATCTTGACCTGGACTGCTTTTCGTAGGCCGAGAGTCAGTCCGTAGGCGAACTGGCGGACGGAATCTTCCGTCTCTTTGGCCCTGGAGCGCCCTGGTCGGCAGAAGGGGGTCGAGCTCTTCGACGCGCCTGACAAGATCCTGCACGCGTGTTATCTTTTCATCCAGGCGTCCCCGGAAGAAAAGAGTGCACCCGGCAGGCAATAAAACAGAAGACAGATCTGCACAGCCAGGAGCTCTGAGCTGGCCTTAGTAGCATAGGCTAGATATGTATCCAGGGAAAGCTTCGACTGAATGTAACTCAGAATTGTAAATTCAGAATGTAAGTTCAGATGAATGCAATCCTAGGGCTCAACTCCCGGGGTCATTTCCCAAACCTCCCCTTGCACTAACGCGCCGTCAAGTTTTCTGAGGAGATCTCTTAGGTGACAAGTACTCTAACCGCCTGTACCGGTAGCAGCACCCCTAAGAGCACTATGCCTTCCGGGAGTCCACTCCACAGCCACGGGTACTAGGCCAGAAGGGAAATCTGACCGTTCGCCGGGGAGGACGCATTACCCCCGCAAAGGTTCTCATCAACTGTCAAGCATGCGCAGGTTGGTGGTATATTGACTCCGAGCGAGATATTATGCCTAGAATGCAAGATGCACATGCAAAGACTTAGCTGGTTTTTGCCGTGCCTTGATCTGCTCTGTCCTTCCCGGGTACCCAGCTCCTGAGCCGCTCTTCAGCATCCATTCCTGTCCCGGGAGAGGCGCTACACATAACACACTTTCAGTAGGAAAAGAATGGACCCTCCCTTACATGTCGTGAAAGTGTTTCATCCGGAGCAACCCGCAAGCAAAGTTGAATGTGCATTTCTGTGTTTAGGTTCTTTAAAACACAGCACTGCCCGTTCCACTTCTTACCGCGGCAGTACGGCACGATCAGGTGGCAGCGCCTACTGATAGGCTACTCGCGCTCGACCTGTCAGCCACCGGCACCATGTCAGCCCCCTGCTTGGGGGTTGTTACGGATAACACACTTCACGACAACAAGAGAGGCTCACGGAATTGAAAAACTTATCTTTTATTCCTTGGCGACGATTCTTACACCCTTATACAGAACACTAGCCCCTTGGGCGTGCTTAGTTGACTCGAACTATCTGCGATTCATGTTCGTATTCAGGGGTAGAATTTCCGGAGATTCTCGATGTTCCAGGCGTTGCCCTCCGGCCTGCCTTTCTCGTCCTCCAGATAAACAGCTCCGGGTCTCAGGGTATGCGTCACCCGATAAGGTCCTTCCCACTTGGACGACAGCTTGTTCATGTTATCAAGCTTCTGCTTCTTGCGGAGAACCAGGTCTCCGGGTTCCAGTACCCGTGAACGGATATGGCGATCATGATAGCGGCGGAGCCCTTGCTGGTATCGAGCAGATCGTAAGAAGCTCGACACCGCACCTCTTCCAGGAAGTTGATGTCATCAATCCTCCTCTCAGCTTGTGCGTCTTCATCATAGGCAAGTACCCGGGGGGATCCATGCCTGAGCTCTGTTGGCAAGACGGCTTCTGCTCCATAGACAAGGAAGAATGGTGTTTCTTGAGTGGCTCTGCTTGGTGTGGTTCTGAGGGACCACAAGACACTTGGTAGATGCTCAATCCAGTTCTTGCCCTTGTCTTCTAACTTGTCAAAGGCCTTGGTCTTCAAACCCTTTAGGACCTCCGCATTGGCTCGCTCCACTTGCCCATTGCACCTTGGGTAGGACACCGAGGCAAAACACACCTTGATTCCCAGCTCTTCACAGAAGTTGAGGAAGGATCGGCTTGTGAACTGAGAGCCATTGTCCGTTATGATTCTGTTGGGTACTCCGAAGCGGTACACGATCCCTTCAATGAACTTGATGGCTGCTTGAGCTGTCTGTCTTGGTACTGGCATCACTTCCACCCACTTTGTGAACTTGTCGATGGCCACGAAAAGGTATTCATGGCCCCCGACAGACTTCGGTATCTTCCCACGATGTCCAGCCCCCAGACCGCGAACGGCCAGGAGATTGGAATTGGCTGCAGAGCTTGCGCCGGCTGATGTATGTTCTTCGCATAGTACTGGCAGGCTTCACAGGTCTTGACTAGCTGCTCGCATCACTGAGGACTGTTGGCCAGTAGAACCCGTGACGAAAACTTTACCCGCCAGTGATCTTGATGCCACATGACTTGAACATGTGCCCTCGTGGATGTCCCGTAGCAGTACTTGGCCTTGTTCTTGAGGATGCAGCGGAGCTTGACTCCGTTGTCCCGTCGCCGGTAGAGCTCGCCGTCGATCATGACGTAGAGCTTGGCTTGACGAGCCACCCGCTCGGCGTCGTGATCATCCTCCGGGAGGGCGTGCTCCATGATGTACTTGACGATGTCCCGGGCCCAGGGTGGGTGGGTTCCTTCCACCGGTAGCACCATCCGACGGAAAGAAAGCATAGCTTCCTCCGCCAGAGGGGCTGCCGGGTCTTGAGCTTCTGGGCTGGCTACCCGTGTTGTCGAGGTAGAAGGGTCGCCAGCCCCCGGCGCAGATCTTGTCGCGAGCCTCTCGGGTGGATCGAAGGTCGCCTGAGGACCTCGATGTAGATCCCGGGAGGCACTGGTTCTTGCTTGGACGCCACCTGCGATAGCTCATCCGCGGCCGTGTTTTCTCCCCGTGGGACGTACACAGCCCGGAAGTTGTCGAAGCGCCGCTGCAGCTTCCAGACCTCTTCAACGTATGGTGCCATCTGAGGGCACGCGTACTCCTTGTTCACTTGTTTGATGACTAACTGAGAGTCACCCTTGACGACGATCTTGTTGATGCCGAGGCCGATGGCAGCACGAAGTCCTGCGAGCAGGCCCTCGTACTCCGCCGTGTTGTTGGAGATGTTCCCTTGGTAGTGCATCTGGACGACGTACTTCAGCCGGTCCCCGGTTGGTGAGGTTAGGACAACCCCAGCACCTCCTTTCCCCTTGGTGTAGGAGCCGTCGAAGTGCATGGTCCAGGCGCTAGGATCTTCCTTCCCGGGGAGGCAGGTTTCCTCTTCCGGGTCGTCGAACGCCGTCTCGGTCCACTCGGCCGTGAAGTCCGCCAGCGCCTGACTCTTGATGTTGTCCGTGTGCTCGAACTTGAGACCGAAACCTTGAAGCTCCATGGCCCACCATGATATGCGACCAGTGGCAAGTGGGTTCTCCAGGGGGCTTCTTAGGTTGTACTTGGACACCACCGTGATGGGATGGCTTTGGAAGTACGGCCTCATCTTGCGGGAGGCAATGAGGATTGCCAGCAGCAGCTTCTGCATCATGGGGTACCGCTCCCGGGCGTCGCGCAGCACTGCGCTGACGAAGTAGACCGGGTGCTGCACCTTGCGGGTCGCCGAGTCCTGAGAGGGCTCGGCTTCCTCCACGTCGACGTCTTGGGGTGGGGACGAGGTAGCCCCCGGCGAAGTCTCGTCGGAGGGAGATTCTCCATTCCCGACGGGCTCCGCCCGTCTGGTAAGGTTGCAGTGACGTCAGGATCGTGAGACCCCTGGTCACCCGGCAGCCTTTTCTTGCACGGTTGTCCCGGGAGAGAGTTCCCGGGTCGCTTGCCCTTGATCTTGCTTGACTTCTTCGGAGGAGCGTCACGCTCTACCACAAGCACAGCGCTGATCACCTGGTTGGTGGCAGCAATGTACAGTAGTAGGGGCTCCTTTCTTCTGGTGCCACGAGGAGGTAGCGCTTAAGGGACTGCAGGGCTTCCTCGGCCTCGGAGGTCCACTCCACGGGGCCTGACTTCTTGAGCAGCCTGAAGAACGGTAAGGCCCGCTCCCCAAGCCTTGAGATGAAGCGCCCGAGTGCAGTGATGCACCCGTTGAGGCGCTGTACGTCCTTGACCCGCCGGGGCGCCTCCATGCGCTCGATTGCCTTGATTTTGTCCGGATTCGCCTCGATCCCTCGGTGAGAGACCAGGAAACCCAGCAGCTTGCCGGAGGGGACCCCGAACACGCACTTGTCGGGGTTGAGCTTGAAGTTGACCCGGCGGAGGTTCTCGAAGGTCTCGTGCAGGTCTTGGATGAGGGAGTCCTTGTACCGGGTCTTGACCACGATGTCGTCGATGTACGCTTCAACGTTGCGGCCCAGCTGCGGCCCAAGGCATGCTTGCATTGCGCGCTGGAAGGTAGCGCCGGCGTTCCGGAGGCCAAAAGGCATCCGGGTGTAGCAGTAGCAGCCCTTGGGAGTGATGAAGGCCGTCTTCTCTTGGTCCTCGAGCGACATCATGATCTGGTGGTACCCGGAGAAGGCGTCCAAGAAACACAGCAGCTCGCACCCGGCCGTGGAGTCCACGATCATGTCGATCCGCGGCAGGGGGAAAGGGTCCTTGGGACAGGCCTTATTCAGGTCTGTGAAGTCGATGCAGAGTCTCCACTTGAAGGTCATGGGTTTCGGTACCACCACGGGGTTGGCCACCCAGCTTGGTGGGGAACCGACCGGATGACACCAGCTTCTATCAACTTGTCCACCTCGGCGATGATGAATTCCAGCTTTTCCTTGCTTTGGTTCCGGAGAACCTGCTTCACGGGGCGAGCCCCCGGATTGACCGCCAGTTTGTGCTCGATCACCTCCCTTGGAACGCCGGGTAAACCTGACGCCTCCCACGCGAAGACGTCAGAGTTTTCCCGAAGGAAGGCGACGAGCGCGCTTTCCTATTTGTCGGTGAGGCGGGCGCCGATGGTGATGGAGCGAACTCCGTCGCTGGTTAGCGCCACCTTCTTGGTCAGCTGCGGATCGCCATGGAATGGCGCCTTCTTGGGGGAGTAGATGTGGAGCCCCCAGGGTGCCCTTCGCCCCCGGGGAGAGCCCCATCATCATCCTCCTGTACACCTTGAGGGACATCCGCCATGATTGCCACCGTCTGGTTCAGCTGGTGAACGCAGTAGATAGCATCGTCGATGTCGGCCTTGACCTTGATCACGCCCCACGGCGCCGGAATCTTCAGCATGTTGTAGGCGAAGTGGGAGACGGCCATGAACTTGGCCAGAGCAGGTCTGCCAAGTATGCCGTTGTACGGTAGCGGAGTGTCGGCGATGTCGAAGACGATTTCCTCGGTGCGGAAGTTCTTGGAGTCGCCGAAGGTGACCGGAAGGGTGATCTTCCCGAGGGGTCGAGTAACACTTCCGTTCACGCCTTGGAACACCCCGGTGTCTTGCAGGCGAGACAGGGGAATTTGAAGGATAGCCAGGACCTTCGCCGTCAGCAAGTTGAGGCTGGAGCCTCCGTCGACCAGCATCTTGGTGACCTTGTAGTTGTGGATGACGGGCGACACGATCAGCGGCAGGGTCCCGACCCCGGCAGTGTTGCAGGGTGGTCTTCTGGGTCGAAGGTGATGACTTGACTAGACCAGTCCAGGGGCTTGGACGGAGCAGAAGCAACCGCGTTCAGCTCCCGGACAAGTCTCTTGCAGGCGCCGTTGGAGGGAGGCAGAGAAGACCCTCCGTGGATGCACCCGACAACTCCAGTGACTTCTTGATACTTGCCGCCGTTGCCTCCTTGGGGAGCCGGAGCTTCCCCGTTGCCGCCGTGGGCGGCCTCCGGAGTGTTGTACCCGCGACCACCTTGACCGCCGCGTCCTCCTCCACGGCCCCCGCGGCCACCGCCTCGGTTCCATCCACGGCCGCCTCCGCCTTGGCGACCCGTGGGACAGTCACGAGCGATGTGCCCGGCAGTGCCGCAGTTGTAGCAACCGTCTTGACTGACCCCATCAGCTCGGCGTTGCTCCCGGATGGCGAGGTTCTTGAGCATGCGGCAGTCCTTGAGCAAGTGGTTGCCTTCTGGATGGATGTGGCACCAGGGATCACCTTCACCTTCTTCCTCGGAAGTCGGCGCGGGCTTGGTCTTCTTCGGAAGCTCGGTGACGAAGATCCGCTTGTCGGGTCCAGGGTCCCGCTTCTTGTTCTTGGCTGGAGGCCTTGTCCTCGGGTTCATCCTCCCCGGGGAACTTGGCTCCTTCTTCAGCTCGAGCGCACCGATCTGCAAGCTCCCAGAGCTTACGAGCAGACTCGACGCGATGGATGCTCAGCTTCTCGCGCATCTTGGGGTTGCGGACGTTGGCGTGGAAGGACTGGATCACCAACTCCTCCTTGATGCACGGGATGGTGTTCATCTTCTGGTGAAGCGCTGGATGAACTTGCGGAGAGTTTCACCCGGCCATCATGACCTTGGGAAGGTTGGAAAGCCCCCAGAAACTGCTCCTTCAGTGCCTGCCAGGAACGGATGGAGCACTTGGGAAGGTTGAGAAGCCAAGTCTGGGCATCTCCCTTCAGGGCCAACGGGAACCAGTTGGCCATCATGACCTCGTCGGCCCCGGCAACCATGAAGTAGATCTGCAGAAAGTCCTGGGGGTTCGTGGTCCCGTCGTGGAGAACGTCGATCTTGAATTTCTTGGGCCAGTTGAAGTGGCGGAACTCGGGGGCGAGGCAGCCTTCGGCGAGGTCGATGCCCCGATCTTCCCGGCGGTGACGTTCTCGGCGACGCTCGATGCGGGTGCGCATATCCTCGTTCTGACGGCTGTTGAGCTCGTCACGAAGATCTGGGTTGCGCGAGGTAGACGACCCGATGGAGATGGCCTCGCCGTGATCGCGGTTTAGCCGATCAGCCATCGGTGGCGCGGTGCGAGGAGGCGCCGTCTTGGCTTGACGTTCACCACGAGGCTGGCCTCGCGGATCACGTGTCTTGTCTTTTGCTGCTCCGGGATTGTCGACGGTGGGAGCTTGTGTGGGTTCGACCCATGGACCACCATCGGCGAAGTCGAGGAGCCTCTCGACGCGAGTCCTCCATTCTTGGTAGACCTTGGGATCGCCGCTGCTTGGAGGGAACTGCATCAGGGCCTTGGCAGCGACTAGAGCATCATGGCGAGCTTGCGCGTCCGAAGGCGAGTGCGCGGAGGTCTTGCTCTTGGATGCTCGCGGATCCCCGCTGGGGCGAACGCCGTGGTTCCCTCCTCCAGCGGTGGGCTCCTTACCAGCGCCATTGCAGACGCTCTTCTCCCCCGAGCGAGGAGGAGGCATGGTGGTGCCCTTTGGAGCCGCCGCTCCGCCAGGGCCGTTGTCCTTGTCGCGACCGTCCACTTCGTCCGGCGCCACCCTCTCCATGGGAGGAGGGGACGGAGAGACGCTCCGCCGTGCGCCAGCAGCGCGACGTTCAGCTGAAGCTTGAGTGCGTGAGGGAGAAACCGGCTTGGACGCCGCAGGGTCTCCCTTCTTCTTCGGCGGCATGCTTGACGAAAAAATTGCCGATGAACTTGATGAAGATGAAACCAGCGCTTGCGCCCCCGACCTGGCGCGCCAGATGTCGTGTCTCGATGCACGGACACCGGGAGTATAGGATACTGTCGTGTCTCGTTGCACGGACACCGGGAGTATAGGATACCCCCTTTTAGGTTCGGCACGGGGCGCGAAGGAGGCTGAGAATCGTCTTCTTGGGCGGAGTCTGGATCAAGCTCTCCTCTCCACAATCAAGGCATGCAACCAAAGGGACACAAGGAGCTACCCAGGTTCAGGCCGCCCGGAGGCTAAAATCCCTAATCCTGCATGTCTGGATTGATGGGTTGTTCATAGTGTGGCTTACAATGGAACCTCCCGGATGGGGTACCCGGAAGGGTTTTGGCTGGAGGTAGAAGAAGGACAGATCCTGACCCGGAGGAGATCACGTTCCTCTCTACCTTCGCAGCCCTAGTCTAGTCTTGCTCTGGTTCTACCTTGTGTTCGTCCTTGCTTCGACCTCTCCCTCTCCCGTGCCTTGGTCCTCCTGTTATAGGCTAAGGGGTTGCCACAGGGTCACGTGAGGGGCGTGAGGGACCTTCGGGGCGAAGGACCCTCCTCATCTAGTTTAGGAGGAGACGTGGCCTCTCCTCAGCCTAGCGTCTCCTTTGGGTAAGGTGGGAGCGTCCGCCTTGGGGTGGACAGGAGCTGACACCACCACGGGACGTGCTTCCCGCCCGCGCTGCCTTCGCCTTGCTTCCCAAGTCTTCCGCGGTGAGGTGGAGTGCTTATCCACAGGGATGTGGGGAAGTATCCGAGAGGGAGCCTGGCCTCCTGCCGGGAACTCGGGCTCTCGGGTCCTTCCTGGCCTTCTTGCTTGGTTCGGGGACCCGGAAGGTCCCCAGGACCGAGCCCTTTGTCGACGTAGGCCATGCGTGTCTTGGCGGTGAACCCGCCAGCTTGACTTGAGTCTTGGTCTTGTCCATCTTCATCTGGGGCCCACATGGGGTGGACCACTTTGGCAGTACTAGGGGAACCCCATGTTCCACTTCTGCGACAGTAGCCCCCGGGTGATGTAGCCCAACCTATGGCTCCTACAACAAGTGGCCCAATGACAAGAGCAAGAGTCAATGCTCTTCATGATAAGGTGAATTCACTCCTATCTATGTGTGATCTCGACACTCCTTTGAATGGCTTGCTACTTCATTCCGATACCTTGTGTGTGCTCAGCTATGGTGGACCTGATGACCCCTATGAAGATCTCCAAGGAAGTTGTGGCGCCCCGACCCGACTGCTATACAGTGATGCTGTGTGTCACCGGTTAAGCGATACAACCGGAGGTTACGGGTTTACCAATCCCCGGCCAAAACCTTTGGCAGGCGTTGCTCGGAATTGATCACCGGCAACGCAACACCCCGATTGATGCCTTAACACAGGCACAACTATCAATGCATAATAGAGAGATCAAGACTTGTGGAACAACTGGCACATCACAGACTCTAAGACACAAAAATCATATAGTTCAACTCTTATAATAGAGAAAGATAGCAAATTACAACCAGAGGTCACAGACCCAACAGTACAACATGCGGAAGCGAAAATAGTTTGTTCTAAACAACAAGATCCAAATTATGGCCTAAGAGGCCTACAGATAAACACTCAAGCGCCAGCTGTTCCGGGATGTCCCAAGCTGCCACCTGGGAACCCCAGACTACTCGTCGACGTCCACAAAGAACCCACCTTCGAGGTCGGTGAAGTCCTCCGCTGAAACAAAGCAAACGACGTTGAGTTCGACGAACTCGCAAGATTAAATATAGAGCTTTAGCTCGATGAGGCTTTCAAGGTTTTATGGTTGTTTTGCATAAAGCTGGTTTTATTTATGAAAACATAACTCCATGGCATCGACTAATCAGAGTATTTTAAAAGAGGTAAGAAGTAACTCTTTTCTTTGATCACCTTTCTCATCAACAACCACCATCATCATTGTACCTGTTCTACAAAGGCACCTCCCCGAATCACCCTCGAGGAAGCTAACCTTGCATTCTTGAGTAGTACCTTTAGTACTCAGTTTTTAATCATTCCGTTCAAGTTATTCTATGATCTTATCGTCCTTTCCCAAGTTGTCCGTAACCATGGACACGGCTTTTCGAAAAGATTTAACCCTGCAGGGGGTGCACTGTGTTTACCTTCGGTACCGCCCGGCTCATTGCCTACGCTTAGCTCTCTTCCGGGGAAAGCCGGCTGAGTGGGAACGGTTACAACCTTTACCTTGCTTGAGACTAACCCAGGATCATCAGTGAGGACGGGACAGGTTCAGTGCCTCCAACACCCTGTCCCGTGGCCACTCATTTTCCTAAACACCACCATCCTCATTTCTGTCTTGGCCACCATCTCAACGCACGCGTAAATGGAAGCTCAAACTAGAGGACCCTGGCTAGCCCCGCACAAGTTAGTCGGTCGACGAGGGCTCCATATACCCCACCGAAAGGAAGCGCGCTCATTCTTGGTTCAAGAGGTAAAGAACTCGCACCTAGGCGACGAGAGTGAGACAAAACACCACCAACCATAGTGGCCTCTCATCCCCACCTTTAAGCATTTTATTACCTGTCTCCACAATTTCTCCACCATCAACCGAACATTTCATCACCTGTTTCCAACATGAGGTATCCATCGGACAAATAAACACTTAACTAAGCATGGCTAAGCATCAACATTGCATAGTTAAGTATCTCAGGCCAACCATACAAACCTATGGATAATAGGAGGGAAACAGGTATTGGCGTCGGAAACTTAATGCAACTATAGGATACTCTAATCCGATCAAAACTGACATTTGGAACCGCATGCAATATTATAGTGGAGAAAATATTTGCGGAAAATAGGGTAAGACATGCTCAGAGGGGGGATTACGCTTGCCTTGCTCAACGTGCTGGTAGTACGGATCGTCGGGGTATTGCGGTGTAACCCCGGCTGCTTGATCTATCGAAGCATAACAACGGAAGAACAATCAATCACCACACAAGCTTCAACAAATGCAATGCGCAAACACATGATGACATGACATTTTAATGTGCTGCACTTAACATAAGATATCTGGCAATTTTAAATGGGGTGCGCGAATAAATACTTCAACGAGATAGGAGAACACCCCATATTTAACTTAATGATTCCCCTAGCTTCTACAAGTGCAGTACTGTAATTGTGATTAAACATGCATGATATTGATGATTTTAGATAGCTCACCGTTGTCCGAGCATTTTGGTATAACAAGCACAATTTTCGGACGAACCAAATAAAAGTTATAGCATTTCTAAATTCCTCTTTAATTCGGTCCCTTTTGCTGAATTATTTTAAAGCAACAACTAAAACTAAACACCCAGGTTTGGAAGAAGGAGAAAAAGGAAGTATTTTAAGTATAGAGCTAAATCGGAATATCCGACTTGCTTTTGCCTCGGAAAATCCGATGCAAGTGGAACATCAGTTTTGACGTACTGGGCTTATTCGGATTATCCGACTTTTTCCAAATCGGAAAATCCGATCGACACAAAAAAAAACTGAAATTTGGCTAAGGACTCGAACTCTCTTCGTACTGGGGTACTTCGGAAAATCCGAGTTTTCCCGTTTCGGACTATCCGAGCGAGAGGGCGAGCACGGCGGCGCACGGCTGCTGCGGTGCTACGGCGACACAGGGCGAGAGGGGGAGAGTGGAGGGCACTGGGGAGGACAGCAGGCTCACCTGAAGACGTACGTGAGCTCGGATAGGAAGGAAGAGGGCGGAGGCGACGTCGATTTGCGGTGGCGGAGCTTCGGCCGGAGTTCAAGAAGTCGAGCACGGCGGCGGCAACTCCTCGCGCCTCGGCTCGATTCCGTTGGCAGGGAGGTAGAGGACGAAGAGGCGGAGCTTCTGGCGGTCCTGGCTTGGCTCGGGGAGCTCTCAATCGACGGCGACGCGGCGGCGGAGCTCGAGCTTTGGTGCGGCCATGGTGGGGAGAGAAAAATGGGGAGCAGGGAGCAGGTGAGAGAGGAGGGAGGGGGAGCAGGGCAAGTGGGGCTCGTGGTGGCGTGCTCTCCTTGCAGGGGAGGGTCAGAGAGGGGGGGGGGGGGGCGGCGAGGCATGCCCGCGCGGCACGGCCATGGCGCCACTGCGGCATGGCTACAGGGGGAAGATGACACTTTTACACAAAACCCCTGGCCGTTTAAAATCCTTTTCTTTTCAAAACAGTAGCACCTTTACAGATTTAAATAGGGCACTTAGACCATTTCAAAAATTATGAAAAATTTGGGGAGGCTCCCCTTAACCTGTAGAAGCTCACAAATTTTGGTGTCTCAAATAAAATGTTTTGTACCACTTCTGTTCATAGGGTTCAATTAAGGCATTTTGCTAAATTCAAAATGTTGTTCCTTTAGTAATTTTTAGAGAAAGTGCAAAATAATATTTTGAACTCTTGGAACTTCCTTGACAAATATAAGATGTCAAAGTAATTTTGTTTTGCAAGTTTGAGTGCCTTCATTGTTTTGAGATTGGTTAAAGCAAGTTTGGCATTTTGTTTTTAGGTGGTGCCAAACCACCACAATTCCCTAACCCAACAACAATTCCCTAGCAACAATTCCCTAACCAAAAGTTAGAGGTTCCAATTTATACACATTGATGCAACGATGCCATGATGCAATGAACCAAAAGTGGAAAATTTACACAGGTTTTTATGTTCTCAACCTTGGGCTGTTACAAATCTACCCCCTTACAGGAATCTCGTCCCGAGATTCTAAGTTTGCGGAAAGAAGTCGGGATACTCCTCACGAAGACTAGACTCTCTTTCCCAAGTTGCTTCTTCCTCGGAATGGTGAGACCATTGAACTTTGAGGAACTTGGTAGTCTTGTTACGGGTCTTCCTTTCGGCTTCATCCAGGACACGGATAGGATGCTCGCGATACGTGAGATCTTCCTGTAGATCCAGCTCCTCATGATTGACCCCATGGATAGGATCCTTAAAACACCGACGAAGTTGGGAGACATGAAACATGTCATGCACATTTGGAAGATGACCGGTAACTCCAACTTATAAGAAAGATCTCCTCGCTTGGCCAGAACGGTGAAAGGGCCAACATAGCGAGGGGCCAATTTCTCTTTGATACCGAAGCGGCGAACGCCACGAAGGGGAGAGACGCGGAGATAAGCTTTATCACCAATTTCATAGTGGATCTCCTGATGATGCTTATCATAGTAGCTCTTCTGCCTGACTGAGCAATCTTCAGATTCTCCCGTATGATTCTAACCTTCTCCTCAGCTTCATTGATCACATCCGGACCAAAGAGTGCCCTCTCTCCGGTCTCGGACCAATTTAGCGGAGTGCGGCATTTTCTTCCATAGAGAACCTCAAATGGAGCCATGCCCAGACTAGCTTGATAGCTATTGTTGTAGGAGAACTCCGCGAAAGGGAGATACTTTTCCCAACCCTTGCCAAAGAGATTACACATGCCTAAAGCATGTCTTCCAGAACTTGGTTCACTCTTTCGGTCTGACCATCAGTTTGAGGATGGTAGGCGGTACTGAAGTTGAGACGGGACCCCATAGCAGTTTGGAAACTCTGCCAGAATTTGGATACAAAGATACTTCCACGGTCCGATATGATCCTCAGAGGGACCCCATGCAATGGAACAATACGAGACATATACAAGTCAGCAAGTTGACTTGCCCGTATATCATCACGGACTGGTAGGAAGTGAGAAACCTTGGACAGTCGATCAATGATTACCCAGATTGCATTGTTGCCCTTTTGAGATCTGGGAAACCCGGTGATGAAGTCCATACCAATTTCATCCCATTGCCACTCGGGGACTGCAATAGGGCGGAGAGTGCCGGCAGGCCTTTGATGTTCAGCCTTTACCCGTCGACAGGTGTCGCATTCAGCAACATACTTGGCAATTTCTCGTTTCATCCGAGTCCACCAGAATTGTGGTCGAAGGTCTTGGTACATCTTGGTACTTCCGGGATGAATAGAGAGAGGTGATTCATGAGCTTCTTGTAGGATCAGTTCCCTCAAATTTCGGTTCTTTGGCACTACCAAGCGGTCACCAAAATAAACAACCCCGGATTCATCTTCTGAGAAACATTTGGCCTTTCCGCTAGCAATGTTCTTCTTGATATTCATGATACCCTCATCCAGCTTCTGAGCATCCTTAATCTGGTGTACAAGAGTAGATGTGATTTCCAGATTTGCAAGGTAGCCAGAGGGAACAATTTCCAGGTTCAAACGGGCGAACTCTTCATGAAGAGCAGGTTGGGCCTTCTCAACCATCAGGTTGTTGCAATAAGACTTTCGACTTAGCGCGCCAAGCCACGACGTTTGCTTTGCCGGGTTGATAGTTCAGACTCACATCATAGTCCTTGATTAACTCCAACCAACGCCTTTGCCTGAGATTTAATCCGGCTGGGTGAAGAGGTACTTCAGACTCTTGTGATCCGAGAATATCTCGCAACGGTTACCAAACATATATGGTCTCCATTGCTTCAAAGCATAGACCACCGCGGCAAGTTCTAGATCATGAGTTGGGTAGTTGTGCACATGCGGCTTAAGTTGGCGAGAAGCATAGGCCACCACATGGCCATCTTGCATTAACACACAGCCCAAGCCTTGCAGAGAGGCGTCGCAGAAGACGACGAAATCCTTGCTTGTGTCCGGCAGGACAATCACAGGAGCGGACGTGAGTTTGGCTTTCAGCGTTTTGAAGCTCTCTTCAGCTTCGGCCGTCCATGCGAACTTTTTATCCTTCTTGAGAAGGTCAGTCAGGGCCTTGGCTATCTTGGAGAAACCTTCGATGAATCGGCGGTAGTAACTGATACGTCTCCAACGTATCCATAATTTCTGCTGTTCCATGCTTATATTATACCATTTGCTACATGTTTTATATACACTTCGTATCACTTTTATGCATTTTCTGGGACTAACCTATTAACAAGATGCCACAGTGCCAGTTCCCTGTTTTCTGCTGTTTTTGGTTTCAGAAAGTTACTTCTGGAAATATTCTCGGAATTGCACGAAACAAAAGGCCAGTCCCTATTTTTCCAGCACGTACACGGAGTCCGAAGGAGAACGAAGAGAGCCACGAGGTGGCCAAACCACCTGGGCGCGGGCCCACCCGCCGCGCCTGGGTGTGGTTTGGGCCCCTCGGGGGTCCGCCGACATCGCCCCTTCGCCTATTTATTCCCCGAGACGCGAAAACCCTAAAACACCGAGCCTTTCATCCAGAACATATTCGCTGCCGCCGCCGTCGTCAACCCTAACTCGGGGGGTTCTGAAGCTCTTCCCGGCACCCTGCCGGAGAGGGGAATCATCACCGGAGGGCTCTACATCGCCATGCCCGCCTCCGGAGTGATGCGTGAGTAGTTCATCCTTGGACTATGGGTCCATAGCAGTAGCTAGATGGTTGTCTTCTCCACTTGTGCCATCATGTTTAGATCTTGTGAGCTGCCTATCATGATCAAGATCATCTTATTGTAATGCTACATGTTGTGTTTGCTGGGATCTGACTTATATTGATACCTATGTGGAGCTGAATATTATATTATCATGTCTATGTCATTTGTGATCTTGCATGCTCTCCGTTACTTGTTGAAGCCTTGGCCAGTGAATACTTGTAACTCCAAGAGGGGGTATTTATGCATGATAGTTGGGTTCAACCTCTATTTAACCTGGGATAGTGACAGCAAGTTCTAAGGTTGTAGATGTGTTGTTGCCACTAGGGGTAAAACAGCAATGCTTTATTCAAGGATGAATGTATTGTTTACATTACGCACATTACTTAATGCAATTGTCTGTTGCTTGCAACTTAATACTGGAAGGGGTACGGATGTTAACCGGAAAGTGGACTATTTAGGCATAGATGCATGCTGGATAGCGGTCTATGTACTTTGTCGTAATGCCCAAATGAATCTCATAGTAGACACCACAACTCACACATGCATGTTATATGCACTTATCAATTGTCAATTGCCCAGCTGTAATTTGTTTACCCAGCATGTTAGTTATCTTATTGGAGAGACACCACTAGTGAACTGTGGACCCCGGTCCATTCTTTTACATCTGAAATACAATCTACTGCAATCATTGTTCTCTACTGTTTTATGCAAACAAACATCATCTTCCATTCGATACGTTTAACCCTTTGTTTTCAGCAAGCCGGTGAGATTGACAACCTCACTGTTAAGTTGGGGCAAAGTAATTTGATTGTGTTGTGCAGGTTCCACGTTGGCACCGGAATCCCTGGTGTTGCGCCGCACTACACTCCTTCACCAACACCTTCGAAGCAAACCTCGTTTTCCTACTGGTTCGATTAAACCTTGGTTTCATACTGAGGGAAAACTTACTGCTGCACTCATCATACCTTCCTCTTGGGGTTCCCAACTGACGTGTGACGTACAAGCATTGTTTCTGGCACTATTAACCTAGAGCCACCAACACGTTTTCTGGCGCCGTTGCCGGGGAAAACAGAATTGCTTCTGCAAGGGGAGTCTCTCACACCCAATCTCTTTACTTTGTTATTTGTCTTGCTTAGTTTATTTTTATTTAGTTTGTTTGCTCTCTTTATCAAAAACACAAAAAAATTAGTTACTTGTTTAATTCAGTTTGATTTTGTTTTTCAAAATGAGTACTCCTGAGAACACTAAGTTGTGTGACTTCACTAGCACAAACAACAATGATTTCATATGCACTCCTATTGCTCCACCTGCTTCTACAGCAGAATTTTATGAAATTAAACCTGCTCTATTAAATCTTGTTATGAAAGAGCAATTTTCTGGTGTTAGTACTGATGATGCTGCTGCCCATCTTAATAACTTTGTTGAACTTTGTGAAATGCAAAAGTATAAGGATATGGATGGGGATATTATAAAACTGAAACTTTTTCCTTTCTCCTTGAGAGGAAGAGCTAAAGAATGGTTGCTTTCTTTGCCTAGAAATAGTATTAATTCTTGGACAAAATGCAAAGATGCTTTCATAGGGAAATATTATCCTCCTGCTAAGATTATATCCTTGAGAAGTAGCATTATGAATTTTAAACAACTTGATAATGAACATGTTGCTCAAGCTTGGGAAAGAATGAAATCTTTGGTGAAGAATTGTCCCACTCATGGACTGACTACTTGGATGATCATCCAAACCTTTTATGCAGGATTAAATTTTTCCTCAAGGAACTTATTGGATTCAGCCTCTGGAGGAACCTTTATGTCCATCACTTTAGGTGCAGCAACAAAGCTACTTGATGATATGATGATCAACTATTCCGAATGGCACACCGAAAGAGCTCCTCAAGGTAAGAAGGTAAATTCTGTTGAAGAAACCTCCTCTTTGAGTGATAAGATTGATGCTATTATGTCTATGCTTGTGAATGGTAGATCTCATGTTGATCCTAATAATGTTCCTTTAGCTTCATTGGTTGCTCAAGAAGAGCATGTTGATGTAAACTTCATTAAAAACAACAACTTCAACAACAATGCTTATAGGAATAATTTTGGTAGCAACAACTCTAGGCTTTTCCTTCAAGTGGTAATGGTTATTTTAATGCTAGATCTTTTATGCCTAGTGAGGAAAGGATGATAGAAATTGAGAGATCAACTAAAAGCTTTATGCAATCACAATTTGAGCAAAATCAATTGTTTACAAAAGCTATGAATGAACAAACTGCCATGTTGAAGAATATAGGACAGCAACTCGAAAATATAAATAGTGAGATTTCAGGTTTGCAAACTAAGATTTCCATTGCTGAAAACCGTATTTCATCTATGTCTGAAGCTCAGTCCTCTTTGATTAATAACATGGCAGCGAAACCTGAAGGTCTTGATGAGTCATTTGCTACAGCAAATGCCATCCAAGTTCGAATTGATAATAATATTAGGATGTTGGCTGAATTGCATGCTAGGTGGGAAAAAGAGGAAGAACTTGAAAAAGAGAATAGTATAGTTAGAGTTTGTACTATCACCACCACTAGTAATGCTAATGTTTCACATGCTAGTAACCTCCTACTATTGATGGTAATGTTATTGGTGTTGGTAATGTCTCTACTACTTCTGCAAAGCGTTTGAAATTGCCTAAAACTGCTGAAACTTTTTCTGATAAAAGTGCTGAAATTTTTCAAACTATTGGAGACAATGGTTCCACCACCATTGACAATAATGATTTTGATTTTGATGATTGTAACATCTCTGAAGTTATTATGTTCTTGCAAAAATTAGCTAGAAGTCCCAATGCTAGCACTATTAATTTGGCTTTTACAAAGCATATTACAAATGCTCTTTTGCAAGCTAGGGAGGAGAAGTTGAAACTTAAAGCTTCTATTCCTAGGAAATTAGAAGATGGTTGGGAACCCATCATTAAGGTAAAGGTGAATGATTTTATTGCAATGCCTTGTGTGATCTTGGTGCAAGTGTTTCAGTTTTGCCCAAGAAGCTTTATGATATTCTTGATTTGCCACCTTTGGAACATTGTTATTTGGATGTTTTTCTCGCTGATAATGCTATGAAGAAACCTTTGGGGCGAGTTAATGATGTTTTTATTACGGTAAAAATAACCTTGTCCCCGTTGATTTTATTGTTATGGATATTGAATGCAATGCATCTTGTCCTATTGTTTTGGGAAGACCTTTTCTTCGAACTGTTGGTGCCATCATTGATATGAAAGAAGGTAATATAAGGTACCAATTTCCTCTCAAGAAAGGTATGGAACACTTCCCTAGGAAGAGAATGAAGTTACCTTTTGACTCTATTGTTAGAGCAAGTTATGATGTTGATGCTTCTTCTCTTGACAACACTTGATTTTCACTTTCTGCGCCTAGCTGAAAGGCGTTAAAGAAAAGCGCTTATGGGAGACAACCCATCGTTTTTATTTGCTGTTATTTTTGTTTTCTTTGAGTCAAGGAGTTTTGTTACTTCTGTAGCAACTCCTTTGTATCTTTATTTTATCGCAATGTTGTGCCAAGTAAAGTTCTATATTGAAAGTTGATGCAAGATTTGGATTTCTGCGCAGTGACAGATTTTTAGCTGTCACGGATTTGAGCTTATCTCCCTGTAGAAAATTCAAAAAATTCTGAAAAAATCACGCATATTCCTGAGATATGTACGCAACTTTCATTATTTTAGGCCAGATCCATCTGAGCAACTTAAGTGCCTCGAAAAAATTCGTCATTCCAGACTGTTCTGTTTTTGACAGATTCTGCCTTTTGTTTTGCATTCGCTCTTTTACTGTGTTTGTGTGGATTTCTTTGCTCCACAAAGCATTGGTGGCTGTAGCTAATGTCCAGAAGCTTTGGGATTGATTGTATCATTACAGAATATGAGAATTTTTGATTATGCACTAACCCTCTAATGAGAACTGTCTTGAGTTTGGTGTGAAGGAAGTTTTCAAGGATCAAGCGAGAAGGGTGATATTATGTGATCAAGAAGAGTGAAAAGCCTAAGCTTGGGGATGCCCCCGTGGTTCATCCCAACCATATTCAGAGAGACTCAAGCGTCTAAGCTTGGGGATGCCCAAGGCATCCCCTTCTTCATCAACAAACTTATCAGGTCATCTCTAGTGAAACTATATTTTAATTCTTTCACATCTTATGCGCTTTACTTGGAGCGTCTGTGTGTTTTTATTTTTGTTTTTGTTTGAATAAATTCGGATCCTAGCAATCCTTGTGTGGGAGAGAGACACGCTCCGCTTTTTCATGTGAATACTCATGTTCTTCACTTATATTTGTTGAGTATTCTTAACTAGCTACTGCAGTGCTTTTAGCTCCTGTTTTTCATGCATCTCTTCGAGCTGTTAGCACTTGTTTATAAATACTCTCTTGCTGCATTATATTATCATTTGGAGAGTTTATGTTTAAATAAATTATTGGTGTTTGTTTGGAAGAAAGAAAATGCTACATGTAGTAGTTGGTATTGGAAAAGACATATGCATTCTTGTAGATCATTGTCTTGTTTTGATTTGATGCTTTGCAATTGTTTTGAGCTCTCAAGTAGATCATGTTTAAGCTCTTGCATCATGTAGTTAAAGCCTAGTAGTGGAGAACTACCGTAGAGCTTGTTGAGACTTGGGATGCATATTTGTTCTCTCTAAGGTCTAGATATTTTCTGGTAAAATGTTTGAGCAACAAGGAAGACAGTGTAGAGTCTTATAATACTTGCAATATGTTTTTATGTGATTCTTGCTGTACCGGTTTATACTTGTGTTTGCTTCAAACAACCTTGCTAGCCTAAACTCTGTACTGAGAGGGAATGCTTCTCGTGCATCCAAAACTTGAGCCAAAACCCATGCCATTTGTGTCCACCATACCTACCTACTATGTGGTATTTCCTGCCATTCCAAGTAAATATTTCATGTGCTACCTTTAAACTATTCAAAACTTTATTACTCCTTATTTGTGTCAATGTTTTATAGCTCATGAGGAAGTATGTGGTGTTTTATCTTTCAATCTTGTCATTTACTTCTGACAGACTTTCACCAATGGACTAGTGGCATATACATCCGCTTATCCAATAATTTGCAAAAAGAGCTGGCAACGGGGTGCCCAGCCCCAATTAATTACAACTTTCATTAATAATTCTCTTCACATGTTTTGCCCTGATTTATCAGTAAGCAACTTAATTTGCAAATAGACACTCCTCCATGGTATGTGAATGTTGGAAGGCACCCGAGGATTCGGTTAGCCATGGCTTGTGTAAGCAAAAGGTTGGGAGGAGTGTCATCTATAAAGAAACTAAAATACATGTGTAAACAAAAGAGAAGAGGGATGATCTACCTTGCTGGTAGAGATAACGTCCTTCATGGGAGCCGCTCTTTGAAAGTCTGGTTGACAAGGGGGTTAGAGTGCCCACTACCATTCGTTGACAACAACAAACACCTCTCAAATACTTATTTTGTGCTCTCTATATGCTTTCGAAAACTTAAAAAGCTCTAGCACATGATTTAATCCCTGCTTCCCTCTGCGAAGGGCCTATCTTTTACTTTATGTTGAGTCAGTTTACCTACTCCTTTCTATCTTAGAAGCAAACACTTGTGTCAACTTTGTGTGCATTGATTCTTACATATTTACTTATTGCACTTGTTATATTGCTTTATGTTGACAACTATCCATGAGATATACATGTTACAAGTTGAAAGCAATGCTGAAACTTAATCATCCTTTGTGTTGCTTCAATGCCTTTTACTTTGAATCTATTGCTTTATGAGTTACCTCTTATGCAAAACTTTTTGATGCTTGTCTTGAAAGTACTATTCATGAAAAGTTTTTGCTTATATGATTCATTGTTTACTCTTTATCTATTTGTTAGCAAACTATAGATCATTGCTTTGAGTCACTTCATTCATGACATGAGCCTTGCAATATATTGATCAAGATTGTGTGAAAGCATGTCTCCTCAGAAATTATTTGTTGTTATCGTTTTACCTACTCGAGGACGAGTAGAACTAAGCTTGGGGATGCTTGATACGTCTCCAACGTATCCATAATTTCTGCTGTTCCATGCTTATATTATACCATTTGCTACATGTTTTATATACACTTCGTATCACTTTTATGCATTTTCTGGGACTAACCTATTAACAAGATGCCACAGTGCCAGTTCCCTGTTTTCTGCTGTTTTTGGTTTCAGAAAGTTACTTCTGGAAATATTCTCGGAATTGCACGAAACAAAAGGCCAGTCCCTATTTTTCCAGCACGTACACGGAGTCCGAAGGAGAGACGAAGAGAGCCACGAGGTGGCCAAACCACCTGGGCGCGGCCCCCCCGCCGCGCCTGGTGTGTTTGGGCCCCTCGGGGGTCCGCCGACATCGCCCCTTCGCCTATTTATTCCCCGAGACGCGAAAACCCTAAAACACCGAGCCTTTCATCCAGAACATATTCGCTGCCGCCGCCGTCGTCAACCCTAACTCGGGGGGTTCTGAAGCTCTTCCCGGCACCCTGCCGGAGAGGGGAATCATCACCGGAGGGCTCTACATCGCCATGCCCGCCTCCGGAGTGATGCGTGAGTAGTTCATCCTTGGACTATGGGTCCATAGCAGTAGCTAGATGGTTGTCTTCTCCACTTGTGCCATCATGTTTAGATCTTGTGAGCTGCCTATCATGATCAAGATCATCTTATTGTAATGCTACATGTTGTGTTTGCTGGGATCTGACTTATATTGATACCTATGTGGAGCTGAATATTATATTATCATGTCTATGTCATTTGTGATCTTGCATGCTCTCCGTTACTTGTTGAAGCCTTGGCCAGTGAATACTTGTAACTCCAAGAGGGGGTATTTATGCATGATAGTTGGGTTCAACCTCTATTTAACCTGGGATAGTGACAGCAAGTTCTAAGGTTGTAGATGTGTTGTTGCCACTAGGGGTAAAACAGCAATGCTTTATTCAAGGATGAATGTATTGTTTACATTACGCACATTACTTAATGCAATTGTCTGTTGCTTGCAACTTAATACTGGAAGGGGTACGGATGTTAACCGGAAAGTGGACTATTTAGGCATAGATGCATGCTGGATAGCGGTCTATGTACTTTGTCGTAATGCCCAAATGAATCTCATAGTAGACACCACAGCTCACACATGCATGTTATATGCACTTATCAATTGTCAATTGCCCAGCTGTAATTTGTTTACCCAGCATGTTAGTTATCTTATTGGAGAGACACCACTAGTGAACTGTGGACCCCGGTCCATTCTTTTACATCTGAAATACAATCTACTGCAATCATTGTTCTCTACTGTTTTATGCAAACAAACATCATCTTCCATTCGATACGTTTAACCCTTTGTTTTCAGCAAGCCGGTGAGATTGACAACCTCACTGTTAAGTTGGGGCAAAGTAATTTGATTGTGTTGTGCAGGTTCCACGTTGGCACCGGAATCCCTGGTGTTGCGCCGCACTACACTCCTCCACCAACACCTTCGAAGCAAACCTCGTTTTCCTACTGGTCCGATTAAACCTTGGTTTCATACTGAGGGAAAACTTACTGCTGCACTCATCATACCTTCCTCTTGGGGTTCCCAACTGACGTGTGACGTACAAGCAATTGTTTCTGGCACTATTAACCTAGAGCCACCAGTAACCTGCCAATCCGAGAAAGCTACGAATGTCCTTGACTGACATTGGAGTTTTCCAATCCAGAATGGACTGAATCTTGTCGGGAATGACAGCCACACCATTAGCGGATATCACATGACCAAGGAAGACAAGATTATCCAACCAGAACTCACACTTGGAGAACTTGGCATAGAGGCGGTGTTCTTGAAGTTTGTCAGAACCAACCGAAGATGTTCGGCATGCTCTTCATCGGTCTTGGAATAAACGAGGATGTCATCGATGTAAATGACGACAAACTTGTCGAGATAATCCATGAAGATGGAGTTCATGAGCCTCATGAAAGTAGCTGGAGCATTGGTGAGACCAAAGGACATGACGGTATACTCATATGAGCCATAGCGAGTAACGAATATCGTCTTTGGGATATCCTCCTTTCTGATTTTTATCTGATGGTAGCCTGACCTCAGATCCATCTTGGAGAATACCGTTGCACCAGCTAACTGATCCAACAGATCATTGATGCGAGGAATAGGATACTTGTTCTTGATTGTCACCGCATTCAACGGTCTATAGTCAGAGACTAGACGAGGCACGGTAGAATCTCTCTTCTTTACAAAGAGTACCGGACACCCCAAGGTGAACTGCTAGGCTGAATGAAATCCTTCGCTAACAGCTGATCAATTTGCTCTTTCAACAGAGCCAACTCTTCCACCGGCATACGGTAGGGCTTCTTGGAAATCGGAGCAGTACCGGGAAGTAGATCTATGACAAACTCCACACTTCGGTCAGGAGGCATGCCAGGCAATTCTTCCGGGAACACATCCGGGAAGTCACACACCAGGTGTATGTCCTGGATTTCAGGAGGGGATTCGCCTTCCATAAAGCAAAGGAGGATCTCGGGTGAGTTGGGTATGATTGAGGATGGAGGTCTTGAGAGTGCTGACCAATACTCAACAATGTCGCCGGAAGAGGTGATCACGGTAATGGTCTTGGCAGCACAGTCGAGATTAGCCCGGTATTTTACTAACCAGTCCATGCCCAGTATGACATCAATGCCACTTGACCTCAGAGCTACCAAAGCAAAAGGAAAGGACGAGTAACCGATAGTAATCTGGACTTCAGGAGTAACCCCATCGGTTTGCCATTTGGAGCCAGGAGTGAAGATCACCAAGGGACGTCTCATTTTCTCAAACGTTATTTTGTGGTCTTTTGCAAAAGCTATGGATATGAATGAATGCGATGCTCCAGAATCAAACAAAACTGTAGCAAGATTGTTGTTGATTCGTAGCTCACCCATAAGAACGCCGGGGTCCTCTTCAGCTTGCTCGGCAGAGACGTGGTTCAGGCGACCACGCACAATAGGTCCAGCCTTGCCAGCTGGAGTGGCAGGGGCTCGTGCAGGTGTCCCGAAATAGGTGCCTTCTGGGGGCACTCCCTGGAGTAGTGGCCAGCCTGGCCACATGTGTAGCAGGTGAGTCCAGGTGGAGCAGGTAGCATAGGACGATACCCACTCCCGCCTACCCAAGTGTCGAAGTAGTGGGACGCGGAGGTGGTGGCCTGTATCCCGCGGCTCTCGGCATGAATGGAGCACGCGGCACAGCGCTATAGGGAACAAACACCCTGCGCTTCTTGCTCTCAGAACCCGAGGAACTCTGGTGGTCCCCGTGTGCTGGCCTCTTGGAAGCCTCGAGTTCCTTCCTTCCCTGCTCAAGAGTAAGAGCCTGGTTGAACAACTCCTGGTAGGTCTGGAACCTGAAGGGCAGAAGCTCATAGCGGAGCTGCGGCGAAAGACCCTTGCGGAACAGCTCTTGCTTGTCAGCATCAGTGGTCACGTCCCTTGGGGCGTAACAAGAGAGATGGTTGAATTCACAACCATAAGTGCGGAGGTCCATACGTCCCTGTTGCAAATCCAGGAACTCTCTCCTCTTCAAATCCATGATCGGCTGAGGGATGTAAGCCGCACGGAAGGCAGTGCGGAAATCAGCCCAAGTGAAGACATGGTTGGCTGGAAACAATGCCACATGGCTCTCCCACCAACAGCCAGCTGCACCAACCAAAAGGTAGGTGGCGAAGTTGACTTGTTCAGCCACTGGGACATGCAGCGCGGAGAACTTGCGCTCCAAGGCGCGAAGCCAATCATCAGCTTCCAGTGGCTCCTTAGCATCAGCAAAAGTGGGTGGCTGCGAGCGCAGGAACTCAGTGAGAGTGTTTGCAGCCATTCCTCTGTGCATTCTGCTGCACCAACTGCTCCAACAGGCGCTCATTGCGCCCACGGTTCTCCTCAATGGCCATCAAGACTTGAGCCATCGAGGGTGGTGGCGGCAGATCATCCTCATCATTGTTGTGGTTACCGCGGCCTCCGCGGCCTCCTCGAGCCATTCTGGAGATTTGACAATGACACAGTTAGTATCTATCTCTGAATGGTTGAGACAATAGCATTAATGTCTTCTCAAGTACACAGACTAGGGATGATAATACATTGTGTAACAACTAACAAGGGACCAACAAGATAGAAACTTGGGTCAAAGATCAGTATCATGTACTACTAGCGTGGATTCAAATAGTTAAGAAACCACGTGATTCAACACACTCTAGTTGGCACAATCCGGGACCTTCTGTTCAAGTCCTTGGGTTAAAACCCAACAATACTGAGATGATCACATATTCCTTCGTTGGGTAACAGTGTTCAAACATCTGAGTTGATTTTGGTTTGCAATGCAGCGGGAGCAACCGGACACATAACACTAAAGGTAGCACCCAACCTCGTTTCTCATCTTTTACTTCAAAAACTTAGATCACGAGGAGTAAAACTTTAAACTCAAATCGAGGTAAGAGTGCTCCGAGATTAGAGGGTAACCAGATAAGGAGTAAAAAGAATCCTAAGATGGTTTTCACAACTCATTTTTAGGTTAAAAAAATATTTTCACAAACACTAGACTCAACGTCGACCAGTAGAAGGGTTTCCTACAGGCAGTACTGCTCTGATACCAACTTGTGGCGCCCCGACCCGACTGCTATACAGTGATGCTGTGTGTCACCGGTTAAGCGATACAACCGGAGGTTACGGGTTTACCAATCCCCGGCCAAAACCTTGGCAGGCGTTGCTCGGAATTGATCACCGGCAACGCAACACCCCGATTGATGCCTTAACACAGGCACAACTATCAATGCATAATAGAGAGATCAAGACTTGTGGAACAACTGGCACATCACAGACTCTAAGACACAAAAATCATATAGTTCAACTCTTATAATAGAGAAAGATAGCAAATTACAACCAGAGGTCACAGACCCAACAGTACAACATGCGGAAGCGAAAATAGTTTGTTCTAAACAACAAGATCCAAATTATGGCCTAAGAGGCCTACAGATAAACACTCAAGCGCCAGCTGTTCCGGGATGTCCCAAGCTGCCACCTGGGAACCCCAGACTACTCGTCGACGTCCACAAAGAACCCACCTTCGAGGTCGGTGAAGTCCTCCGCTGAAACAAAGCAAACGACGTTGAGTTCGACGAACTCGCAAGATTAAATATAGAGCTTTAGCTCGATGAGGCTTTCAAGGTTTTATGGTTGTTTTGCATAAAGCTGGTTTTATTTATGAAAACATAACTCCATGGCATCGACTAATCAGAGTATTTTAAAAGAGGTAAGAAGTAACTCTTTTCTTTGATCACCTTTCTCATCAACAACCACCATCATCATTGTACCTGTTCTACAAAGGCACCTCCCCGAATCACCCTCGAGGAAGCTAACCTTGCATTCTTGAGTAGTACCTTTAGTACTCAGTTTTTAATCATTCCGTTCAAGTTATTCTATGATCTTATCGTCCTTTCCCAAGTTGTCCGTAACCGTGGACACGACTTTTCGAAAGATTTAACCCTGCAGGGGTGCACTGTGTTTACCTTCGGTACCGCCCGGCTCATTGCCTACGCTTAGCTCTCTTCCGGGGAAAGCCGGCTGAGTGGGAACGGTTACAACCTTTACCTTGCTTGAGACTAACCCAGGATCATCAGTGAGGACGGGACAGGTTCAGTGCCTCCAACACCCTGCCCCGTGGCCACTCATTTTCCTAAACACCACCATCCTCATTTCTGTCTTGGCCACCATCTCAACGAACGCGCAAATGGAAGCTCAAACTAGAGGACCCTGGCTAGCCCCGCACAAGTTAGTCGGCGACGAGGGCTCCATATACCCCACCGAAAGGAAGCGCGCTCATTCTTGGTTCAAGAGGTAAAGAACTCGCACCTAGGCGACGAGAGTGAGACAAAACACCACCAACCATAGTGGCCTCTCATCCCCACCTTTAAGCATTTTATTACCTGTTTCCACAATTTCTCCACCATCAACCGAACATTTCATCACCTGTTTCCAACATGAGGTATCCATCGGACAAATAACACTTAACTAAGCATGGCTAAGCATCAACATTGCATAGTTAAGTATCTCAGGCCAACCATACAAACCTATGGATAATAGGAGGGAAACAGGTATTGGCGTCGGAAACTTAATGCAACTATAGGATACTCTAATCCGATCAAAACTGACATTTGGAACCGCATGCAATATTATAGTGGAGAAAATATTTGCGGAAAATAGGGTAAGACATGCTCAGAGGGGGGATTACGCTTGCCTTGCTCAACGTGCTGGTAGTACGGATCATCGGGGTATTGCGGTGTAACCCCGGTTTGCTTGATCTATCGAAGCATAACAACGGAAGAACAATCAATCACCACACAAGCTTCAACAAATGCAATGCGCAAACACATGATGACATGACATTTTAATGTGCTGCACTTAACATAAGATATCTGGCAATTTTAAATGGGTGCGCGAATAAATACTTCAACGAGATAGGAGAACACCCCATATTTAACTTAATGATTCCCTAGCTTCTACAAGTGCAGTACTGTAATTGTGATTAAATGCATGATATTGATGATTTTAGATAGCTCACCGTTGTCCGAGCATTTTGGTATAACAAGCACAATTTTCGGACGAACCAAATAAAAGTTATAGCATTTCTAAATTCCTCTTTAATTCGGTCCCTTTTGCTGAATTATTTTAAAGCAACAACTAAAACTAAACACCCAGGCTTGGAAGAAGGAGAAAAAGGAAGTATTTTAAGTATTGAGCTAAATCGGAATATCTGATTTGCTTTTGCCTCGGAAAATCCGATGCAAGTGGAACATCAGTTTTGACGTACTGGGCTTATTCGGATTATCCGACTTTTTCCAAATCGTAAAATCCGATCGACACAAAAAAACTGAAATTTGGCTAAGGACTCGAACTCTCTTCGTACTGGGGTACTACAGAAAATCTGAGTTTTCCCGTTTCGGACTATCCGAGCGAGAGGGCGAGCACGGCGGCGCACGGCTGCCTGCGGTGCTACGGCGACACATGGCGAGAGGGGAGAGTGGAGGGTACTAGGGAGGATAGCAGGCTCACCCTGAAGACGTACGTGAGCTCGGATAGGAAGGAAGAGGGCGGAGGCGACGTCGATTCGCGGTGGCAGAGCTTCGGCCGGAGTTCAAGAAGTCGAGCACGGCGGCGGCAACTCCTCGCGCCTCGGCTCGATTCCGTTGGCAGGGAGGTAGAGGACGAAGAGGCGGAGCTTCTGGCGGTCCTGGCTTGAATCGGGGAGCTCTCAATCGACGGCGATGCGGCGGCGGAGCTCGAGCTTTGGTGCGGCCATGGTGGGAGAGAAAAATGGGGAGCAGGGAGCAGGTGAGAGAGGAGGGAGGGGGAGCGGGGCAAGTGGGGCTCGTGGTGGCGTGCTCTCCTTTTAGGGGAGGGTCAGAGAGGGGGGGGCCGGCGAGGCATGCCCGCGCGGCACGACCATGGCGCCACTGCGGCATGGTTACAGGGGGAAGATGACACTTTTACACAAAACCCCCTGGCCGTTTAAAATCCTTTTCTTTTCAAAACAGTAGCACCTTTACAGATTTAAATAGGGCACTTAGACCATTTCAAAAAATTATGAGAAAATTTGGGGAGGCTCCCCTTAACCTGTAGAAGCTCCACGAATTTTGGTGTCTCAAAATAAAATGTTTTGTACCACTTCTGTTCATAGGGTTCAATTAAGGCATTTTGCTAAATTCAAAATGTTGTTCCTTTAGTAATTTTTAGAGAAAGTGCAACATAATATTTTCAACTCTTGGAACTTCCTTGACAAATATAAGATGTCAAAGTAATTTTGTTTTGCAAGTTTGAGTGCCTTCATTGTTTGAGATTGGTTAAAGCAAGTTTGGCATTTTGTTTTTAGGTGGTGCCAAACCACCACAATTCCCTAACCCAACAACAATTCCCTAGCAACAATTCCCTAACCAAAAGTTAAAGGTTCCAATTTATACTCATTGATGCAAGGATGTCATGATGCAATGAACCAAAAGTGGAAAATTTACACAGGTTTTTAGGTTCTCAACTTTGGGCTGTTACAGAAGTGATGAAGATGGCCAAGAGACGTCGCAAGACGAAGGAGAAGAAGCAGTGGAAACAGCCGGCCCCCCAGGCCGGCCCCCAGGCCGGGCTACCGCCAGAGCCAACCGGCCTCCAGGCCGGCCTAGGCCGGGCCACAGGCCGGCCCACCTCCGACGCGGCCAGCCCTCCAGCCGGCCTAGGCCGGACCCAGGGCCGGGCTCCCTCCCGAGGCAGCCGGCCTCCCAGCCGGCCCCAGCCAGACTCCAGCCGGCCCCTAAACCGGCCCCCAGGCCGGCCTCTACGCCAGCCTCGGCCGGTCTCCAGGCCGGTTTCCCTGATGACTTCAGCCTGCGCGCTTGACGGGCCCGCGTGGCCTTGTATCTCCCACCTTTTCACCTACTTCGTGACTTAGACTATAAATAGACCAATCCCCTCCAGATCTAGGGTTAGACTATGATTTGAGAACTAAAGTAGAGCCTTGCTCCTTCTTCTCAAAGTGTCTCTTTCCTCCTATGGAGATGAATCAAGGCCTCCACATGTGGAGATGAACCAAGGCCTCCTCTCGAGGAGAAGATCGCTGCGTGGATACCAAGGCTCCGCTTGTAGTTGCGATTACTTGCTAATCTTTCCTCTGTGAGTGGCTAGATTGGATTGGTGGGATTGACCAATTGGACAAACAATCCTAAGAGTAAGGTGTGCTTGGGAGAGGAGGATTGGGGGCTGCCCACGGGGATTGGTTACCAATCGAGTCTTGCCGGGTTGCTACTTGCTATTTACCCTTGTGTGTTGATTTTCCCTCTTTTGTGTTCTTCGTTCATCGCGTGTTCTTCGTGTTCATCTTTCTCTCCGCACAAATCCGTGAAAATCGGGACCAACCCACATCATATGGTATCAGAGCTCTAGGTTGACACAGATTTGTTTTGTGTTTCTACCAAAATCTACCAAATTTTTCTTCGTTTTTGAGAAATTCTAAAATTTCCACCAAAAATAGTCATTTTGGGATTCGAGCGATTTGGTCGATTTGATGAGTTTTTGGTAGTTTTGATCCATGGATCTGTTGCTTTAGGACCCCTTCCACCATTGTTTGCGTTCCCTAGACTTAATTTTGCCAATTTCCCACGAAATCGAGGATTTTAGCGTCGTTTTTCCGCCCGAAATTTGAGGATTTTCGAGATCCAGCGAAGCCGGCCTCCCAGCCGGCCCAGGCAGGGCCACAGGCCGGCCTGCCACCCGACGCGTCCGGCCTCCCAGCCGGCCCAGGCCGGCCCCAGGGCCGGTTTGCCCGAAATTTTTTTTTTCTTCTTTTATTCCTCGGTTCGTTTTGGCAATTCTCCTTTGTTGTTTGAGTCCTTTCCCGGTGTGTGCAACGTCTACAACATCGACAAGTTTCCGCAAAAACGCGTCATCAACGCCAAAAGACGGCACCAAGGACTCGGCATTTCCCCGTCATCGGAATCCGTTGTGAACCCTTCTTCCTTTCGCGCAACTTGAACCTATTGGACTAGCTCGGTGATATTGCGAGGCATTGCACGTGTTGAGTGTTTGTCTTCAAGTGTTGGTGAGTCTGTATCGTTAAAGCTTGGCACTAGCAAAAGAGAAGGAATCATCGTCAAAAAGCAAAAATCAAAAAAAAAAAACGAGAAAAGAAAAGAATCAAGTGGTGTCAAGTATCATCTCTTGTAGGTTGCGACAAAGCTTGAACCGCCAAAGTGAGAGTGAGTGTGTAACTCTTGTGCAAATCCATTGCCCACCAAAAGCAATTGAGCTAGCGTCCTCTTGTGTTGGGTGACATTTGATCATGTAGTCTTCGTTAGGTCGTCTACCTTTGAGTGCTCGCCCTTTGGTCGCCCAACCCCATCATTCGCTTTTGTGTGTGTTTCCTTGATACTTTGTGGTTGGAGTTTCTTTGGTAATTTGATCATTGTGGATTTTCTCTACCTTTGACAATACGCTTTTCGCCGAGTTTGCTTGATTTCCGTTGCCACTTCATACCTTCCTATCCTCATAAGTGTGTGTGTTGGGCGTTAGAACCGGATACTCTCCTCTCAAGCCTCATTATACTTGGGATATAGTTTGTCTTGGTTTTTCATTACCACATATCTCACTTGATCTTGAGAAAATGTTTAGGGGAAGTACAAACAGAAGCTCAAGCTCGGACGATGAAATCCATGGTGGAGTTCGCGATCATGGCTATGTCACACAATCGGAGCTTGTTGGCATGCGACACTTTCTTCGTGATAACCTAGGACGCTTCGAGCGCCGTCTTCAAAATCAAGATAACACCTTCAACGACCGCATGCAAGCTCAAGAAGCAAATATGGAGAGGTTGACCGAAGCTATCAATAACCTTGCGCGACAACGAGCTTCTTCACACTCAAGCCGTACAAGAAGCACCTCAAGGTCGACACAAGCACGTCATGGACGTCATGAACCTCGACAAGAACGTCAACATGATCCAAGGCGCGACGCCCATGAACGACCTCCTCCTCACGTTGAACAACCACATGATCTTCACGCAAACAATGCCAATGCGCATCAAGAACAACCTTAACAAAATGATGATCGTCGTGAACGCATACTATCACCACCACCGCAACAACGTGATCGTCATGACCCATTGGCAATGACAATGGCGTTCCGGGTGCGAATGACTTTGGTGAACAAGGACGTCACCCTCGTCATCCTCCAAGGCCACGTCATCAAAATCATGACAATGCGAACAATGTCGAACAACCCGTTCCTCAACAAGAGCTACCTCCTCAACATGACCCTCGACCTCGTCAAGAACTTCCACATGATCGTCCACAACACCACCGCTTTGAGTCAAGTGATAGTGAGTCAAGCCAACACAATGGTGCTGGATCAATCGAAGGAGACGTGGACGTGCATTCCCACGTGGTGGCCATCGTGACGACTATGATGACTTGACCAACGTCCGCTTCGACATACCCAAGTTCTACGGCACAAGTGATCCAAAGCTTACTTCTCATGGGTACTCAAGGTTGACAAGATCTTCCGTGTGCAACGCTTCTCCGACAACAAGAAGGTTGCCTTAGCCTCGATGGAGTTTGAAGAGTATGCCCTCTTGTGGTGGGAACAACTACAAGATGCTCGCGTCGCTAACCACCAACAACCAATTGACACTTGGGTTGAAATGAAAGAAACAATGCACAACCGCTTCGTGCCGAGCCATTACACTAGAGACTTATACAAGAAGTTGCAAGAGTTGAAGCAAGGTTTGAAGTCGGTTGACGAGTACTACAAGGAGATGGAAATCTCCAAGATGAGAGCCAATGTCAACGAGTACAAAGAGCAATCCATGGCTCGTTTCATGAATGGCCTCAACTATCCAATCAAGAAGATCGTGGAATTCCAACCTTATGCCTCTTTGGTTGAGCTAGTACATCAAGCTTCCAAGGCCGAGCGCCACGTGCTTGAAGAGCTCAAGTACCTCAAGACAAAGGCATTTACGCCAACAAGCCTTCTTCGTCAACTCCTACACCTTCACAAGCTCTTCCTCAAGCGAACACTCGAGGTCCTCCAAGAGTCTCTACATCGACATCTCAAGCGCCTCAACCTTTCAAGAAAGTACCTCCCTACCAAGGCGCCTCAAGGATCTTCGTCCGGCACAAGACTTTGCAATGCTACAAGTGCGGCGGACAAGGGCACAAATCTTTTGAGTGCACCAACAAGAAGGTCATGATCATCAATGACATGGGAGAGTATGAATCTATGAGTGAAGATGAGTACAATGCTTTGAACAAGGTCGCCACAATGCAAAGTGCTCAAGAAGAAGAAAGTGAATATATTGTGATGGCGACAACAACCCTTCCTTGGTTGTGGCAAGAGCTCTAACCACCAATGTTCAAGTAAGAAGACCAAAGATGCAACTTGTTTCAACAAAGCGGGAATCAATGGAAAGTCCATCAAGGTCATCATAGATGGTGGAAGTTGCCACAACCTAGCGAGCAAAGAACTTTGTGATAAGCTCAACTTGAAGTTCAAGAAGCACCCACATCCTACCATGTGCAATGGTTGAGTGATACCGGAGCCGTCAAGATTCAACACATGGTGCAAGTGTCCTTCAAGATTGGAGCTATGAAGATACGGTTGATTGTGATGTTGTGCCTATGAACGTTTGTCACTTACTCCTTGGGCGTCCATGGCAATTTGACAAGGGTGCTATGCATGATGGAAGGACAATACTATAGCTTCAAGAACAACGACAAGACCTTCGTCCTTCGTCCCATGACACCAAGTCAAGTCATCGCCGACAACGCCAAGACCATTGCAAGGGCACAACAAGATCGTTCGTCTAGTGAGATGAGTGGTGAGCGAGAGACCCACCATAAAGTGAGTGAGAGCCACAAGCCAAATGAGTGTGACACTTCAAAGAGAGTTCCCACAAAACTTACACTATTTGCCACAAAAGAGAGATAAGGGAGTTGAGAGAACCCATCCACCCTCCACTATGTGCTCATATGCAAGGGTGAAGTTTCTATGACTAACACTTTCACAAACCTTCCTCCTTCTTTGTTGTCTCTTTTGAAGGACTTTGAAGATGTTTTCCCTCAAGATGTGCCACCGGGACTACCTCCTCTACGCGGAATCGACGCATCGACCTTGTTCCCGGCGCACCGCTACCAAACCGGCTCCTTACCGCACCAACCCCGAGAAACAAAGGAGATCGAGCGCAAATACAAGAACTTCTTGCCATGGGACACATCCGCGAGAGCTTGAGTCCGTGTGCCGTGCCCGTCATCTTGGTACCCAAGCACGACAACACTCTTCGCCTTTGCATGGATTGTCGCCCCATCAACGCCATCACCGTTCGGTATCGCCATCCTATCCCTCGACTTGATGACATGCTTGATGAGCTTTGTGGTTCCGCTATATTCTCCAAAATTGATCTTAAAAGTGGATATCACCAAATAAGAGTGTGAAGGTGATGAATGGAAGACCGCATTTAAAAAAGCTTGGTCTTTATGAGTGGCTCGTCATGCCATTTGGTCTTTCCAATGCACCTTCTACTTTTATGCGTCTCATGAATCATGTTTTGCGTCCTTTCATTGGAAATTTGTTGTGGTATACTTTGACGACATCCTTATCTATAGCAAATCTTTGGAAGAGCACACTTCTCATGTTGCTCAAGTTTTGTTGGTTCTTCGCAATGAAAAGCTTTATGCAAATCTTTCTAAGTGCACTTTTGCCACCAACAAACTTGTTTTCTTGGGTTTTGTTGTTTCTTCGGATGGAGTTGAAGTCGATGAAGCAAAGATACAAGCAATTCGGACTTGGCCTTTTCCGATGTCACTTGAGAGTTGAGACGTTTTCTTGGTTTTGCCGGATTTTACCGCCGTTTCATCAAGGATTTTTCCACAATTGCTTGCCCCCTCCATGAACTTACAAAGAAAATGTACCTTTCATTTGGGGCAATGCACATGATTTTGCTTTCAATGAGCTCAAACGGTTATTAACCGAAGCACCACTCCTTGCCCTTCCGGATTTCTCTAAGACATTTGAGATTGAATGCGATGCAAGTGGATTGGGCATTGGTGGAGTGCTTATGCAAAATGGTAGACCCATCGCATACCATAGTGAGAAACTAGATGGAGCTCGCTTGAATTACCCCATTTATGACAAAGAGTTATTTGCTTTGGTTCGTGTTTTGGATGTGTGGCAACATTACCTTCGTCCTAAGGAATTTGTCATTCATTCCGACCATGAATCCTTGAAATATTTGAAAAGTCAAACAAATTTGAACAAAAGACATGCTAAGTGGGTTGAGTTCATTGAGTCTTTTACCTTTGTAATCAAATACAAGAAAGGTAAAGACAATGTGGTCGCGGATGCTTATCCCGCAAGGCCAACCTACTTACACGTCTTGACATTAGTGTCTTGGGTTTGGATGAGATTAAAGAGTTGTATGCTACCGATGCTTTCTTTGGAGACATTTTCGCTCAATGTTCGGAGCACAAAGGAATTGGTGATTTCTATTTGCACAAAGGTTTCTTGTTTAAGGCTAACAAACTATGTATACCAGTCTTCGCTTCGTTTGTGTAACATCCCAAAAATATTATCAATATTATGTTCCAAAATGAGAAACAAAAAACTTTTTTGTGTTTATTGTATGTTAATTGCTTCTTGTTACTTGAGTTGTTGTTCTTGCTGTTGTGTGAATGTTTGCTCTAGTGAACACTAGTAAGAAAGAAAGAAAACAAAAATACCAAAATCAAAGCAAAAAATAAAAGTGACCAAGTTGTCACTTAAAAATTCAAAGTGACAAACTCAATTATTTTTCAAACAAAGTCAGTGGAGATGTAATGTAACCACTCCCCATTTTGTTCCTACCAATTTCCCCTCTCAATATTATTTTTGAACTAGTTTTAAAATTCTAAAATAAAAACAAATTGAAATAAATTAAAATAACATAAACAAAGTACTATGAAAGAAAATGTGCAAAACATTTTATTTTGCAAAGCCAAATTTTGGAGCTTCTACACATTATGGGAAGGCCCCACAAATTTTGGCAAATTTTTTTAATTGATTTAGTGCCCAAATTAAATCAAGAAGAGCTACTGCAATTAAACAGAAGGACTAAAATGTAATTAGAAAGAA
>CAMZMU010000103.1:4734063-4860573 GCA_947311845.1 Poa pratensis
CTAAGTTTGCCACTTCTCCTATAAACATTAAAGATAAGGATTATGATTTTTCTCTTGATTTATCTCATATATCTATTGTTGAGAAAACTCCTTTTTGTGGCACTAAGAGTGAAAGTGCTGTAGAGCACATGAATGAGCTCTCTACTTTGAGTGGCTTATTTTCTGATGATATTAAGAAGCGTAGCTACTTTGTTGCTAAGATTTTTCCTTTCTCATTAAAAGATGATGCTAAAGCTTGGTATAACAACTTGTCTCCTGGTTCTATTACTAGTCCTACTGGTTTGCTTGATGTTTTCTTTCAGAAATATTTCCCTGCTAGTGCTAAACATGATGCTTTGCAAAGAATTTATAACTTTGACCAGGAAGATGAAGAGAAACTTCCAGAGGCATGGACAAGGTTTTGCTCTCTTATCAGAGCTCGGCCTGGACATGATTTGGAAAAGCATGATCTACTTGATATATTTTACAGTGGACTAACTATTGAATCTAGAGCATATCTGGATAGTTGTGCTAGTTGTGTTTTCAGGAAAAGAACCCCTGAAGAAGCTGAAGAATTATTGGCTAAAATCAGCCAGAATTATGATGATTGGACTCTACCTGCGCCGACCCCCACACCTACACCGACACCAATATCAAAGAAGGGGGAGGTATGATTGAATTGAATGATGAAACAATGAGGGAGGCCAAGAAGACTCTCATTGAGAAGGGTATTAAATCTGAAGATGTGAAGAACCTTCCACCTATTGAAGATTTGTGTAAGCCAATTCCTCATCCATCCATAATTGAGGTTCACTCTCTCCACAGGTTCGATGAAGGAGATATTCCCTACTCTAAACCACCTGATCAATGCTTAGATGAATTTGATAATTATGTTATTAAGCAAGATAATTTTAATATGAGAGTAGAGAATCATTTGCATGAAAATTCTCTAGCTATTAGTAAGTTGCATGATATTGTGGAGAGAACCTCCAATGATGTTAAGATGCTTATTAAACATTTCCATATGGTTCAAACTCAAATTGATCAACTCACTAAAGTGCAACAAGACATGTTAGCCAATGCTTCTAAGGAAAAATTAAAACCTGTCTATGTTAGCACTAGAAGTGGAGCTCATACTCAGGATCCTTTATATCCTGAGGGACATCCTAAAAGAATTGAACAAGATTCTCAACTAGCTGAAAATCCAGTTTCTCCTTCTAAGAAAAAGAAGAAGAAGAAACATAAAAATGTTGTAGAATCCTCTGAAACTGTTAATGATCCTAATAGTATATCTATCTCTGATGCTGAAACTGAAAGTGGTAATGAACTTGATAGTGATAAGGATAAAATGATGCTCTTGATAAAGAAGTTAGTGAAAAGGAACCTGAAAAGCATACTAAAAACACAAAGTACACTAAGGAAGATTTCATTGCTAAGAAACATGGTAATGAAAGGGAACCTTGGGTTCAAAAGCAAATGCCTTTTCCAACTAAGAAACTAAAATCAAAGGAAGAAGAACATTATAATAAATTTGTGAATGGATGAAACCCTTGTTTTTGCAAATTCCTTTGACTGATGCTATTAAATTGCCTCCTTACTCAAAGTATATGAAAGATATTGTTTCTAACAAAGGAAAATTCCTAATGAGGAAATTTCTACTATGCTTGCTAATTATTCTTTCAATGGCAAGGTTCCTAAGAAGCTTGGAGATCCAGGTATACCAACCATCCCTTGCTCCATCAAGAATAATTATGTTAGAACTGCTTATGTGATTTGGGAGCAGGAGTTAGTGTTATGCCTTTTTCTCTTTATAAGAGACTCTATCTTGATAAATTGATACCTACTGATATATCTTTGCAAATGGCTGATAAATCTACTGCTGTTCCTGTTGGCATTTGTGAGGATGTCCCAGTTCAAGTAGCTAACAATTGTTTAATTTTGACTGATTTTGTTGTTCTTGAAATGCCTGAAGATGATAATATGTCTATTATTCTTGGAAGACCTTTTCTAAATACTGCAGGTGCTGTTATTGATTGCAATAAAGGAAAAGTAACTTTCAATGTTAATGATAAAGAACATACTGTTTATTTCCCCAAGAAAGTTGACAAGATTTATGGAGTCAATACCATCTCCAATTTTAAAACTATCAAAGTGGGAAGTATTGATTGCCCTATATATGATCATCAAGAAGGATATCAAAACATTATGATTGGATCCATATCAATACAATACAAGGTAACATGAGTGTTCATGATGTTTAAATCATTTGTGTCATGTAAATTTATTTGGTGCCAAGACTTGATCAACCTTGCTATCAAATGTATTTGCATACATAAAAGAGCTAAACAACATTTCTTTCTTCAACTTTGTTTTACCTACTGTTGTGTTACTGAACTTGCAAAGTTTTAGTTGAAACTGGTCTTTATAAAATTCTATTTCTGCTCTAAGTTTATTATTTAAATATCCAGAAAATGTGCAAAATGAAAGTTTTCAAAAATCTGAAAAATTATACCATTATATTTTTAAAGTGGAATGTGGGAGTGCCTGGAGCTGACCAGGGGGACCCACCATGCCACCACACCACCCCACCGCGCGGCAGGGGTGTTGGCCGCGCCGTGGCATGGTGTGGGCCCCACCTGGCCCTCCACTCACCCATCTTCCTCTCATTTCTTTCTCTCTCCCGACAAACACACCACCATTGCTCAAACCCGTGTTCTTGCTGCTCTTGCTCGAGATTTTTCGATCTCCTTGCTCAGCCCATCTTTGTTGCTGAAATTTGGACCATTTGCTCTCCGGTATGTGACTCCTCCATGTATCCAAGTAGAATTTTGTTTAGTAGAGTATACCTTGAGTATTTTGCTGCTGTAGGTGACTTGTTAAGTGAGTATGCATGCTTGTTCTATGTTGATATAATCAGTTTTGATGCATGTTTAGTCCTCTAGCAAGTCCATATAGTAGTTCCCCTCATTTGTATGCTTCAAAGATAATTTTTATGATATGTGTCAAAAATTTCAGAGGATGGAGGGAAATGAACACCAACTAAATCAATATGAATTGGTGTTCCTGAGGTCATGGGGATCCATCGTGAAGAAGGAGTGTTCCCATCCTGCTATCCATGCTTGGAATTTATGAGAAGTTCGGGGATCTTGCGTGATTTTCGTACTCTTGTCTCTAATACAGGATTGAGTGATTTTGTAGAGGGAGAACCCTACCAATATGCAAAGTTAACTGTGTCTGTGGTGCAGGACTTTAGATTTGATTGGTCTTCACCTAACCCTATGGTTCACTATAAAATTTACAACAAAAGTGTCCACTTGCCTTTTGATGCTTTTTGTGCAGCAATTAGGGTGCCGCAATGGGGATCACGAGGGAAGATACATGGGCAACCCAAGCATTTGACGGACCTATACGAGGTAATATGTCAAGGAAGAACCTACTCAGATGAAAGCGGTAAAATTCGAAGTATTCAATTTCCATGCATTCGATATTTTGCTTACTTCATTACGAGGTGTGTACTTGCTAGGAAGACTGCAAATAAATTATCTATTCCTGATTTAGCTTTCCTAGCAGCAGCCTTGCAACATGATAAGAGTTATAATTTGGGTGCCTTGATAGCCTTTCGCATTGCTGCCAATCGCGAGAAAGGTGGATTTTGTGGAGGACTCATTGCTTCTCGTTTATTAGCTATGCATGGTGTAGTAGCTCTCCCTAATGATTTGCAGCTTCCTTTAGAGAGGCTCGATTTTGCTTCCATGGGGAGGCATGGCTTTGTTACTAGTTGGTCTACTTTGAATAATCTATCTTATGAGGTGCCTTTTGCCAAGAAGGGGAGGTGGAAAATGGTTAAATCTGAGCGAATAGTCGCTTTGCCTGCACCACGTTTGTTTGATCTTGGTTTCAGGAATGTTTGGTCAGTCACCGAGGATGAATTCGATGCATACTTGAGGGATCATGCCCTGCACACAGAGGACGATGGAGAATGGGACGAGGACTCCACTCAGTTTTCCGGGACTGGGGGCTCGCGCCCCTATCCTGGGATGCTGGACCCTCTGCCTCATCTTCCTCAGCGGAGCCGGATATTGAGCACACCCAGTATGACCCGCCGGCTTGGAGTTCTACCCGCGTTATTATTGATCTCCACTTAGGCCAAAAGCCTAAGCTTGGGGGGAGGTATATCGACATCTCACTCATTTACATATCATATCTTGTCGATACTTTGTATATCCATGTTGCAGTTTTCTTTCTTTCTTTTTAATTGTTTACCTTTTATTGCTGCATTCCAAAACACAAAAAGACCAAAAATATTTCTGTTGTTTCTCTTCATTTGTTTCTTTAAGTTTCAGTATTAGTTTGCTTAGTTTTAAAATTCGGTTTGTTATTCAAAAATCCAAAAATATTTTGCTTTATGTTTGTTTCTTTTTGCTCTTGTTTCAAAAACTCGAAAACCCAAAAATATTTGTTGTTTCTTTTTGGTTTTGTATAGTGTTTTCAGAGTTGGACAGCATCCGTGACTCCGATGGAGCTTGGTTTTCATTCTTATCATTCGAAGCAACACAAGTGAAAAAGCAATAAGGATGATCTACAACAACTTGAGTTGGGGTGAGAGGCTGGTATGAACTCCATTTGTTTTCATTTTTGTACATATACTCATCTATGTGAGCATGCTTAGTTGGTTCATGTGAGGTATATGTCATTTAGTGGATGCTTAGTAGTTCTTGTTCTCTCATGATCGGTCCCAATTTATTAATAGTGGTAGCATGTTATGTTGATGTTTGCTTGCATTGTTCTATTCATAGAGGGTATGACATTGTGGTATCCTCCTCTGAAGAATTCATTCGAATTGACTTGGCACATGCTCATGCATGCGTATGACTGAAAAACAAAAGTCAATTAAGCCTTGATGATTTATTTTGACTCAGAGTTCTTGTATCACTTTTATGTCTCAATTAATTTCATTTTGTCGCAAGCATGATTATGACGGTTATTGCTCTCTTGATTGTCGCTTCCCAGTCTATTGCTAGCCTTCACTTGTACTGAGCGGGAATGCTGCTCGTGCTTCCAAAACCATGAAAACCAAGTTATTCCAAAGTGTCCACCATAAATACCTATGCATGGCATTTCGAACCATTCAAGTAAATTTTCATGTGCTACCTTTAAAACCTTCAAAGTACTTCTCAATTTGTGTCAATGTTTTATAGCTCATGAGGAAGTATGTGGTGTTTTATCTTTCAATCTTGTCATTTACTTCTGACAGACTTTCACCAATGGACTAGTGGCATATACATCCGCTTATCCAATAATTTTGCAAAAAGAGCTGGCAACGGGGTGCCCAGCCCCAATTAATTACAACTTTCATTAATAATTCTCTTCACATGTTTTGCCCTGATTTATCAGTAAGCAACTTAATTTTGCAATAGACACTCCTCCATGGTATGTGAATGTTGGAAGGCACCCGAGGATTCGGTTAGCCATGGCTTGTGCAAGCAAAGGTTGGGGGGAGTGTCACCCATAATGAAACTAAAATACATGTGTAAACAAAAGAGAAGAGGGATGATCTACCTTGCTGGTAGAAATAACGTCCTTCATGGGAGCCGCTCTTGAAAGTCTGGTTGACAAGGGGGTTAGAGTACCCACTACCATTCGTTGACAACAACAAACACTTCCCAAAACAATTTTGCTTCTGTTTTAAAAATGAAAAGCTCTAGCACATGATAATCTCTGCTTCCCTCTGCGAAGGGCCAATCTTTTACTTTCATGTTGAGTCACCACCCTTTCTTTGAGCACTTTCTCGAGAGCATAGTTGTCATTCTTAGTGTAATATGCTTGTCCCAGAATGTGGTTAACTATGATATAACTTTGATGCTTTTATCTTTGATATCTTTGATTCTAGTCTTCCCATGAATTCAGAGGTGCCTGGGCATTTATGTTTTGCTGTACAAAAACGGGCAAGCGAGATACCATCTTGTCATATCCTATTATGAGCATTACAATCTTGTGAATTAATATGTTTCATGTTTGTTGCTATTAGTATGTTGGTATCTTTTCATAGTTTACATGCCTATTGAGTGACATTATTTGCATTTGCCTCATCTTGAATTGCTTAAGCATTTGTACATATAGTGAGAATATATGCATCATATGAAGCAAATGTGTTCGTGAAAGTCTTTTATCGCACTCAGTTGTTAACTGAATTGCTTGAGGACAAGCAATAAGCTAAGCTTGGGGGGAGTTGATACGTCCAAAACGTATCTACTTTCCCGAACACTTTTGCTATTGTTTTACCTCTAACTTGTGTGTTTTGAATACAACTAATGCGGACTAACGCTGTTTTCAGCAGAATTGCCCTGGTGTCTTGTTTTTGTGCAGAAAGTCAACTTTCGGGAAAAACACCAGAAAAGATCGCAAACCTCCTATTTTACCAGAAGACTCACGGAGCCAGAAGGGGAGGCGGAGATGGGCCACGAGTGGCCCAAACCACATGGTGGCGCGGCCAAGGGCCTGCCGCGCCAGCCTATGAGGAGGGCCTCGGGCACCTCCCCGAGTCCCCCTTTCGACTACTTAACCCTTCTGACCTAAAAACGTCGGGGGGTCGTCCACTTCATCCAGAAACATCACCGTACGCCGCCACCATCGCGAAACCTATTTCGGGGACCAGAAACTCCGTTCTGGCACTCCGCCGGGACGGGGAATTGGAGGAGATCATCGCCATCATCATCACCGACGCTTCTCCATCGACCATCCATGTTTCCCCCATCCATGTGTGAGTAATTCCCTGCTGTAGGCTGAGGGGGATGGTAGGGATTGGATGAGATTGTTCATGTAATAAGCTATAAGATCATTAGGGCATGGTGCCCAGTATCCGTTGTTAGTACTTATTGATGTTGTTGCAACTTGTTGAGCTTAATGCTTGTCACTAGGGCCCGAGTGCCATGATTTCAGATCTGAACATGTTATTGTTTCATAATGATATGCACTGTTTATTGATCATACCTGCAAGTTGTATACACATATTGTTGTCCGGAACCCGCGGTCCCAAAGTGACAATAATTGGGACAGCCGAGGGGAATGGCTGCGATGTGAGGATCACATGTGTTCACTGCGTGTTAATGCTTTGCTCCGGTACTCTATTAAAAGGAGTACCTTAATTACCAGTAGATTCCCTTGAGGCCCGGCTGCCACCGGCTGGTAGGACAGAAGATGTTGTACAAGTTTCTCATTGCGAGCACGTACGACTATATACGGAACACATGCCTACGTTTACTTAGTACTTGGATGCTTTATCATTATTATCTGCAATGCCTATGTCTTGATTATTATATGAGCTATCTTATCCATGCAGCGCCCGTTCATCCATCCCTATGCCTACAGTGTTTTAATCCTACTGTTTACTGCAATCACTACTGCTGTCTCTATTTACTGCTGCTATTATTTCACCGCTACTACTGCTATAAAACTGTTGCTACTGATAATCTGTGTCGAGCAAGACTATTCACAGGTGCAGCTGAATTGACAACTCCGCTGTTAAGGCTCTCAAGTATTCTTTGGCTCCCCTTGTGTCGAATCAATAAATTGGGTTTTACTTCCCTCGAAGACTGTTGCGATCCCCTATACTTGTGGGTCATCACCGGTCCGCCCCAAGGACCAGGGAGGTATCTCCAGTCGTCGCAGATGAGGCGGAAGCTGTTGGCGCGGAAGGCCCTGGGAGAGGCGCGACGTGGATCCCCAGGCGACCTCTGGACCGCGCAGACTTGAAGCAGGCGGGTTCATCCCCAGGGCTCGGCCCTCGGAACGCTGACCCCTGCCATGAACCCGGGAGAGTTGAGGAAGGCCCCGGGTTCTCCAAGACATTCTCCAACATCTCGGAGTTCTTGTCCTCTGCCCGTGCTGAACTGGCGCGGCTGGTGCCCCGACCTCTGGCAGCGGGAGCACTCGCAGGCTCGCGAGCTGCGGCTTCCCTCTGGGGAGGAGGTTCTTGGTGCCCGTGAACTGAAGCTGGCGGCGGACGAAGAGCTGCTCTATGCTGGGAACAGAGAGTGGCCAGCCACGAGAAGGAGCTGGAGCGACGAGAGGCCGAGCTAGAAGACGAAGAGCGCCACTACCTTGGCACCATTGAGGAGCTCCAGATCAGAATGGAGCGGGACGAGGACCGCTTTGAGCAGGGCCTGGAGAACGTGGCTAGCTGGGCTCGCAGCGAGGTCGAAAATGACCTTCGGGCCAAAAGCAGAGCCGCTTCGTCACTAGGCAAGCAGGTCTCCAAACTCCAGAGCAAGCTCAAGAGCGAGAAGGAGAGGCGAGAACAGGCCTTCTCAGATTTCTAGAGCTATGGGCGAAAGAGACAGCTTGTCCGCCCGGGTTGAGACGATGACGGCCACGATCGAGGCGCAGAAGCAGGCCCTCAAAGCAGCTGAGAAGTTCAAGCAAGAGGCCACAGCTGGCCGCGTCGCCATGGAAAGAAAGATCCGGATCTGGCGATGCGAATGATTTCTGGAAGGGCAAAGATGCGCGCATGACCGTCCTTCGCAAGAAAGAAGCAAAGGAGCTGGCTGACGGGCGAGCGGCGATGGAAGCGTCCAAATCTCAAGCTCAGATTGCGTGGCATCAATACGAGCAGGTGTCCAACCAGCTGAAGGAGTGCATGCCGACCTGGCGGAAGCAAAGGTGCACTTGAGAAAGAACAGCGACGATTCGCTCACCACCACCGCGACGATCACAACATCTTGCTCCAGATGAACCACGGTCCTTGGACATCGTGACGGAGTTCACGAACTTGGAGTGCCTTCTCCGCCTGTTCTCATGGCCGACCATTCCAATTCCTTCGTCCGCTATCCCGGGTTCTTGAAGTACGTGGCCTCGCTCATCAAGGGTATCAAGGAGCAGGCTAGCAGAGCCACTCGCCTTGCTGGGGAACAGGCGGTGAGCAGGTGACAACCCGGTTTGTCACAGCGCTTCGCCAACGACACCCGCAGCTCTCCTTGCTGTCCGAGCTGGAGGCGCCTGAACCCGGGACGCCGCTTCCTCCAGACGTAACCCGCCAGGTGGAGGAGATCTTGAAGCGCCTTTCCCAAGAAGACGACCCGTGAACCTGTGAAGTCCTGAAAAGGACAATACCAGGGGCCGTGAACCATGCTTTTGTACTGATATTGCCAACTGGCTTATGAACTCATGCTTTGAATGTAAATAACTTCTTCCCAAAGTATATAAGTTTTATCGTACTCGTGGGGCTTTACGCTCTCGGGAAGGATCCAAAGGTGTGAGCGCTAACCAGCCGTGGGCACTCAGACTGATCTGAAGTGCTGACACAGGGCGCAACCCCCCAAAGGACCCACCATTTCCTGACCGCACGGACCTCAGCCCACGACTTCACTGCCCGAGGGAAACTGACAGTGTCATCGCGAAGGCGCTGCCCCAGGAGAACGCCCGCTTTCGCCTTAGCCAAGCACATAAAACAGATGTACTCGGGAACAAGCCCGTGCAAGCACGTTTATACTTAGCTCGTGTTTTGACTCCTTCTGGCTACCTCGGTAATCGTTTCGGTCGCGCTGCCGCCAAGGCGGGTCTTCTATGCCGTGTTTCAGACATAATTCTGCCTTGCCCAGCAATTCTTGGCGGGGACAAGGTTTCCAACCGAGATAGCCTCCAATGCCGACTAAGGGCATGACTGGCTGGCTTGCACCGGTCCGGAGACCATCGTGTTACTTGCTCGAGTTACCTGGAGACCACCCAACTGGTGATCCGGCGACTTGCTGGCGTATCAGAGACGCCGGTCCAGACCCCACGGTTGTCTTAGCTTTATGGGCCCGGATGTTCCTTGTTTGGTGACCCGTCAATCTTGCTGGCTCGTGCCGGTCCGGAGACCCTGAAGCTGCTTTACTCGCGGGATCCTGATGCTAGCCACTTAGCAATCCGGTACTTCTGAGGGGTCCACTTGGTCCTGGCTGTATTGTGACGATGTGACCCAGGAGATCCCATTCTCCCTGGGCCAAATCTCCGCAGATGAAGGTTTGATCCCAGCTAGCTGCAGCTTGCCCTTGACTGCTTTGGGTCTGTGGGGGCGCCGGTAGTGAGCAGGGTTCCGGGGGCTCTTCAGTCTGAGTGGATGCATTGGCGAAGGTTCGGAAAGATCTTCCCTTCTGAGGAACCCCAGCTGTGGCACTCCCCTTGGCTTTCTTGGGCTTCTTGTTGAGAGGGAAATCTCGGCTGATATGTCCTGGTTCTCCGCATGAATAGCAATCACCGTTCTTCTAGCGTATCTGGATGTCGTTGAACTGTCGGCAATCTTCCAGACTGTGCCGGTCAGATCTGTGGTACATGCACCACACTCCAGGCTGGCCATCTTTGCGCAGAGGAATCTTGATCTCTTGGGGCACGTAGATGAGAGGATCTTCTTGCCGAGGCTCGCCTTTTGTGTCTTGGTCGAGGTTTTCCTCCTCCGGAAGCGGCACTGTGGTCGGCGCGTCGGAACAGAGTTCCTCCTTCACTCCATGCGTCCATAGGGAAAGAGGGACATCAATGTTCGTGGCACTTTCCTCAGGTCTTCCCTTGCTGACCAGAGAGCTGACATAAGCGGCTGGAGGAACGAAATGGACTCCAAAGGCGCGATCTTTAGCGGCAGATGCTGGCGAGGACTCGTCAAGAACGAAGCCGAGGCCGGGGTACCGCAGGAACTCAAGGGCTGCCTTTCCCTTTCTCTTCTTTGTCATCTTGGACGTCGAATTCGGTACCTCTCTTCGCGAGAGCCAAAACTAACGCTGCTCCGAAGGCGCTGGGGTCTTGGAGCAGATCTTGGCACAGACTGAAAGCTCGACGCAGAACTTGACGATGAACTTGACGATGAACTTGAGGTCGATGAAGAAGAAGACGAATCCAGCGCTTGCGCCCCTACCTGGCGCGCCAGATGTCGTGTCTCGTTGCACGGACACCGGGAGTAAAGGATACCCCCTTTTAGGTTCGGCACGGGGCGCGAAGGAGGCTGAGAATCGTCTTCTTGGGCGGAGTCTAGATCAAGCTCTCCTCTCCACAATCAAGGCATGCAACCAAAGGGACACAAGGAGCTACCCAGGTTCAGCCGCCCGGAGGCTAAAAGCCCTACTCCTGCATGTCTGGATTGATGGGTTCTTCATAGTGTGGCTTACAATGGAACCTCCCGGATGGGGTACCCGGAAGGGTTTTGGCTGGAGGTAGAAGAAGGACAAATCCTGACTCGGAGGAGATCACCTTCCTCTCTACCTTCGTAGCCCTAGTCTAGTCTCGCTCTGGTTCTACCTTGTGTTCGTCCTTGCTTCGACCTCTCCCTCTCCCGTGCCTTGGTCCTCCTTTTATAGGCTAAGGGGTTGCCACAGGGTCACGTGAGGGACCTTCGGGCGAAGGACCCTCCTCATCTAGTTTAGGAGGAGACGTGGCCTCTCCTCAGCCTAGCGTCTCCTTTGGGTTAGGTGGGAGCGTCCACCTTGGGTGGACAGGAGCTGACACCACCACGGGACGTGCTTCCCGCCCGCGCTGCCTTCGCCTTGTTTCCCAAGACTTCCGCGGTGAGGTGGAGTGCTTATCCACAGGGATGTGGGGAAGTACCCGAGAGGGAGCCTGGCCTCCTGCCGGGAACTCGGGCTCTCGGGTCCTTCCTGGCCTTCTTGCTTGGTTCGGGGACCGGGAAGGTCCCCAGGACCGAGCCCTTTGTCGACGTAGGCCATGCGTGTCTTGCGATGAACCCGCCAGCTTGACTTGAGTCTTCGTCTTGTCCATCTTCATCTTGGGCCCACATGGGGTGGACCCACTTTGGCAGTACTAGGGGAACCCCATGTTCCACTGCTGCGACAGTTACCCCATTTTAGGTTCGGCACGGGGCGCAGGAGGCTGAGAATCGTCTTCTCGGGCGGAGTCTAGATCAAGCTCTCCTCTCCACGATCAAGCATGCAACCAAAGGACACAAGGAGCTACCCAGGTTCAGGCCGCCCGGAGGCTAAAAGCCCTACTCCTGCATGTTTGGATTGATGGGCTCTTCATAGTGTAGCTTACAATGGAATCTCCCGGATGGGGTACCCGGAAGGGTTTGGATGGAGGTAGAAGAAGGACAGATCCTGACCCGGAGGAGATCACCTTCCCCTCTACCTTCGCAGCCCTAGTCTAGTCTTGCTCTGGTTGGACTTGTGCCTTGGTTCAACCTTGTGTTCGTCCGACCTCCCTCTCCCCCGTGCCTTGGTCCTCCTTTTATAGGCTAAGGGGTTGCCACAGGGTCACGTGAGGGGCATGAGGGACCTTCGGGGTGAAGGACCCTCCTCATCTAGTTTAGGAGGAGACGTGGCCTCTCCTCAGCCTAGCGCTCCTTTGGGTTAGGTGGGAGCGTCCGCCTTGGGGTGGACAGGATGACACCACCACGGGCTGTGCTTCCCGCCCGCGCTGCCTTCGCCTTGCTTCCCAAGTCTTCTGTGGTCTTCCAGCGTGAGGTGGAGAGCTTATCCACAGGGACGTGGGGAAGTACCCGAGAGGGAGCCTGGCCTCCTGCCTGGAACTCGGGCTCTCGGGTCCTTCCTGACCCTCTTGCTTGGTCGGGGACCCGGCAGGTCCCCAGGACCGGAGCCCTTTGTCGACGTAGGCCTTGCGTGTCCCGACGGTGAACCCGCCAGCTTGACTTGAGTCTTGGCCTTGTCCATCTTCACTTGGGCCCACATGGGGTGGACCCACTTTGGCAGCACTAGGGAACCCCATGTTCCACTGCTGCGACAAGAACCACTTTACAACTTGTTTAGAACCTTAAATACTTCAATGAATATATTGACCGATAAATACTTCCTCTGATAAATACTTCAATGAAGTACTTCCTCTGATAAATAAAAGGTGTCGGGGATTTAGGAACTAAAGCCCTGACACTTTTTATGGATCGAAGGCAGTAGACATTTTTGCATGTTAAGGTTCCCAACATCAAACCATCCAGATTTACACTTCAACTTGTCGTTGTTGACATGGTTGACATTTGACTTCATTCAAACCAAGACTTACGTATTTATCTAGGCAGACATGAACTGAACCAACTCAGCTTGACACTTATACTATTTACAAAGTCTTAATTGGTGTGTACAAAACGCCAAAAAAATCTATATTAGGGGACATAGGGAGTGCAAAAGTATAGGTATGGCTAATGAAGGAAATGACAAAACGTCGTCTGCTACCCTTACCGGACAGAGTGACGAAATAGGCCGTAGCCCCGCTATATAAATATAGCAAACATCCGATACAACCAACAAAAAAGCACTGCTGGGGCGGCAGCAAACATACACCCAAAGAAAAAAAAAGAAAAAAATGGAGACATAGGTGGATCGACTAAACGAAGGTGACCCGCAACCGCTGCGCCCTCTCAAACAGAGTACCACCACGCTCCTATCACCGAATCGACGAGTACCAAGCAGCACCTTCAAGAAGGGACGCCATGCTGCTGCCCGGACCAGAACACTGGTCCTAGGGTTTCCCCCGACCCGAAGGGAAGCGAAGGGTAGCCCCGACGGCCTCCAAGAAGGAATGATGCCACCCGGAGGCGGCACCGCGCGTCGGTGTCGAACTAACCGACAAGGATTTCTCCCGAAACCCCATCCACAAGCCCAGACGATCGGTAGCACAGGAGCCCCGCGAGGACGTGCCTCGATACCACCATACTAGCCGCCCACCAGTCAATCGCCAAAACGATCCCGAAGCCACCGATGTCGTCTCACCGAAGTAGCTGTCAGGAGGTCTGCAAGATGAAGGAGAGGACAAGAATGACCTGGGGTCAGCAGCATCGTTCGGCCGGCGGGAGGACCAACCTCCACCGTAGTGGACGGTAGTCGACCGGACGTGGCCACGAACACACCATCCCCGTCAGGTCCGGCCAGGCCCAGCAGGCCCGTAAAGCCCCCAAGGGGCACACCAGTCCTAATAGGGCCGGGCCCAGATCGGGCCCGTGAAGTTCACTGCCACGCTGCAACAGGCTGGCCGCCGTCACCGCTGTCCCCTGCATCCCCGTCTTACTCCGAGCTGCAAAGAGTGCCTCAGGTCAGGCCGGCGCGCCCAACCCAGATGGGCCCGCCGGGCCCAGATCTGCGCCGCCAGGGGCGGCCGGCCAATGCCGCTGCACACCGTTACGGGAAGCACTGCGCCGCCCCCCAGGCTTCCGCGCGTCGCCTCCCTAGCGCCACCACCTGCCAGAGTCGGGCCGCCGCCGCCCGAGAAGCACCACCGCCAACATAGGGGAACCCCGTTGTCGCAATAGTGGAACATGGGGTTCCCCTAGTACTGCCAAAGTGGGTCCACCCCATGTGGGCCCAAGATGAAGATGGACAAGACCAAGACTCAAGTCAAGCTGGCGGGTTCACCGTCAAGACACGCATGGCCTACGTCGACTAAGGGCTCCGGTCCTGGGGACCTTCCGGGTCCCCGAACCAAGCAAGAAGGCCAGGAAGGACCCGAGAGCCCGAGTTCCCGGCAGGAGGCCAGGCTCCCTCTCGGGTACTTCCCCACGTCCCTGTGGATAAGCACTCCACCTCACCGCGGAAGACTTGGGAAGCAAGGCGAAGGCAGCGCGGCGGGAAGCACGTCCCGTGGTGGTGTCAGCTCCTGTCCACCCAAGGCGGACGCTCCCACCTAACCCAAAGGAGACGCTAGGCTGAGGAGAGGCCACGTCTCCCCTAAACTAGATGAGGAGGGTCCTTCACCCCGAAGGTCCCTCACCCCCTCACGTGACCCTGTGGCAACCCCTTAGCCTATAAAAGGAGGACCAAGGCACGGAGGAGGGAGGTCGAAGCAAGGACGAACACAAGCTAGAACCAGAGCAAGACTAGACTAGGGTGCGAAGGTAGAGAGGAAGGTGATCTCCTCCGGGTCAGGATCTGTCCTTCTTCTACCTCCAGCCAAAACCCTTCCGGGTACCCTGTCCGGGAGGTTCCATTGTAAGCCACACTATGAAGAACCCATCAATCCAGACATGCAGGAGTAGGGCTTTTAGCCTCCGGGCGGCCTGAACCTGGGTAGCTCCTTGTGTCCCTTTGGTTGCATGCTTTGATCGTGGAGAGGAGAGCTTGATCTAGACTCCGCCCAAGAAGACGATTCTCAGCCTCCTTCGCGCCCCGTGCCGAACCTAAAAGGGGGTATCCTATACTCCCGGTGTCCGTGCAACGAGACACGACATCTGGCGCGCCAGGTAGGGGGCGCAAGCGCTGGTTCATCTTCATCAAGTTCATCGGCAAGTTCTTCGTCAAGCATGCCTCCAAGGAAGAAGGGAGATCCTGCGGCGTCCAAGCCGGTCTCTCCCTCACGCACTCAAGCTTCAGCTGAACGTCGTGCTGCTGGCGCACGGCGGAGCGTCTCTCCGTCCCCGCCTCCCATGGAGAGGGTGGCGCCGGACGAAGTGGACGGTCGCGACAAGGACAACGGCCCTGGCGGAGCGGCGGCTCCAAAGGGCGCCACCATGCCTCCTCCTCGCTCGGGGAGAAGAGCGTCTGCAACGGCACCGGCAAGGAGCCCACCGCTGGAGGAGGGAACCACGGCGTTCGCCCCAGCGGGGATCCACGAGCATCCAAGAGCAAGACCTCCGCGCACTCGCCTTCGGACGTGCAAGCTCGCCATGATGCTCTAGTCGCTGCCAAGGCCCTGATGCAGTTCCCTCCAAGCAGCGGCGATCCCAAGGTCTACCAAGAATGGAGGACTCGCGTCGAGAGGCTCCTCGACTTCGCCGATGGTGGTCCGTGGGTCGAACCCACTCAAGCTCCCACCGTCGACAATCCCGGAGCAGCACAAGACAAGACACGTGATCCGCGAGGCCAGCCTCGTGGTGAACGTCAAGCCAAGACGGCGCCTCCTCGCACCGCGCCACCGATGGCTGATCGGCTAAACCGCGATCACGGCGAGGCCATCTCCATCGGGTCGTCTACCTCGCGCAACCCAGATCTTCGTGACGAGCTCAACAGCCGTCAGAACGAGGATATGCGCACCCGCATCGAGCGTCGCCGAGAACGTCACCGCCGGGAAGATCGGGGCATCGACCTCGCCGAAGGCTGCCTCGCCCTCGCTCCCGAGTTCCGCCACTTCAACTGGCCCAAGAAATTCAAGATCGACGTTCTCCGCTACGACGGCACCACGAACCCCCGGGACTTTCTGCAGATCTACTCTCTTGCTGCGATGGTTGCCGGGGCCGACGAGGTCATGATGGCCAACTGGTTCCCTTGGCCCTGAAGGGAGCCCAGACTTGGCTTCTCAACCTTCCCAAGTGCTCCATCCGTTCCTGGCGGGCACTGAAGGAGCAGTTTCTGGGGGCTTTCCAAGGCGGGTACGAGCGCCCGGGGGCTCCCAGTGATCTCCACGACTTCAAGCAGCTGCCGGGTGAAACTCTCCGCAAGTTCATCCAGCGCTTCACCCAGAAGATGAACACCATCCCGTGCATCAAGGAGGAGTTGGTGATCCAGTCCTTCCACGCCAACGTCCGCAACCCCAAGATGCGCGAGAAGCTGAGCATCCATCGCGTCGAGTCTGCTCGTAAGCTCTGGGAGCTTGCAGATCGGTGCGCTCGAGCTGAAGAAGGAGCCAAGTTCCCCGGGGAGGATGAACCCGAGGACAAGGTCGCTCCAGCCAAGAACAAGAAGCGGGACCCTGGACCCGACAAGCGGATCTTCGTCACCGAGCCTCTTCCGAAGAAGACCAAGCCCGCGCCGACTTCCGAGGAAGAAGGTGAAGGTGATCCCTGGTGCCACATCCATCCAGAAGGCAACCACTTGCTCAAGGACTGCCGCATGCTCAAGAACCTCGCCATCCGGGAGCAACGCGAGCTGATGGGGTCAGTCAAGACGGTTGCTACAACTGCGGCACTGCCGGGCACATCGCTCGTGACTGTCCCACGGGTCGCCAAGGCGGAGGCGGCCGTGGATGGAACCGAGGCGGTGGCCGCGGGGGCCGTGGAGGAGGACGCGGCGGCAAGGTGGTCGCGGGTACACACTCCGGAGGCCACCCACGGCGGCAACGGGGAAGCTCCGGCTCCCCAAGGAGGCAACGGCGGCAAGTATCAAGAAGTCACTGGAGTTGTCGGGTGCATCCACGGAGGGTCTTCTCTGCCTCCCTCCAACGGCGCCTGCAAGAGACTTGTCCGGGAGCTGAACGCGGTTGCTTCTGCTCCGTCCAAGCCCCTGGACTGGTCTAGTCAAGTCATCACCTTCGACCCAGAAGACCACCCTGCAAACACTGCCGGGGTCGGGACCCTGCCGCTGATCGTGTCGCCCGTCATCCACAACTACAAGGTCACCAAGATGCTGGTCGACGGAGGCTCCAGCCTCAACTTGCTGACGGCGAAGGTCCTGGCTATCCTTCAAATCCCCTGTCTCGCCTGCAAGACACCGGGGTGTTCCAAGGCGTGAACGGAAGTGTTACTCGACCCCTCGGGAAGATCACCCTTCCGGTCACCTTCGGCGACTCCAAGAACTTCCGCACCGAGGAAATCGTCTTCGACATCGCCGACACTCCGCTACCGTACAACGGCATACTTGGCAGACCTGCTCTGGCCAAGTTCATGGCCGTCTCCCACTTCGCCTACAACATGCTGAAGATTCCGGCGCCGTGGGGTGATCAAGGTCAAGGCCGACATCGACGATGCTATCTACTGCGTTCACCAGCTGAACCAGACGGTGGCAACCACGGCGGATATCCCTCAAGGTGTACAGGAGGATGATGATGGGGCTCTCCCCGGGGGCGAAGGGCACCCTGGGGCTCCACATCTACTCCCCCAAGAAGGCGCCATTCCATGGCGATCCGCAGCTGACCAAGAAGGTGGCGCTAACCAGCGACGGAGTTCGCTCCATCACCATCGGCGCCCGCCTCACCGACAAATAGGAAAGCGCGCTCGTCGCCTTCCTTCGGGAAAACTCTGACGTCTTCGCGTGGGAGGCGTCAGGTTTACCCGGCGTTCCAAGGGAGGTGATCGAGCACAAACTGGCGGTCAATCCGGGGGCTCGCCCCGTGAAGCAGGTTCTCCGGAACCAAAGCAAGGAAAAGCTGGAATTCATCATCGCCGAGGTGGACAAGTTGATAGAAGCTGGTGTCATCCGGTCGGTTCCCCACCCAAGCTGGGTGGCCAACCCCGTGGTGGTACCGAAACCCATGACCTTCAAGTGGAGACTCTGCATCGACTTCACAGACCTGAATAAGGCCTGTCCCAAGGACCCTTTCCCCCTGCCGCGGATCGACATGATCGTGGATTCCACGGCCGGGTGCGAGCTGCTGTGTTTCTTGGATGCCTTCTCCGGGTACCACCAGATCATGATGTCACTCGAGGACCAAGAGAAGACGGCCTTCATCACTCCCAAGGGCTGCTACTGCTACACCCGGATGCCTTTTGGCCTCCGAACGCCGGCGCTACCTTCCAGCGCGCAATGCAAGCATGCCTTGGGTCACAGCTGGGCCGCAACGTTGAAGCGTACATCGACGACATCGTGGTCAAGACCCGGTACAAGGACTCCCTCATCCAAGACCTGCACGAGACCTTCGAGAACCTCCGCCGGGTCAACTTCAAGCTCAACCCCGACAAGTGCGTGTTCGGGGTCCCCTCCGGCAAGCTGCTGGGTTTCCTGGTCTCTCACCGAGGGATCGAGGCGAATCCGGACAAAATCAAGGCAATCGAGCGCATGGAGGCGCCCCGGCGGGTCAAGGACGTACAGCGCCTCAACGGGTGCATCACTGCACTCGGGCGCTTCATCTCAAGGCTTGGGGAGGGCCTTACCGTTCTTCAGGCTGCTCAAGAAATCAGGCCCCGTGGAGTGGACCTCCGAGGCCGAGGAAGCCCTGCAGTCCCTTAAGCGCTACCTCGCCTCGCCACCAATCCTCGTGGCACCAGAAGAGAAGGAGCCCCTACTACTGTACATTGCTGCCACCAACCAGGTGATCAGCGCTGTGCTTGTGGTAGAGCGTGACGCTCCTCCGAAGAAGTCAAGCAAGATCAAGGGCAAGCGACCCGGGAACTCTCTCCGGGACAACCGTGCAAGAAAAGGCTGCCGGGTGACCAGGGGTCTCACGATCCTGACGTCACTGCAACCTCACCAGGCGCGGGAGCCCGTCGGGAATGGAGAATCTCCCTCCGACGAGACTTCGCCGGGGGCTACCTCGTCCCCACCCCAAGACGTCGACGTGGAGGAAGCCGAGCCCTCTCAGGACTCGGCGACCCGCAAGGTGCAGCACCCGGTCTACTTCGTCAGCGCAGTGCTGCGCGACGCCCGGGAGCGGTACCCCATGATGCAGAAGCTGCTGCTGGCAATCCTCATTGCCTCCCGCAAGATGAGGCCGTACTTCCAAAGCCATCCCATCACGGTGGTGTCCAAGTACAACCTAAGAAGCCCCCTGGAGAACCCACTTGCCACTGGTCGCATATCATGGTGGGCCATGGAGCTTCAAGGTTTCGGTCTCAAGTTCGAGCACACGGACAACATCAAGAGTCAGGCGCTGGCGGATTTCACGGCCGAGTGGACCGAGACGGCGTTCGACGACCCGGAAGAGGAAACCTGCCTCCCCGGGAAGGAAGATCCTAGCGCCTGGACCATGCACTTCGACGGCTCCTACACCAAGGGGAAAGGAGGTGCTGGGGTTGTCCTAACCTCACCAACCGGGGACCGGCTGAAGTACGTCGTCCAGATGCACTACCAAGGGAACATCTCCAACAACACGGCGGAGTACGAGGGCCTGCTCGCAGGACTTCGTGCTGCCGTCGGCCTCGGCATCAACAAGATCGTCGTCAAGGGTGACTCTCAGTTAGTCATCAAACAAGTGAACAAGGAGTACGCGTGCCCTCAGATGGCACCATACGTTGAAGAGGTCTGGAAGCTGCAGCGGCGCTTCGACAACTTCCGGGTTGTGTACGTCCCACGGGGAGAAAACACGGCCGCGGATGAGCTATCGCAGGTGGCGTCCAAGCAAGAACCAGTGCCTCCCGGGATCTACATCGAGGTCCTCAGGCGACCTTCGATCCCACCCGAGAGGCTCGCGACAAGATCTGCGTCGGGGGCTGGCGACCCTTCTACCTCGACAACACGGGTAGCCAGCCCAGAAGCTCAAGACCCGGCAGCCCCACCAGCGGAGGAAGCTATGCTTTCTTTCCGTCGGATGGTACTACCGGTGGAAGGAACCCACCCACCCTGGGCCCGGGACATCGTCAAGTACATCATGGAGCACGCCCTCCCGGAGGACGATCACGACGCCGAGCGGGTGGCTCGTCAAGCCAAGCTCTACGTCATGATCGACGGCGAGCTCTGCCGGCGACGGGACAACGGAGTCAAGCTCCGCTGCATCCCACAAGAACAAGGCCAAGTACTGCTACGGGACATCCACGAGGGCACATGTTCAAGTCATGTGGCATCAAGATCACTGGCGGGTAAAGTTTTTCGTCACGGGTTCTATTGGCCAACAGTCCTCAGTGATGCGAGCAGCTAGTCAAGACCTGTGAAGCCTGCCAGTACCATGCGAAGAACATACATCAGCCGGCGCAAGCTCTGCAGCCAATTCCAATCTCCTGGCCGTTCGCGGTCTGGGGGCTGGACATCGTGGGGAAGATACCGAAGTCTGTCGGGGGCCATGAATACCTTTTCGTGGCCATCGACAAGTTCACAAAGTGGGTGGAAGTGATGCCAGTACCAAGACAGACAGCTCAAGCAGCCATCAAGTTCATTGAAGGGATCGTGTACCGCTTCGGAGTACCCAACAGAATCATAACGGACAATGGCTCTCAGTTCACAAGCCGATCCTTCCTCAACTTCTGTGAAGAGCTGGGAATCAAGGTGTGTTTTGCCTCGGTGTCCTACCCAAGGTGCAATGGACAAGTGGAGCGAGCCAATGCGGAGGTCCTAAAGGGTTTGAAGACCAAGGCCTTTGACAAGAAACACCATTCTTCCTTGTCTATGGAGCAGAAGCCGTCTTGCCAACAGAGCTCAGGCATGGATCCCCCCGGGTACTTGCCTATGATGAAGACGCACAAGCTGAGAGGAGGATTGATGACATCAACTTCCTGGAAGAGGTGCGGTGCCGAGCTTCCTTACGATCTGCTCGATACCAGCAAGGGCTCCGCCGCTATCATGATCGCCATATCCGTTCACGGGTACTGGAACCCGGAGACCTGGTTCTCCGCAAGAAGCAGAAGCTTGATAACATGAACAAGCTGTCGTCCAAGTGGGAAGGACCTTATCGGGTGACGCATACCCTGAGACCCGGAGCTGTTTATCTGGAGGACGAGAAAGGCAGGCCGGAGGGCAACGCCTGGAACATCGAGAATCTCCGGAAATTCTACCCCTGAATACGAACATGAATCGCAGATAGTTCGAGTCAACTAAGCACGCCCAAGGGGCTAGTGTTCTGTATAAGGGTGTAAGAATCGTCGCCAAGGAATAAAAGATAAGTTTTTCAATTCCGTGAGCCTCTCTTGTTGTCGTGAAGTGTGTTATCCGTAACAACCCCCAAGCAGGGGGCTGACATGGTGCCGGTGGCTGACAGGTCGAGCGCGAGTAGCCTATCAGTAGGCGCTGCCACCTGATCGTGCCGTACTGCCGCGGTAAGAAGTGGAACGGGCAGTGCTGTGTTTTAAAGAACCTAAACACAGAAATGCACATTCAACTTTGCTTGCGGGTTGCTCCGGATGAAACACTTTCACGACATGTAAGGGAGGGTCCATTCTTTTCCTACTGAAAGTGTGTATGTGTAGCGCCTCTCCCGGGACAGGAATGGATGCTGAAGAGCGGCTCAGGAGCTGGGTACCCGGGAAGGACAGAGTAGATCAAGGGCACGGCAAAAACCAGCTAAGTCTTTGCATGTGCATCTGGCATTCTAGGCATAATATCTCGCTCGGAGTCAATATACCACCAACCTGCGCATGCTTGACAGTTGATGAGAACCTTTGCGGGGGTAATGCGTCCTCCCCGGCGAACGGTCAGATTTCCCTTCTGGCCTAGTACCCGTGGCTGTGGAGTGGACTCCCGGAAGGCATAGTGCTCTTAGGGGTGCTGCTACCGGTGCAGGCGGTTAGAGTACTTGTCACCTAAGAGATCTCCTCAGAAAACTTGACGGCGCGTTAGTGCAAGGGAGGTTTGGGAAATGACCCCGGGAGTTGAGCCCTAGGATTGCATTCATCTGAACTTACATTCTGAATTTACAATTCTGGATTACATTCAGTCGAAGCTTTCCCTGGATACATATCTAGCCTATGCTACTAAGGCCAGCTCAGGGCTCCTGGCTGTGCAGCTCTGTCTTCTGTTTTATTGCCTGCCGGGTGAACTCCGGACTCCCGGGGACGCCTGGGATGAAGGAGGGCATTCGCGCAGGATCTTCAGGGGTCCCACGGGCCGGGGAACTTCCGGGCAAACCCCGGCACATGCTGGCTGCAGAGGAGGTGCACGTGGTCCACGAACTTATCCATGATGTCTTCCTCATCCTGTACGAAGGGAAGAATTCGAGTCAAGGCGCAGGATCTTCCCAAGGGTCGTATTGCCAGGCAGCCTTACCTTGAAGACATCGTCAAGGTCGCAGAGGAGGCGGATCAATCTCTGATTGCCTGCGGCTTCCTTCCACAGCTCCATCTTGATGGTGTCCTTCCGGGTCGCCAGCGCCACCGATGCCTCCATGGCAGCAGAACCGGCGATGTTCCCCACCGCGGGGAAAACCAAGGAGACCCGAGGGCGAGGAACGACCTCGTCCTTTCTAGTGGCTCGGGCTCCAGCTTCGCTGGGTGCCTCCGCCGCTCCTCGAAAGACGGACTCCGCCGTCGACACATCGGACAAGGCCCTCTCTGCTTCGCCGGACATTGTTCTGCGGGACGCGGGAGGCAAAGGAAGAAGAGGAGCGGAGCAAGGCGAGAAGATGTGGCAAAGGGGTTGGAGTCTGGATGGTCTTTTATAGGCCTCCCACGCTCCACCTACCCCTTGACGCTACGGCTGCTGCAGTAATGGGAGCGCGTTTTGCAAAAAACTCGTTCTCATTCACACGGACGCGACACGAAGACAAGGAGGAAAACAAGATCTTCTTCATTTACAAGGACTACAAGGGGACGATCTTTTTTACAACAAAAAGGTTGGCTCCCGTCGAGCAAGGAGCACCGCCGTACAATGGAAGACGCTACTTCCAGAAATACGTCGTCAAGGCCGCCAAGGAGGAGGTCAACGAGATCTCCATGGCGCCCGTCCGAAGCTCCTCGCCTTCAGGAAGACGAGCTCCCCTCGACCTTGATGTCAGATGAGTTTTCCTCATCTTCATCCTCGTCGTAGGAGCTCGAGCTGCCGCTGCTGCTCTCCATGCAGCACTCCACGCGTCCGCCATCGACACCGAAGATCTTCACGGAGAGCGTTGCATCTCCGTCGTACCGGAACACCAAGCACTGCCCCCTGGACAGGCGGCGGGCACGGGAGAACGACTTCCACCCCGGACCCAGAAGCATGGCGCCTTCAGTGGTGCGCTCCGCCATGGCCCAGGAGGGGCCATTGGGGCAGCCTTCCACTTGCAGCCAGAAGCCGGAGGGTCCGATGTCCTCCGTCGCCATCGCGAAGGAATCCGGCAGGAGAAGCCGGCTGCGAGGCCTGCGGTTCAGATCCACGATGAACTCGAACGGCGCGAAGCTGGTATGAACCATGCTCCTAGGAGGGGGAGCAGCGGTGCCGCGGCCTCCACGGCCGCCGCGACCGCGAATCCCACGACCTCGCGGAACAGCTCGACCACGAGTGGAGGGGCCACTCTCCGCAGCAGCTGAAGAAGTACGAGGGCGCCCAACTCCTCTCCTCGCTCTCGCCATTGGCGCTGGCAGCTTGTGGGGAGGCCTGGAGTTGGACTGAGGAAGAAGATGAACGAAAAGCCAGGGGTGCGCCTCGCTTTTATAGCCACGGCGGTGCCTCTGTCAAGCGTCTCCTCGGTTCTTCCGTTAGTGGGAATCGAGGGGGCCCCGCAGTTATTCCCCCGAGCGGAGTAACTCCAAGACCTTCAAGGCCATCATGAAGCAGAGCAAGGAAGACCAGGTGCCCGGGACCCACTTTGACCTATCTTTAGGCCATGGCCCCGGCAGCTGGAGCAAGAGCCGCCGGGACCATGCCCGGGGGCTACTGTCGCAACAGTGGAACATGGGGTTCCCCTAGTACTGCCAAAGTGGGTCCACCCCATGTGGGCCCAAGATGAAGATGGACAAGACCAAGACTCAAGTCAAGCTGGCGGGTTCACCGTCAAGACACGCATGGCCTACGTCGACTAAGGGCTCCGGTCCTGGGGACCTTCCGGGTCCCCGAACCAAGCAAGAAGGCCAGGAAGGACCCGAGAGCCCGAGTTCCCGGCAGGAGGCCAGGCTCCCTCTCGGGTACTTCCCCACGTCCCTGTGGATAAGCACTCCACCTCACCGCGGAAGACTTGGGAAGCAAGGCGAAGGCAGCGCGGGCGGGAAGCACGTCCCGTGGTGGTGTCAGCTCCTGTCCACCCCAAGGCGGACGCTCCCACCTAACCCAAAGGAGACGCTAGGCTGAGGAGAGGCCACGTCTCCCCTAAACTAGATGAGGAGGGTCCTTCACCCCGAAGGTCCCTCACACCCCTCACGTGACCCTGTGGCAACCCCTTAGCCTATAAAAGGAGGACCAAGGCACGGAGGAGGGGGAGGTCGAAGCAAGGACGAACACAAGCTAGAACCAGAGCAAGACTAGACTAGGGTTGCGAAGGTAGAGAGGAAGGTGATCTCCTCCGGGTCAGGATCTGTCCTTCTTCTACCTCCAGCCAAAACCCTTCCGGGTACCCTGTCCGGGAGGTTCCATTGTAAGCCACACTATGAAGAACCCATCAATCCAGACATGCAGGAGTAGGGCTTTTAGCCTCCGGGCGGCCTGAACCTGGGTAGCTCCTTGTGTCCCTTTGGTTGCATGCTTTGATCGTGGAGAGGAGAGCTTGATCTAGACTCCGCCCAAGAAGACGATTCTCAGCCTCCTTCGCGCCCCGTGCCGAACCTAAAAGGGGTATCCTATACTCCCGGTGTCCGTGCAACGAGACACGACACCCGTCTTCACCCTAGATTGGCGTGGGGAGAGACATGCCGCCGCCGCCGGCGCCACAACGGGCAACGCCCGGCAGCCCTGCCGGCGGCGGCGACGGGGAAAAGCTCGAGATGTGGCCGAGACGAGCCGGGTGGGGCGCCCGCCGCCGCCACGGGAGGCGGCGGGCGCGCGAGCGGGGAAGAGGGGAGGGGGAGAGGGGCTGAGGGAGGGGAGGCCCCGGCGGTCGCCGCCGGCGACGGCACGGAGGGGACGAGAGGAACTGGAGGCGGCGGTGGCGGCGCGGAACCCTAGTCGCCATTACCGGACAGAGTGAGTACAAAAATATATGTATGGACAATGGAGGAAAATGATGTTGTGTGAAAGTTCAAAACTATCTGGTGTTCACGTCGCTGTTCTAAAGTAAATTGCATGTTTTGCTTTGTTAGGATAATGTTTTGGCTAACGACTATACACTATTAGTATGTAACTTATGTGAATAAAATATGTACGTAATAATAGAGTAATTACTGGTATAAGAATTCTTTGGACGAAACAAGATACACATGCTGTTGTTTTAAACCGAGAGTAACTGTACATCATCTGCAATGAGGAATATGTATATGTCAGACTTGCAACATGTCAAATTATAAGCCAGTGCATGATTCATTTTGTCGTTTCATTTCTTTCCAATGAAACGTGGAATCCCACGCATGGGTACTCTCAGTGCCTCCATGTCAGAACGACACATAACTAAAATCACAAAAATGTCTAAAAACATGACATTGACATAACATTTGTTTGTCATGTTGCAATGTTCAACTTGAAATTCGAGTTGTAAGCACAAAAGGCAAAATAATGTGAACCGTGGAAGAGGAACACCACATACTAACAAAAAGGCCGAGTTGGTCCTCACCGTCATTGATGGAGCAGGAACACCACACACTAAGAAAAAGGTTGGAGGCTATCATTCTTTCCCCTTCCCCTCTCCTTCCCAAACCGTGTTTGAGAGTCACCACTCGCTATATCCGCCAGCTCTGGCGGCCGGAGCTTAGGCAGGGGGGGGGGGGGGGGGGGGGGGGGGTGGGTCCGGCTCCTCCTTGTACATAGTAGCTTTAGGGTGTGCTTATCCTACCAGGTGTATGGCGATATCCTGAAGGCAGAATAAGGTCCTCCACGTCCTATCCTCGCTCTCGAGATGTGTCTACTATCGACGGAGCGCGTTTGGAGTTGTGTGTCGGCGGATTTTCTCGGATCTAGTCTGTTTTTGTGTTCGTTCTTGTCGTTGTTGGTCTGACTTTTCTGATCTCAGTTGTCATCGTTGACGATGGTTGTTGCTCTGCTGCGTTAGTCCTTCACAGCCTTAGCACGGCGACTTCACGTATGTCTAATACAACAAGCTTTGCCCGGCTCCAGTGAGGGAGGGGTGAGGATGTTGGCTCGCCTTACTGCTTGTAGTCATCGCTAGGTGGTATAAAGACCTATTTGTAATTTTCATTACTTTTTACATTTTTTGTACCGTTGTGGATAATCAATACATCGGTTGGCATTTTCGCAAAAGAAAAAACACTTTCTGGCCGTGGCCACTCTAAATATATGTTTTAGTTAAACAAGTATTTTAAGCATAGAAAAAGATTGCACCGCAGAGAATGATGTCTTGCTAAAGGATCTATTCTGCCATTGAGAAATATAAAACGACCCGGAAGCACCAACAAAATATTTCGGGATACCTAAAAGGAAGCGGGAGAGAGAAAAAGGCGGCGGCAGTTCACAGTTGGTCTTCGAGCCCCCCACCGGACACCAGTCCATCGATCTCGGCGATGGGCATCAGCATGAGCCGCCACCGGCAGGATGCTGACTACGCTTGGCCCGCCGGCGCAAGCCTCCCATACGTGACGGCGGCGCTCATCGCCGCCAACACGCTGTTGTACCTCCGCCCGGGCGCCCTCGATGCCCACCTACCCCGGCTCCGTTTCGTCACCTTCAACCCGTACCTCATCATCAAGGTACCTGCCTAAAACACCACGCCTCAGCCTGCGGGTTGGATGCCAGAATCATGTGCAGATTCGGAGTAGAAGAAATCACATGATGCTATTTGCTTTTGATCTGCTCTGCCTAGCTTGTGATTGGGGGGAGATTTGATAAGATGATTAGTGCGCAGTGCTATGTAAGTGCAGAATTTAGACCCTATCACCCTTGGTGGGAACTGGTAGTATTGGGGAACAACAAGATTCAGTTAGAGTTGGTAAAGTTTTCTCTTTCATAGTTAAGCATACGGTTCAGGCACTGACTGACCCTTAATGTGTTTTGTACAAGCTTAGGAACCTAATTGTACGGTTATCAAGATCAAGGATCTAGGTCACAAACCTGCACAAGTTTTGGACCTACGTCTCACTTTACACCCATAGATTCAGTGAAGTACATGATGTACCGTTTTAAAATGTTGCGATTCTCCTGCTGCATTGTTGCCCCGAAAATTTGTCAGCAGGGTGCATATGCTGTGCTATGAGTTTAGTACTGAAAATCAGCTGCGAGTCATTTTTGGTGTGGTGTTTTATATATCTACCATTGTAAAACTAACCGTTCCACATTCTTACAGTACGGCGACCTGAGACGTTTCTTCCTCTCTGCTTTCTACCACTCGAATGAAACTCACCTCTTCATGAACATGGCATCTCTCTTGTTGACGGGCGTACTGCTTGAAACATCCATTGGCAGTTTAGAGTTTGCTTTCATGGTGAATTCCTTGCTTGGCCTTTCTCAGGGATTCGCACTGCTCTTGTCTAAAGGCTTACATCTTCTCGGCAACGACGCGCCATATTATCAGTATTCTGTTGGATTCTCCGGAGTGTTGCTTGGCATGAGTGTTGTGCTGTATGACCGGGCAGGTGATGTTGTCTGCTTTGGGGTCGCCATTCCTACAAAGTATTTGTCATGGCTTGATCTACTACTCTCCCAGGCTTTCAATCCGAAGGCAGACTTGATTGGCCATGTTGGTGGGATACTTGCTGGCCTGGCCTACCTTCGTCTGAAGCGCCCGCTCGCTCTTATGTTTTCAGGCATTGCAAACATACTGAGTCGGCAAGTGCGATTTGCTCGGAGACTTCTAAGGTCAGCAGCCCATCATCGTGGTAGAAGTGTCCCGGTCCATGTTGCATCAGTGCCAAGAGAGACTGGTCATGGTATGTGGAGATGCACAACCTGCTGTAGCGACAACTCGCCTTGCACAGATGCATGTGAGACGTGCAGCACCCCGCACCAGGACTATGGCTTTCCCCGCAGACAGCTTCTCCAGGATGGTGGCAACAGCAAGCTCTCAGTCGAGGAGATCCGCCGTAGAAGGCTCCAAAGATTTGAAAATTGATGTTGATATCAGTGCTACCAATGCAATATCCAAGTAGTATGTTGGGAATTGCCAATTTAATGCCCGAGTAGCTTTTAGGGGAACTGGCTTTTGTCCGTTTTGTGCTAGACAGTTTAGAGATCTTTCTCTCTACCACTAATTATGAGGGAATGCTTTACACAATCGAAATTGCTCTTAACCATGTCAAGGCCCAGCCGCCCAGGTACTGTTACTGATATCTTTAGGTTGGCTCTTCCACAACCAGAAAGCACTTTTGTACTGATGATTCAAACTGGTGGTAGGTTGGTGGATATCTGCAGATTAGACCCTGAATGTGCTTTAAAAAGGTTTTATATGCATTCCTTGTGAGAAGAGTACTGATTCCACCTATCTGTCACGTATATGCATACAAACTCTGATCGTTCCTTTGCTATCTCACGGCTCATATCGGCCCGGATTCCGGTAGCATCCAAAGTGGAGCACTAGATATCTTCTCGGGTTCGATCGTCCACGCTCTCATTTATCCAGCCAACCCTTGCAGCATACCTTCACCCAAGTAGCAAATATTTTGTATCACTACAACATTTCACCTGGGGTGGGTCAAAACTGTGCAAACGATATTGCAACATTTCGAAACACCGATAAAGAGAAAATATATGATGATGCAGCAAATCCCCGGCATAGCAAATCTCCATCGGTCACAGAAAATTTTGGATAAAAAAGTCAAAAATATATGCATCACGAGAGAACGCCTTTTGTAGCACCACATGAAAACATTTGCACCATCGATCCATTTTTGTAGGAGACGATCATAATTGTTCTAGCATATCATTCGTGTGTTTTCAATAAAACACACAAGAGTTTGCTGCAACATCAAAAATCCGCAAATTAATAACCTTGTGCTCCAGCCAGATGGGCTTCTCCAACGACGAATCCTACTCATTGGAGCCCTGTACAGCATAGTCTCGTTCATTTCAGGTCTTTTAGAACGGAGAAAATTAGAATGCATCTCTTTTTATGGTAATATATACTTTCTTTGGATCTTTGATGCCACCCTTTGTTCTGGTATTAAATACAGATGTATGCCATGTAATATGTGACCTGCTTTACTGCAGGATTTAGGTAGTATAAGATGGAGATTTCAGGAAATATCGGGCGAAGCATATTTAGGCCTGAAACTTTTGTCCAAAGATGTGAAGTTCCCTGCCTTGCGCTCAACAGTGATATCGAGCTTCTACGCATGATTCACCATTTCTGCAGCTTGGTTGAGGTTTATATATGAGCATCTGTATTCTTTCAGCTTTTCTGTTGTTGGCGTCTTTCAGCTTTTCCGTTGGTTGGTTTCAATCCATTAATTTACCTTTTTATACGCTTAATTAAATTATCCACTCTTCTATTATTATATAATTCATCTAGCTAGATTGTCACACACTTAATACAACTTAGTTGATGCTAGATTGTCTATTAGTTTAGCCACACATATAATTGTTGCTTACTATAATTTGTTTTAGTCTTTGGTAGGATCAATTGTAAGCAATGGATGAAAGAAAATCTTTGCCAACAGAGACAAGCAAATATCTATCAAGCTTCTTTGCTCCCATCCATTATATTCAAACAAGATTTTCAGTTTTAGCGCAAAAGCTAGCGGGTCAGAGGATGGGAGCATGGACCATAGCAAGATTTCTCCAATCCATGGTATTGTTTGTTGGATGTGGTGTCACCTGACTGTCAATCTTTTTCAAGCATCATGATTGAAATATCTACAGGCCCTAGGTATACTGAAGTGCCTCGGTATATTCTGTAAATTTGTCCCATGCATAGGTGGGTTATGTGCATTCTTACTGATGTCTTGTGTGACTTTTACCTTCTGTGCCACCGTTCTTTTCACATATGGCCTGATTTCTATAATGTTTGGTGTTAATTTCCTTTTTTACCCACGACTATCCTGTTTTATGTTTGAATCAAACCAGCTCTATCTTTTACTAATAAATTCCGTTATGTGAGTTGGCATTGTCACAGTGGCATACGGTTCATTGCTGCTGCTTGGTTGTTTGGTCCTGACCACTACTGCTTGCTGATTAGGCTCTTCATGCATGACTATTGTGAAAGGCTAGCAGCTCACCAGTCCATCACTAGACCCTGAACGTAGATACTTATTTTTCCAGTCATCTGTTATTAACGCAACTACATGCTGCTTGACCCAGTTGCAATGCTTGCAAATAGTTTAGAGACCGTTTCTCCCCGTATTGAGTTCACAAGATGACAACGACAAGGAGCTAAATTGCCTCATTTCCAGTGTTGTACGCCCTATGTCTAATTAAGCACTTTTAGGTGGTTAGTAATTTTCTCTTTTGTCACTTATTGGTGCATTCCTCTATTTGTGTGCAAGCTCTGCAGTATGCAGTTTGATGTACATATCTGTTCTTATTACACACTTGTGAAACAAAATAAGAGATCCAAAAGTCAGTCTCATACATTAAAGATATTGTAGGTAAAAAAGGCTATATATAATTATATATGTACTTTGTGTGTGAGATCAAATGATAGAATTGGGTTTCCATTTTCCATTGCATCCAGTTGTTTGCTGCCTAACTTGCTTTCCTGTATTGATGAGCTCCTATGTTTGCATGTGCCTGCCCGAGCAAATATACTAATTTGGAAGAAAAAAAACACTAATTTGGAAGCCTTTGTCAATAAGAGGTATAGATTGGTTTTTCCTTCGCAAACTTGCTCTATGATTTACTAATCCACTCTTCCTGTTATATGTAGTTCCGTTCTTTCTGTACCAAAGCAAAAAAAAAACACTAATTTCGAAGCCTGTGTCAATATCGGCCTGTTGGGTAATGGAAAATTAGAGTTTGGGATCATTTTCCTTTAGCTTGCTACTTAGTTAGCCTATTTTACTCCGGCATGGGTACTTGCAGATTGTAATTTTTTGGTGCAAAGAGAATATATTTGAGAAGGCTATATACGTAGAGTGAGCCCACTAATTTGGTTTTCTGGGTGCCATATAGAATATAAAGGTACAAAATGGTCCTTATTTATGTCCAAATATAGAGACGCTTTCTTATTTGATTGTAGTTCATCGATCTTTGTCATTCGTTTATTATCATTCTCAACTATTTTTCATGAAATGACACCTAAAATACTCATGCTGTTTACCAAGGAAAACCATGGAGTTTGCCTTTTAGTTTGTTATATATGAGATCTTGCAGCTGCTAGCCACGCCTAAAACAAATCCTTTTGTTCTGTCAATTCGGGTGTGTGTGCGTTTGTTTGCCTTTCAGCGGTTATTTCTTTTTGCTGCGACAACTCTATTTTGGCCTATTGATCTTGGGTTGCTTGCAAGGCATCTCTATTTCCAGCCTCTACTCACAAGCCACTGCCTTTGAGTATCAATTTTGCATGGAAGTACGTATCTGTAATCCAATAATTTGGACTTTGCATTGCTCTTTTGTTTTTCCTGAGCAAAATTTTCTCACATGCTTGAACAGGTAAATGAACTAGATTGCTGGGGCTCACCTTTCAGCCAAGAATGTCATTGATGAAATATATCACGAGATCATAGCGAGCACTCGGATTTGCGTCCACTTTTCTTTTTTGTCTTTTGGTGTGTTCACATTTTGTGTTCTATGGCCATGAAATAGCAATGTAGTATATTAACGAAAACCTGCCAGAGATTAATGCAATACATGCAAGGTTAGTTTGCACAGCTTTGCATACTGCAGTTTTCTTGCTGAACTTGTGTGCTCCACACACAATGCTTATGCTTTGACCCTGTTCTTTCTTTCTAGGCGAACTGGGCGTTGACCAGTTGGCCAGCAGCGCGCGGTCTTCCGCGAGCGCGGCCCACGTCCTGTGTTCGAGCCTCCGCTCTGCAGGATTGTGCCGGTAGTTTCTTCTTAATAAAAATCCGTAGGGGTTCCTCCCTCTGCTGGACTCTTTTTTTTTCTTTCTTTCTAGGCTGAAAGACAAGATACCTCAGGTGGAGACTATCTTCCAAACCAAATTGTTGCCGAGATAAGTGCCCTGGTTGATCTTGAAACAAAAACCGTGGGTGAACTTACAAATCTTGACACCTGGCGCCGAGGTATGCTTTGTCACACCTTTGTCTCTTGGGTATGTGTTCATAAGTGATAATTCCTTTGAATGGTGTATATACTATTTCAGATGGACTAATTGTGACTGTTTTTTGAGAAATGATGTGAGCTTTAGTTTCCCTCTCGAGTGGTACTAGGCTTAAATGACGAATTGCCTTTTCTTTTTCACATTTATCTGTGTTTATCTTAAGAGCTCATACATTTACCTTACTGTCTCACAAATTAAGTTACTGAATAACCATTGACAATACACCCTGTTTATATTTTTTCTCTTTTCATATATCTGCAATGTTTATACAAATAACAAATTGGCGCCTATTAATCCTTGCCAGTTTTGGTTGCAAAACAAGCCTCTGTTTATAAAAGCTTACAGTCAATCACACATATTTACAAAAGTATGAGGAAGCTGTTTCTTTTTTTCAGATGAATTAGTTTTCTAGAGATGATTTTTTTAATAATGTCTCTTGGGTATGTGTACATAAGTGATAATTCCTTTGAATGGTGTATGTACTATTTAAGATGGACTAATTGTGACTGTTTTTTGAGAAATGATGTGAGCTTTAGTTTCCCTCTCGAGTGGTACTAGGCTTAAATGACGAATTGATGAGTTTGCTGCTACAGTGTCTTTTGTGTTACAGTGTCTTATGCGATATGAATTGATGAGTTTGCTGCTATTGTGAGAGATGTCAGATGATAGCTACTGTATATTTTATGCATGCGGATAGAGTTCATGTGCCATTACCATTTAATGAAAGGAAAAATTTCTTATTCTGTTTGGGTCGATTGTGGCAAGTATTTTATGTATCACATTCGACTTGAGCTATGCAGAACTTAAATATAAATCCATTTATTCTGCTTTCACCTAAATCGACAAGTGGGTATTTCCTATCCAACTAAGCAAGCTGCATGTTTATGATTTTTTAACTACCTAAATCTTCTCTTATAGACCGATGGATCCAAAAAATTCTGCTTCACATGTCTCATTGTGCATATTCAGTTCTTTGTATGTAGACTGTATTATTGTAGTGGAACTTATATGTCGTAAAATACCACTGTTTAGAATCAATAGGTGCCGCGGAAAGTTGCGCTTCCTATCCCTCCGGTCATTATGCTACTACTATATGTATATAAACCTTTTGTGATGTCATGCCACTGGTTACGATTTGGCTACCGAAGTAGCATATTGTGGTTCATATAGCATTGCCTTTTTTGTGCACATAAACTGCTGAATCTCTGTGAGCTCCAGTTTTAGCGCTTTTGTTCAGCTTTACGTAAATGACTATCTTATCTTTGTGTAGACAAATTACTCATATTGTGAACTTCCTCTCAGCATGTGTGTGGAGTTACCTTTATGTAAAGGTTATTCATGCATGAGTTATTAACTGTTATAATTAAAGTGATTCATTAACTGTTTTCTTTTTAATATGTATAACACATGAGGTTTACGGGCATTTTTTTTTGCCAAAACTACAGGTGGCGCGAGGCAAGCCGCGCTTCCTAAACTTAATACTCCGTATATTGCAGCCTCTCATAATTTTTTACTTCCATGTTTCAGAGTGCTTCTAATAAGGAATATATGTCTGCACCACTAGGCAAAAAGGATGTAACATCTCATGGGTAACAATTCTCAGACTAGATTCTTCGATACAGTAGAATAATGTGTAGTTGTATAGATTAATTCTGAACTTTGTTACTGCAGATCAGACTTATTTTGCATGTTCATCGTCTAAGTCCTTGACTGCCTCAAAAACCCGTGCTAGGTGATATTTTGGTTCCGCCGTTCAGGTCTCCATTACCGAATGTCTCATTGTTAATGCTCTCTGTTGAGACCAGCTACCTCTGCCTTTTAGAACGGTGTTGGTTAAACAAAACTGTTTGGGGATTGAAACTTATGTATTTAGCACTACTTCCATGTGATCAAAACTTATGTATTAAATGTGGTGTGAATCTCTCCTATCCTATCTAAAAGAAAAAATTTGTTTCTCTCTGCCAACCCACGCACTACGTCAAACCTTTCGTCCAACATCGTCGTACGTCACCACTGAAAGTTCTCTCCGCTCGCTATCAAATGGGCCAAAGCCCAACAAAATCCAAGGTTGGGACCCTCTCGACGCCCTCTCCTCCTCTTTGATCCGTCCCTCTCTCCCTCTCCTGACGGCCGCCGGCCTCGACCACACGGGCGTCGCTGCCCACCTCCGGCCTCGACCACACGGGCGTCGCCGCCCCTGGCCTCGTCCATCGCATGTGGGAACTGCGTCTCCACTTCGCGTCGAGCGCGCAATGAGCAACGCCTCCCTTCATGCGGTAGGGATCGAGGATGAGGAGCCACGCGTCCTCTCCCGCATTAGGTGTCGATGTAGAGGTCCACCGGCGTCTCTGTTCCAGCCGGCCATGATCGGATCTGCGCGGGCTTGGCGCAGGCTCATGCTGCTGCTGAAGACCACCATAGGAGGGACAGGATGCGAGGACGGACAGCCTGCTCGCCTTCTCCGTTGACAAACACGAGGACGACGAAGAAGAACATCAAATCGATGAGTTCAGAGCACGACTGGAGAGCTCGCGGAGCACCAACGACAGTCTCAACCAGATGCAGCAGAGCAAGGTGATAATGACGAATTCCCATTGAATTTCTCACATTATTCTGCATCTCTAATATTTGGAATTTCTTACATTGTATGGCGTTGAAGCATGCACAACACAAATGATTTTTTCCCCATTAAATTGGGTCATGATCCATGAAATATCCCTGTTTAATATCCCAATATGTTGGATATTTGATAGCACTATTGAAGTCTTATAGCCAACCCAACTCAAGTATCAACATCACAACATGCATTAGCTTTCTGTAGCATGTTAAGCTAGATGTTCAGGTATCCCGTACTGAGATATGGAGTAATCTGAATTTATCCCGTACTGAGATAGGGTGTAATCTGAATGCTAGCATAGTTGGCTTGGCAAATAGTTTTGAGAATATGTTACACGCATATGCAATTCAATCCAAGTTCCTCTGCTGTTATTACAATTGACAGTCATTTAATAACCCTGCAATGCATTAGAGGTGTATAATGCATATAAGGTAATGCTCCAAAAATCATAAACCTAAAGTTGACATTGGGTAACATTGTTTTTTTTAGGATGCAGGTGTTGATACTGTCGCTGGCTAGAGAGCTCGCCACGTAAATGGAGAGAGTTATGCAGACTATCGGCCAATTCTTGAGCATGATTGTGCATGCTTGTGTCCGTGGCAAAGGCATCGATGTTTTCGGAACCCAGGCAGGGTCTGCGATATGGTAAGAGAAAGACCCAGCGCACGAGGGCCATCAAGATCCTATTTCTGGTTAGTGTACTCTCCATTCATACTGTATTTTTTTCTGTTTGCTCAAGTTCTGTCAGTCTAACATGCATTTATGATATGATGCAGCCGATGAGATGTTGAGCAGAGGTTTTATGACCAGATATATAATGCCTACAGGTATCTCTCTCCAGTTGGGCTGCTGTTCTTCGCCCGCGTGGAGAGGTTGGGTGGACAGTGGACTTGGCGTCGTACTCACGCTCACAGAAGCTGAAGGAGTGGGAGAGTCGTTGTGGGAATCGTTCCCCTGATAATTTTATTCACAACGACTTACTATATCATAAGCATTGGGCTTCTCTCCCTGACTTCTCATTTGTTGCATCATGCACAGATTACATGTACTTCATGATGCCACTACTTTTAAATCGGACTGGAGGTAGTGGTATAGGTGTGCAAAGCAGCAATGATATACCTTTTAGATTTGGTTGATAGCCATACAAAACCCAAGTTCCTTGCTGAAAACTGTATTTTTAATTAGATCGAGTTGCAAGCATAGTATGTTATTCTCCCCTCTCATTTTGTTGCACACTAAGTGTATGATGAAATGTCAGCCTGCAATATTTTAATAGAGATACATTTGTGGGTCAATTCTGTAAAGAAAAACAGAGAGAAGTTTTTCTTGGTTAAACTTCTTTGTTTTTTAACCAAAAAAACTCTGTTAAACTGCAATTGCGTGTATGGTTGGAGCAATGAGCTAATTTATCTTATGTGACTTTCTTACTCATGCAATTCCTGATTTTGATTTTCGTATATTTCCATACATAGCCTTGGATGTACCTATCGTAAATTCTTTTCAAAAATATTATCTAGCTTTAAGTGGAGGCATAAGTTTTCTGTTCGCATCGGTACTTGCTCAGTGTTTTTTCTTTCTTGAAGAGGAGCTTGCTCAGTGTTTTTTGTTTCTTCACAGGGCTGTTGTGGCGTCACTGTTGATCAACGGGTAAGATATTGCCGACGTCATTTTTCTCTAATTGCCTTCACAAACAAAGCAGTACTTCATTAATACGTGTAAGGAAATGTCGTTGGCTACAGTCATATATACTGCTTTGGTTTTTTAAATTCATTTTTTGAAATCTTTAATTCAGCCAAGAAACGTCCAGATATAATGACTTTTCATGTTGGTGTCATTGTCCTTTTTGAATTACTTGAACATATTTCATAACTTCCATGTATGCCCAGTGGGCAACCGTTTGGATGGACTCCAAGTTATGTGCTTGTCTCAGTTTCAAGGCTGTGATAGTTGAAGCGTCGTTCTTGTCACCCGTACTCCATGCCACTAAGGTTTTTGATCGTGGTGAAATTCTAGCTTTTCATACTATGTCAATCTACATAAGGCATTAAGGCTAGCATGAGCGCTATGTTGCATTCTCTATATTATATAACTGATCAAGGTTTTGTTCTGTTCGTGCATGTTAATTGTCTCTAATTTAATTAAAATAGGATGGGGAGGAAGTCTGGTGGCCATTTTGTTGGGATAGTGCAATATACTTTTCAACAGATGTACACATCAAAGAAACACATAGATTTTTGTTAGCTTTTTATTTGATTGATTTTTACATTAATCTTTCATTGTCTCTGGGAACTAAATCTGCAAATAGTTTTGGAAAATGAAATACATGCATATTACTAAGTAATGGTATGACTTGCAGCATAATACGTACTATTCTAGGTTATATTTTTGATTTGGCGTCTGACATGTTGATGATCTGTTGCAGAGTTGCCGTTCATGGAAACAGAAAGAACGTAAGATTTGATTTGTTCTTTTTCTGTTCTCGTGGCAGCTCGTGGTCGGATCAGCGGTTGTGTGCTCGACCATGTAACCACGGGGGATCTGGGAGCTGCAGTTGCATTAGGATTGAGATCGACTGATGGCTGTTCTTTCGTTGTACATTGTAGTACTCTATATAACATATGCACAGTGCAGGCCAGTAGCAAAAATAGTCCGATTAGTTCACCATTCTTTTTTATGGTTGAAATGTTATGAAAATTCAAGGAACTGATAAATCATCTCTGTGTAAGCCTCCACAACGTAGATTTTATCTCACCCGTTGCAACGCACGGGGATATTACCTAGCTTCTATATTAATTCCCTGTGTGCTTCAGTGTTGGTTTGATCATCGTGCTTCTTAAGATTTTTATTGTATTATCATCTGATTATTGATTTCGTAATATGCGAAAAATATGTCTTTAAATATATATACATGTGACCAAATACATATGAATATAAACTATCCTTTTAATGATCTGTATAAATTGTGGAAACCACGGGCAAATAATTCAAAAAACCAACAAGTGTTGTGCGGCGAGCCACGCAGTTCGAAACTACTATGCATACAAACTCTGATCGTTCCTTTGCTATCCCACGGCTCATATCGACCCGGATTCCGGTAGCATCCAAAGTGGAGCACTAGATATCTTCTCGGGTTCGACGTCCACGCTCTCATTTATCCAGCCAACCCTTGCAGCATACCTTAACGGCTTCACCCAAGTAGCAAATAGTTTGTATCACTACAACATTTCACTTGGGGTGGGTCAAAACTGTGCAAAAGATATCGCAACATTTCTAAACACCGATGCAGTTAGTTTAAAAAAAAACACCGATGCAAAGAAAATATATGACGATGTAAGAAATCCCCGACATAGCAAATCTCCATCGGTCACAAATTATTTTGGATAAAAAGTCAAAAATATATGCATCACGAGAGAACACCTTTTGTAGCACCATATGAAAACATTTGCACCATCGATCCATTTTTGTAGGAGACGATCATAATTGTTCTAGTATATCATTCGTGTGTTTTCAATAAAACACACAAGAGTTTGCTTCAACATCAAAAATCCGCAAATTTTGATAGCCCCTCCGGGGGTGCCGGACACAAAAAGGTTAGTCCGGACACTTGGGGGTATCGATGCGTACATTTTTCGTGTCTGACACCGCAATCGACATTTGAAACTGATTTGGGATGTCTGTGAATATGCTCCTATTTTAAGCCAGTAGGACGAGAATGCTGAAATAAGAGAACTAAAAGTGGACGAGCGGCGAGAAATTTTAAGTAAGATTTTAGACAACAACGCCCTGCTATATTAATATAACAACAATGCTTCTGCTCGTGCCCACTCTATTTGTTTTATGGGAACGAGTATGTAGCAGGCGCTTTCTATTTGGCATAACCGTAAGCATGCGTGAGAGATAGAAATAGCCTCCTTTGCATGCATGCACAAAACTCCGAAAAAGCTGATGTCATCCCGCATTAAATGAGATACTCGAAAACTCAAAAAGTTTTGTAGACCAAACCGTTCATCCAATTTAAAATCCGTTTGCACCGTTAGACTAGTCGCGACGAGATCTTCGAAACTAGATCCCATGTCGATATGTTCCAACGACTCTTTTTTTTGTCCCAAAAGTTACCACCCCATAACATATAAGTTACCCATGCTTGAATACGTAAGTTATCCACCATATTAGTGATTAATTTTCGGGTTGAAATGGTCCCATTTTTTGTTGTTCTTTTAATTTTGACGAGATTTAAACTTACCACATCACTTTGAGATGGTAAATTTATTGTGTATAAGTATTATGATGATGACTGTCGATTTCATAGTGAGACTACACATAAAAAATGTCATTGTGTTCGTAACTATTATTTAGAGGACATGATAACTACATCGATTTCGTGGTGGATAACTACATCATGAACACATGGACAACTACATAAGTACCGAGTGAGTAACTCGATCAGTATTGGTTGGGTAACTATTACCGAGAGAATATGGTAACAACATTGATTTTGTTTGGATAACTTCACTAAGAAAATATATGGGTAACTTTATCACCATATTAACGATTTGTTTCCGGGTTGAAATAAACCATTTTTGTTGTTCTTTTCGATTTTTCAAACCACACCTAGTTTTGATAAGTGAATATCACTTTGAGATGGTAAATTTATCGTGCATAAGTATTAGGATGATCATAGTGACAACTACACCATAAAAATGATGGACATTGCGTTCGTAACTATTATTTAGAGGGCACGGTAACTATATCGATTTCCTGGTGGATAAATATATCTTGAACACATGGGTAACTTCATATGTACTCGGTGGATAATTTCATCAGTATTGGGTGGATAACTATTACCGAAAGAGTATGGTAACTACATTGATTACATGGTGGATAATTACGCCATGAAAACACATAAGTAACTTTTTTATCTTTCTCTCTTTTATCTTTTTGGTCGTGTGCTTCCTCAATGTCTTTTGACATTGTGTTGTTGTAGATACTGGATGTAATCGATATCAATTTGATGTTAATATATTGTCCTTTATAAAAGAACTTTATAAATACTTGATGGGTAACTTCATCAGTATTGGGTGGGTAACTATTACCAAGAGTATGATAACTACATTGATTTATTATATCATAAACACATGGATAACTTCATAAGTATTGAGTGGATAACTTCATCAGTACTGGGTGGATAACTTCATCAGTATTGGGTGGTAAACTATTACCCAAAGAGTATGATAACTACATTGATTTTGTGGTAGATAACTACACCATACACATGGATAACTTTATCAGTATTGGATGGGTAACTCCATCAGTATTGGGTGGTAACTATTACCGAGAGAGTATTGAGTGTGATAGCACTCGACCATCATCCTAGCAGACTCGAAAGTACCATCGAGGTGCGCCTGTGACAAAACCGATCCATGCACGGGTGGATGAAGCTGCATACTTGGACGCCTACGCCTAACATACGCTATCATCGCATTGGCCCCTGCTACAAGCTTCTGAGTGATGAAATCCCGGATCGGACCAGCAGTCCAAAAAATCCCAAGCAACGGATAAATCCCTTGCGGCTGCGGTCCAGTTGGGAACAGAGTCTGGTTGATACGTTGAAAGGCCGACCTGCACAACTCGAGTAGCAAAGTGCTTCTCCACACCCGATCCTTCAAAGTTGTGAGTGTGCGCGCTCGGTGCCTATCCAAACGAAAATGCTGACGCCCAGTCGTAGCTTCGTCAATCGCATTATTCAGCTGCTCATCCACACGAGCCTTTTTCGCTGGGAAGTCCTCAACAAAACCTGCAGCAACGCAACAAGGATCAGCAAAAGGACTGGAGATGAACCCTCGAAAGCAAAGCAGTCATGCTTACACTTGAGTTGTCTGTTCACTATCTCCATTTCCCCGAGCACATACTCTTCTCGCTGAGTAGGAAGAGAGGGCCTCGCCTTCATCCTATCCAACTCGCTCTGGACACTATTTAACTCCCGCTCCAAGGACCCAATCTTTTGTCTCATATAGCTGTTTACTCGAGTATCATTGGCTATTTGAGCTCGGGATCGAGGAAGACGATGAGTCCGGGAGGAACCCACTGACGAAGTAGGTACCCGTGGCTGTTTCAAACATTATAAATCTCATGTCAGATATGAGGATTTCATCGCATAACTCTGTCGAGTAAATAGCAAACATCCTCACAGGCAAGGAGCACAAACAGGAAGTAAATTAATAACAAGGTATCAAAAGCACACGCATACTCGCGTGGTCATAAGGTTTAATTACAATAAATAAACAGGAGCGGCTGCCCTACACTTCAGACACCGACTGCGACCTAGCCCTACTCTCGCGGGTGGCGATCTCCGTCGTTCGGCGTTCCATAGTGGTCATGAAGGTGTTGGCCAGCTGCTTGGCGCGTTTGCTAAACCCTTCAGAGGCACATACCTCCCGTTGGCCTTACGCGGGAAGTCAGACATCGCCGCCTCGAAATTACCCTCTATCCCATGACCCAAAATGAGCTTGAGGGTGGACTCTGAGTCGCGTACCGTAAGGGCGCGAGCAAAACACGCCATAGTCGACGATCCAGGGCCCAGGACGTTGGCAAAGCCATCCGCAGTCGCTGGCACTTCATCGTCAGGCAGCACCTCCTTGTGCACGGCGCCGAGTGTGCTGGCAGACTTGGCAAGAGCATCCCTCACCTGGACAAATGCGGTGCCGAGGTAGCCACCTGGTCGAGTGATGGCTCATCACTGACCATGTCTGTAGGCGCGGGCACGCCAGTCGCCTCTACAAAAAGGAGCCGCAAAAGGCACAAATCAGAACATAACACCCAACGGGTACACAACTATTACGCAAAGAAGTGATATCATACCCCTCACGTTTTGAGCAAGGGTAGCCAGTTGCCTAGCATACTCCTTCTCGCGAGCGGCAGCAGCATCCGCAGTTTTCTTCGACTCGGCAAGAGCTTCTTCCAGCTCCTTCACCCGAGTCTCAGCGGACTCCTTGTCACCTAAGCATAATGAGGAGATACTTCACAAATATGCGCAAACCAAAAAGCTTGCGAGTGCACTTGCAAAAACAGAAACTTACGACTGAGCTGCTGCATGCCGGAGCGTAGGCCATCCCTCTCTTGCTCCATCTGGACAAAGGCCCTGCCTGAATCGGCCAAGGCGCGACCGAAAGGCTACAAACACAAGAAATCAGCATAAACATTCACAATCAAGTCGCAACGTTTGCGGCTCTGTCAAAAGAACACTTACATGGTCCATCCAACTCATACTCGTGGAGGCGGAGGTCCCAACCTCTAGCGTTGGTGCAGCCGCAACCTTGGCTGACGACGGGACAGTCGCCATCAACACCGTTTGCACGTCCGCGGCTGCAGCGGGAGAGACATCGTGGTGCTCTGGAGTCGGAGCCCGCGCTACTGGAGATCTCTCTGGATCCTCAGTCTCCGCGCTGATAGGTGATAGCAAAAGCATAAAACATCAGTCACAGTATAACACTACACAAACTCACGTACCCAAAAGTATTCACACAAACCTGTCGTCTTCCTCATCGCTGTCGAGTATGTCAAGGCTCGGACCACCAAAACGCCTACTCGGCTGAGGAGGAGGCATGGACTTCAGAGGGCACGCCATCAAAGGCGCGGCTTGGGCAGCACGCGGTGAGCCCGAGTCGCCGTCATCTTCCAGATCCACCTCTTTCGTGGGTGAGCTCACCGCAGAAGATGGACCCTGACGACGAAGGCGCTTGCGGGTTCGAGGTTTGCTCACGTCGACTGGAGGAGCAGCCTCAGCGCGCGCCTCGTCTACCTCATCCTCCTCAGCATGCCCCGTGTGCGAAGTGGTGGCCGACGGAATGGGCGACTCGTCAGCCCCCTTTTCCACCACCTCTCGCGCCTCTTGCACCTCAGTCTCTGCAGTCGGACCATCTTCGAGCAGAGCCGGCAGAGTTGAAGCAGTCGAATGTCCCTGCATATCATCACAAATCGGACGAAAGTTAGAAACAACAAAATGGCAGCGCCAAAATACAACAAAACTCGGCAAATAACTAACCTCCGGAAAAGGCCTCGCGGCCCCAAAGGGAGCGACGGGGCAGTCGACGTTGCAAGGCTCGGTGGATTTTGTGCTGGTAATGGATCGCACATGATCCACCAGCTCCCTCTTTGATAGCTCCTCCCCGTTCATCCAAGTGGAGTCGAGTGGGCCCTCGTACTGCCACATAGGGTGGGCTCGAGCGCGGAGCGGCCACACCCGCATCTTCACAAAGGTGGCAATCAAGTGCACACCCGTCACACTGCTCAGCAGCTCCACGATCTTCGCCAGCAGGGGCGCCGCTTCTGCCTTCTCCTCATCCGAAAGCGGATGGTCCCAGGCAGCTGTCCTTGCGACTATACCCGCAGTCGAGAAAGCTGGGACTCCGTCCTGGTCGACGCGCACATAAAACCAGCGCTTCCTCCACCCTTGCGCCGAGTCGACTGGCTTCAGGGCAAAGTAGCGGGTGTCGTTGCGCACTTGGATTTGGAGGCCGCCAACTGGATAGGTGTGCCCTCTCGGTTGTTGGGGCGGACCATGAAGATTGACTTCCAGAGGGCCCAACTGGGAGCCACGCACAGGAAGCACTCACACAGCACCATAAAGCATGCAATGTGCATAATGCCGTTCGGGGTGAAATCATGGATTTGCACCCCGTAGGCGAAAAGCAAGCCACGAACGAAATCGTGGAGGGGGAAGCCAAAAAAAGGCAAAAACTCCGCAAAACATACGCGCTCATTGTCGCGAGGCTCGAGGAGTACCTCTTTGGATGGTGCGCGGGCAGTGAGCTGGTCCGCCGGTGGCAGCAGCCCCTCCTCGTGGAACTTATGGAGGTTTGCCTCCTTGATGGTATACTTCACCCAGTCGCCGTCGCCTTTCTTGAGGTCGACGGCGGGCGCAGATGCGCTGGCCGCAGCCTTCTTTCCCTTCAATGCGGCCGCATCGGTCGCGGACGCATCGCCTGCCCTCCTCTTCGGTGCCATGGCTATGGTGGCTAAGAGAGGAAGAAAGAACTTGGGCGCAAAGAGCAATGGAGATGGAGCTCGAGGAAAAGATGAGCAGGGGCGGCGCGCAGAGCAAATGGCAGGTAAAACTAAACGCCAGCGTTGTCCCCTCTATTTACCGCAAGTCAGAAGACGATCATCCGTCCATATCAGAATCGTGCGTTCCGCACGCCATCACACCGTACACGTGGCGCGCACGGAGGGCAACCGTCGCCGGCCACTCCGCCCACTACGCATGCAAAAAGAGGAGCCATCATCACGCCTCCATCAAACATGGGTCCCACCGGTCAAATCCAGTCCAAACGGCATCGTCGCTGCAGAATGGGCCCACATATAGGTCATGTCCAATCGGCCGCTGCGAGCACGTCACCGTTTGTCAGAAAACGCAGTCGCCGCGTGCGTCATCACTGATGTCATTCATAAGTTTCGCTCTCGCCAACAAATTGAATCACAAAGACATAATACAACAGCAGTCAGTCAGTCGATTGAGAATTGCAAAGGAATACAGATAGTCGAGTGTGCTTCGACTATATCATATTACTCCCATCAGGAGTGTACCAAAAATTTCTTCGACTGACGAAGTATGGGATTAACAGATTTGAGATTATCCTCCATTGCAAACAATACAGCACAATCTCGGGGGCTACTCCCATCGGGAGCGCTGTCGCGCCCCCGATAGATTAATGACAAAATATCAGTCGACAGGGGACACGACTCGTCCAAATATCACACAAAAAATACTCGCAAAATTCCCGAGTTGCGTCCGCCGCAAATATCTCGGATGTAAGACCCGCCGAACTTTCGAGCTGGGCTAAAGACCGTTCCAGCAACGTTAATCCTTACAGTTTCCATGTCAGCAGACATGATGAAAATCCCGACGGACGCGTTGGGTAAATATCAAATTATATTGCAGATCGACTCAGTAAGACCTCCGCGGCCAAGTCAAATCTGTCCAGTTCGTTCCGAATTCGAGTCCGGGGACTCGAGTTTGATTGAAAGCTAGTAAGGTTTTTATCCGAATGTGTAATTAACCAGTCCGATCCGTCGTGTGAACTGGGCCTGCTAAGCTATTATCCCTTGATCATAAGCAAAAATCATAGTCAATGAGACACTTGACATAGCCAACATGTGCTATTCATACAGGAATTCCAATTGACAAATATACAAAATACAAATCATAAGACGTGCACTTACGAGTGAGTCCATGCCCGATTTTCGAAGTCAGACAAGTACTCGGGGGCTACTGACAAGGATATACATCTCGGGTACCCTATCATGAGGGTACCTGGTGCATCTGACGACTAAAGGCCCAAATTATCAAGAACTACTCGAAGCCCAAGACAAGAGGCCCAAGAAGATGGAGTACCCTCCAAGTTTAGACATAGGCATAGTCGGTTAGACTTTCCTTACATGTAAACTAGGTCGGTTACGGACTCCCGAGACCCAGCCGCCTATTTAAAGGCTGGGAGGGGCACCGATCTAGGACATGCAATACGCGAACCACCAAAAGCCCTAGCGAGATCGATATCTCGCCAGAGCCTCTTTGTAACCGCATAATCTCACACGATCAATACCAGACAAGCAGGAAGTAGGGTGTTACTCTCCGGAGGCCTGAACCTGGGTAAACTTTGCCTCTGCTTGTCAGCCGACGAAACCACCAGTACTACCACGTTCTCTCCCCATAAACACAACCCTAGGTCCTTAACCATGGGATTTGATGAGTCTACCCCTCGTCACCAAGGCTGTGCAAAGCGTTCCTTTGGGCGTCACTACCGTCTGCCCGTTGGAACAACGACAAACGGAGGCAGACTGCGTTGTAGGCAGGAGGCCAGGTGTGGGCACAGATGGGTGCGGTCAAGCGGTCTCCTCCTGCGGATCGGCGCAAAGTGGAGTGGACTTTGGTCGCTTTTAGAGACAGGAAGCTGTCCTTGAGCCCTCACCGCAGTCTGTGGTTGGGCCTCGTAGGCAGGACTCTGGGAACAAGGACGATTTGGCCTCGGTGTGGGCCAATCTCCGACTGGGATGTGATCAGATCCCTGATGGTGAACAGGAGTGGAGCGGTCCCCGTCGCAGCGGAGATAGCGACAGAACAGGCGGAGACGGCGCCAGAAGTGGGGGCCGGTGGATCTGGGCCCGCAGCGGGTGTCATCTGTGAGGTGGCCCCAGTGTTTGGCGACGCAAGATGCTGGGACCGGGCTGGCAGCGGGGGTGTCAACCCCACCTACGTCGCTTCGCTTCATCTCGGCCCCTGTTTCGCCATCCAACGGCTTCGTAACGCCGGCCCGGGATGCGGCGCTGGGTGACAATATTAGAGCGGTTGTTTCCCAGCTACGGCAACACATTGTGGCACCAGTGTTGCCCTTGCCGGATGTGCAAAGGGGACGACGGCGCAAGCTGTTTGTTGCGGAGGAGGACCGGCGGAGAAGCGCGCGCATTGCGGCCCTGGCTCCGGGGAACACAGTCACGTACGTGAAGAAGGCCCAGAAGGTGTTGATGACGAGGCTTGGAATCTGCGATGTGGAGGGGGACACTAGTACAGAACGACACATCGGATACCCCTCTATGGAAACGGCACGAGTTAGGCGACAGAGAATCGCGATTTTAGCGTTGCGGACGAGGCCTGGCAGAGGCTGGTCCGTCAACATTGGTTACGGAGAATTTTATATCTCCGTTACCAAAAGTATTGGCAACGGTCATAAATTTGTCTCCGTTTCCAATATGTATCTCTATGGCTACGGTTGTTTATGTATATCCGTTTGCGATGTGCTTGGGAAATTGCAGTTGCAATCTGGAAGCGCGCCTGTTCAATGCGGCTTAATTCACGAGGGATTGGAACCGCCTGATCGACGCTAATAAAATGTGACTGGAACCGCGCGAAGCCAGGCAGGTCCCGCATTCTCCCCTTCGTTCTCTCCCACATTATCTACCACACTAGCACAACCGCCATGGAGGAACCCTGGTGGCAGAACGAGGAAGTCCCGAGCGACGACGCGAGCGCGGAAGACCGCGGTGAAGTTCCATGGTGGGATCAAGACGGGCCGCCGGACTCGGACCCCGACGACTCGGACCCGCCATCTTCACGCTCTGTAGAAGACGACTCCGACGACTCGGACCCGCCGTCTTCACGCGAAGGAGAAGACGACTCCGAAGAGGACGAGTCGCCGGAGGAAGAGGAGCCGGAGGACCCGCCGGAGCCGTATTATTAGCCAGGAAGAATACGACGCCGACGACGACGACGACGACGAGGAGGCGTCGGAGGAGGCGCCGGAGGAGGAGGCATCGGAGGAGGCGCCGGAGGAGGAGCGCCGGAGGAGGACGCGCCGGAGAGGAGGATCACGCTCCGGAGAAGGAGCGCGAGAGGAGGATTCGCCGGAGAAGGACGCACGGCCGGAGAAGGAGGAGCACGAGCCGGAGGAGGAGGAGCACGCGCCTGAGGAAAAGGCAACCGGCAAGAAGCGACGCCGCGCCGCGGATGACAATGGCGCGGAGGCAGGGCGTAAGCAGAACAAGTAGAGTAGATAGTTAGTTCAATTACTCTATCGATCCTTTGTAAGTAGGCCCAGTGTGTCAGTGAAGAAATTAGAGGAAACGGTTGTTTATCGCCTCCGTTTGCGATGTTATATGCTATAAATGTGCCACTGCGGCAACCCTAACGCTCTCGCTCTCACTCTCACTCTCACTCCACAGTCATAGTGTGGCGGCGGCTCCAGACCTAACCCTTATCTCGCAGATCTGAGCGGCGCGTCCGGCCGGCATCGCCGCCGTGCATCTTCCCCCAGCGGCGCGTCGGCGCATCTTCCCCCAGCGGCGCGTCGTGAGCCGCCGCGCATCCCCCCAGCGGCTCGTCGGCGAGCCGCCGCGCATCTTCCCCGAGTATGTCGCCGACGCGGATCTACTGGTCTATTGCCGTGCATCTTCCCCGGGTATGTAGCCGACTAGATCTTACATTTTGTTTAAAGTAGCACAGAAAACTTGTCTAGTATTTGAAGTCTAGTATTGTGTTCTGTCTAGTGCCGATGATGAATACACCCCTCGACACTAGATCTTACATTTTATTTAAAGTAGCATCTACCGATCTAGTATTGTAGTACTGTCTAGTATTGTAGTATTGTGTTCTGTCTAGTATTGTAGTACTGCCGATGATGAATACACCCCTCAACACTAGATCTTACATTTTTTTTAAAGTAGCATATAAAACTTGTCTAGTATTTGAAGTCTAGTATTGTGTTGTGTTTGTTTTTAGTACTGCCGATGATGAATACATTACCTTCAACTTGTCTAGTATTTGAAGTCTAGTATTGTGTTGTGTTTGTTTTTAGTATTTGAAGTCTAATAGATTAATTTCAACCCTTTGTCAATGTGCTAATCCTCGTTATGGTTTTGTGTAGCTAGTGTATGAAGTAATAGCATATTTCGGCGACAATGCATAAAAATGGTGAGGCAATTGAAGGTAACATCACCTTCAAGTTCTGCCTCCAAATCGTTTCGATCGGACAGCAAGCACACGGATATAGGCGCTTAAGGTGTAAACTGTTTTCATCTTAAATTGTATTTATGTCATGTAGCATCATATTTGGCTCTTTTCTAACTAGACATCCATGTATTTTATATGCAGAAGCGCCATGCAGATCCAAACAAGCTTTAAAAGAGCTAAATACAAAGTGGGATCATATCCGTGAACCGTCGCTGTTGTGACGTTTCGCTGCACTGTTCAAAACACTTTTTTAATTAAGAGTGTCTTGGACAGTGTGGCCGAAATGTCACAGCGGTGACGTTATTATATTTCGGCGACACCGTCCAAGATGGAGCAAGCCTCGCTACGAAGAATTTGGCAAGATTAATTTGCTAAGGAGGCTTGCGAGCTCGGTGTGGTTTCTTGTTTTAGTTTCTCCATCTATTTTGTGTATGTGTGTAGCAATTTGGCTGCAGATGTGATTTGGAGAAGCATGAAACCGCTACTCGAGTCTTTTGCTAGGTCGAATTCCGTTTTCGGCGCTTCGGAACTGAGGAAGAAGGTGGAGCTGGAGAAGAGTGGAGTGTCATAAAAGTTAAGTTTAGGGAGGCATGAGAATGATAGGATTAGCGAGGCATGTGTAACTCATCTTTTGATGCTATGTAATGATGACAATTCTTATATACGTTATGAATGGATTTGGTAGCAACTTTGTGCTTCTGCTGTGAGATTTTGAATGTAATTTGGCAACCGAATTGCTCCTGTAGGCTTCTGAAAGAACGTTAATGCAAACGAGTAAAATAGAATCTCCGTTACTGATGCACCGATACATCGGAAACGGAGATGGGTCCGCAACCGTAGCCAACTTATGCCTCATCGGTGACGTTTTTTTGCCTCCGTTACCGATGAAGGCCTTCACATCAGTGATAGGGTCGGGGACACGGACCCTTTCTCCGTTGCCGAAGGGGTTTTTGGCCCGTTTCCGATGCCGGACGTCAGGCTGGAGGCCGTGGCGAAGTTGTTCTTCCTCGACTCCACGATGGGGCCGTTGGAACTCAGGGTTTGAGTGTTGGGTGTTGTGCTGTGGAGTAGTTCAATCTGTGTTCCATGGATAGTACGAATAATAACATAGTTGTGTGGAACCCTAGGGGTTTGAATGGCCCTAATAGGGGTACGGTGGTGCGAGCAGTAGTGGAGGATACCGCGGCATCCATCGTGTGCATGGTTGAGTCGAAACTGGCCAACGTGGACAGGTACACGATCATGGGCCTGCTGGGGCCGAGCTTCGATGGTTTTGCTGTGCTCCCTGCGAACAACACGGCAGGAGGCATAATCGTGGCGTGGCAGTCTAGTCACGTTCAGGTGTCAAGAACACAAGTGGATTCGTTTTCGGTCACGATCACGCTTAGTTTGGACGATGGGGAACCGTGGTCCTTAACAACTGTTTATGGGCCGACACAGGAGCTTTTGAAAGCACAGTTTCTGGATGAGATCAAGGCTGTGTGGGCTGCCTTTCCTGGGTGTTGGGCCGTCGCAGGGGATTTCAACTTGATCCTAGAGCGGCGGACAAGAACAATGGAAGACTGCACCGGCGCTTGATGGGGAAGTTCCGGCGCTTTCTCAATGATTTGGAGCTCAAGGAGCAGGGCCTCATTGGTCGGAGGTACACGTGGAGCAATGAAAGGCGAGCGCCGACGTTGGAGAAATTGGATCGGTGGTTCTGCACGGTGGATTGGGAGGGGTTATACCCAATTGTTTGCTGCAGGCCCTCTCCTCTGCCATGTCTGATCACTGCGCAATAATGCTATCCACCAATGTCTCATATCAGCGGAAATCCAGGTTTCACTTCCAGTCGTTCTGGCCAAAGATCGAGGGATATCAGGAAGTGGTGGCGGCGGCTTGGTTTGATGTGGTGCCGCATCCGGATCCCTTTGTCGACCTCAGTAACAGACTTCGAGCTACGGCCCGGGTACTTACAAGGTGAAGCCAGAGGAGAGTAGGTAACATTAAGGAGCAGCTGCTCATGGCCAATGAGGTTATCTTTCAATTGGATAAAGCAATGGACCAAAGGCAATTGAATCAAGGAGAGTTTTGGTTGCGCGCACAGCTAAAGAAGAAAATACTTGGTCTCGCGTCCTTGGAGAGGACGATCGCGAGGCAGAGATCTCGGGTCGCGTGGTTGCAAGAGGGGGATGCAAATACCGCTTTCTTCCACATACATGCCAGTATACGGAGGCGCAAGAATCACATATTCAGACTACGGCGAGGTGCAGAAATAACAACGGCACCTGAAGGCATGTGCAGGCTCGCAACTGAGCACTTCGAGGAGTTGATGGGCACCCCAGCAGTGCGTGAGCACTCTTTAAACCTGGGGGCGCTACACTTGCCGCGGATGGATCTTGAGGAGCTGGAGCTGCCTTTCTCCGAGGTGGAAGTTTGGGAGGTGATCAAGTCTTTGCCATTAGACAAGGCACCAGGGCCGGACGGATTTACAGCGAGATTCTATCAATCGGCGTGGTCGCTTGTGAAAGACGCGGTAATGCGGGCAGTCTCCTGGTTTGATTCAGGGATGGCAGGGGTTTTGCGAAAGTAAATGATGCTCTAAATGATAATTTCTTCATGGTGAAGAATTCAATTCGCAGCTTGCATAGGAAGAGATCGCCGACCTTGATGCTGAAGTTGGATATCGCGAAGGCGTTCGATTCGGTTGCCTGGCCGTTTCTGCTGGAGGTTCTGAAGCATAGGGGGTTTGGTCCGCGTTGGATTGCGCGCCTCGTCACAATGCTGTCGACCCAATCCACGCGGGTGATGGTGAACGGCAATGCAGGAGATCAGTTTTGGCATGCAAAGGGACTGCGGCAGGGGGATCCCAGCTCTCCCATGTTCTTCATCATGGTGATAATGTGCTTAACGCAGTGTTCAGGCTGGCGGAGGAGTTGGGTCTTTTTGAGTCCATGGAGGACTGTGGAATTCGGCACCGTCTGTCGCTATTTGCGGACGATGTCGTCCTGTTCATCAAGCCAACAGTGCAGGAGGCGACATCGGCGGTGCAGCTGCTGAATTTGTTTGGTGGAGCTTCGGGGCTGAGGTGTAACCTGGGAAAGAGTTCAGCATCACCGATCCGCTGTGAAGGCATTGATCTGCAACCGATCATGGACGTGCTTCGCTGCTCAGTTAAGAACTTCCCGATCCAGTACTTGGGGCTTCCATTGACATTTGGGCATCTGTCGAAAGCAGGCGTGCAGCCGCTGGTGGACAGGATCGCGCACAATGTACCTACGTGGAAGGCTTCGCTTATGCAGAAGAGTGGAAGACTGATCGCGATCGACACAACGATGTCTGCAACCTCGATCTACCACATGCTCTGTCTTGATCTCCCGCCCTGGTTCTTCACTTGTGTGGACAAGTTGTTTAGGGGGGTTTTCTGGTCTGCTTCCACGGAGGCGAGGCGTGGTCACTGTGTTGTGGCATGGAGAACGGTGTGCATGCCCAAGGAGCTCGGTGGGCTCGGCATAAAAAATCTCAGGCTCCTAAATCATGCCTTGCGTGCGCGATGGCGTTGGCTGCAGATGTCTGGCGCGGAGAAACCGTGGCAAGGCCTAGACTTCAAGCTGTCGCCGGAGGCAGAACAACTGTGCTTGACGGCGGTGAAGTGCGAGCTGGGGAACGGCAGGAATCTGAAATTCTGACGAGCAGATGGTTGGATGGGCAAAGTATAGCAGACTTGGTGCCGCACTTAATGGAGTTCGTGAGCAGCGAGGATCAGCAATGCACCATGGCGGATGTGCTGCCAGACCACAGTTGGGTGGCGGGTATCAAAGGTAGGCCGTCCATCCCCGCCATTGCTGAGTTCATGGATATTTGGGAGTTGGTCTCGGGCAAGCAGCTTGGAGAGGAGGCTGACAGTTTCTCGTGGAGATTGACGACGACTGGGAAGTACTCTTCCAAGTCAGCATATGGTGCTTTTTTCCTCGGCAGAGAGGGGGCGCCGGGAGCTACTGAATTGTGGTCGTCCAAGGCGTCGCTACTTCATAAACTCCATGGGTGGTTCACTTTGCGCGGGAGACTGTGGACTGCAGATCGGCTTGCTCGTCGCAGCATGGAGCACCCGGATGCGTGTCCTCTATGTTGTCAGGAGCCAGAGACGGCGGAGCACCTGACGATGCAGTGCCCGTTCGCACGGGAAGTGTGGTATACGATGCTGCTGGAGGTGCGTTTGCACCGTTTCACCCCGACGGATCAGTCGGTTTTTGCAGTCTGGTGGAGTTCAGTTGCGGCTGCCGTCCCGCGGGATCGAAGGAAAGACTTGAACGCACTGATCACGTTGGTGGCAAGGTGCTTGTGGCTAGAGAGAAATAGCAGGGTGTTTGATAAGATTGCATCCCTGTCCTGGACTGTTTGTAGGAAAATCAGAGAGGAGTGGAGTTTGTGGAGGAAAGCTAAGTTGTGTGGAGTGGATATAATCAGTAGGGAGTAGTTGCCTAGCGTTGGGTTTGGGGGTTCTGCCCCACTCTTGTAATTGAAATTCTCTCTTGTCTTAATAAAGAAGACACGCAATTCCTTGCGTGTTCTTGAAAAAAAAAATGTTTTATATGCATTCCTTGTGAGAAGAGCACCGAATCACTCCACCTATCTGTCCAGTATATGAGCTTTCCGTGGGAAGAACACTTGATTAGGAAGTCGTCTGATAAAATGCTTCTTCATAGTGCAAAGAATCGATTCAACTTGTCTGGCAGTTTACTTGATACATATGCGAATCGACCTCTCGTTCCATCAGAAAAACAGATCAACGGAACCTCACACTTTCTCGAGTATGCTTGTCGAAAGCTTTTGGATAGCATCCTTCGGTGCTAGTTTTGTCATCTGATTCGACGGAGGCACTTTGCCGAGAGTCACTAAAAACTGAAGTACAATTGTATACAAATGAATTCAGGCCATGGGAGGAGCTCAGAATTCAGTGATAATGTATTGAATTTTACAGAGGCACTTTGCCGAGAGTCACTAAAAACTGAAATACAATTGTATACAAATGAATTCAGGCCATGGGAGGAGCTTAGAATTCAGTGATAATGTATACTGAATTTTACAGAGGCAAACCAGTACATTGATACCCGCTCAACCGAAACCGGGACGGCATCCGACAAGGAAAAAAGCAGGCTCCCTACTTGTGCGTGTTGCATTCTTGGCAGTAGAAATCGTTGCGTTCGATCAGGGACCTGGACCCCGCCGCGATGGCTTTCCTTGAGGGCGCCATGACTGCCGTCACCGTCACGGCCACCCCCGTGCCGTGTTGTCCGCCGCCCGTCCCGCTGCCGCTCCAGCTCCGGCGGATCGGGTGCCTCGTCACGGTGTTGCCCCAGCAGGAAAGGCGGGTTCTTGGGGAAGAAAAGGACGATATCCTGTCCCGGATGGCCTTCGCGATCTCACCTTTCTTGCTCGTGCTCTTGTCCCCTTCCGTGGCTGGCGGGGACGAAGAGGACGGTTGCGGCGGAGGACGCCGTCGGCGGAAAAGGCCCGTGCGAGCGCCTCCCTCCTCATCTCCACCATCGCGCGCCTGCCAAGAAAGGAACGCAACACCAGAATCATCCCCAGCTACCTCGGATGTGGTGGTGGATGGACACACCGGCACACGGCGAGCAAAATAAAAATCACGAAGCGCAAGAGGGAGGTGGAGGCGGTGCGTACCTGATCCAGGATGGAGGAGGAATGGATGGGGCGGTTGCTGCTGCAGAGAGGAACCGGTGCCTGTGTGAGTAAACGCCATTCTCCCCGCTGCTTCCTTTTTCCTTTGAAAAACATAGGGGAGCTCCGCAATTCGGCCTCCTCTTTTTAGGTGCTGTTCCCACCTCTCAAATCTCTTTCCAGGTCACTTGCGCTGTTAATGTCTGCTCTATGTAAAAAAAATTGGATTTGCTATTTCTTGGTAACTTAAGAAATTATTGTCTGTCTAGAAAAAAGAAAAACTATTATTGTCAGGTTAGAGAATTTATAGCTTGCAGTCAATTAATGACGACAAAACGACAGCATGATACATAGTGCTAAGAGCATCTCTAAAAAAGACCCTTATCCCGTCGGCCTTTAAATCCGAGATAAAGGACGCCGTATACGTGTTTTAAGAACTGGTTTGGGCTGCGACCGAACAGACCCAATACCGAGCGGTAAAACAGAATTCTAATGGACTTTCTAATGTTATATTATTTTGTGGCATATAGATCATATTTGAATGATCATGGAAGAAAAAGATGCGATGGACTAAGGATTTGGTATACTTTTGGAATCCAGAGAGCCATGAGCTCAAAATTTCAGCCATGGACTAGTTCATGATTCGGACGAGCAAAATCTTGGAACCTACATCAAAGTAGGAACCACTTCTAAAAGTTAACTAAAATCCTAGACACCAATTATAATTAAACGGTAGCATTCCAGATTTATATAAACTTAGAGAATGGTCATAACATTTTAGGTCAAATTACATGGGTAAGATGCTACTCAGTAAGTGCACAATCTCTCTTAAAGATTTTACAAAAAAAAATTGCTAACATCTAGAAAGTGTGTGCATCCTATCCTATGCTTATTTTTCCCATAGGGGACTTGCGGTCTGGATTTTGAATCCAAGCGTCCCTCGGTTTAGATTATGATTTATCGCATGCACCTTCTTTGTTGATATTACACGGCAGATCTTCATTAGGGAGTGGGTGTTGCGAAAGAGGAGTATGAGGAGGCAATATAGGGAGTGAGTTAGAGGAGGGAGAGGGTCCATATGGAGTAGAAGAAGAAATAGAAGAGAGATGCGAGCAAAGGACTTCCAAGTCTAGGCCATCGCGGTGATCACTTTAATTCATATTTGTTACAATGAATGGAGATTGATTGCATACTTTTTTGTTGCATGAGTGTGTTCAAATGTTTGTGATTTTTCTCATATTTCTTGTGTCAGTCTGTGGAGAAAATGTTGCAACAGTGTTGCATACACACGACAAAAGTATTTATGTGGGAGATTCATGTTGTACCGGTCCCAAGCTTTAGTATCGTTATTTCAGTCAGATTGGGCGCGACAAGAGGCGGCTGATAACTCTCCCCCCCCCCCTCATCCGAACCTACTCCTCAGGATGGCACCCATGAAATGTACTCCATATGCAATATTATTTAGTAATATTTAAGTATTCCGTACAAACTGATATCACTAGAATGTGTTTTTAATACGGATCCATCGACACCAAAATGGCATCATATATCCACAAATGTTTTTAAATAATCTCTTGGTCAATGAAATTTTGGAAAAGGAAGTTCATCTATCCACAAGCTTGGAGGTAAGGCGGCGATTGGTCTCCATTTATGATCTCGTGATTTTTCTGTCTTGCTTGTTTCTGAAACATACGACACCAGCCGTCAATTCTCTTGGGGCTAGCAACTGCCTAGAGGTGAGACATCAAGCCACTACCAAGAAGTGATTGTCTCCTGGGGTCGACCCAAGATTACGCTGGCGTATTGTGCCCACCGCGATAGCGCGAATATTCCAGAAAAATTGTGTCACTCTAACCTGCCTATGTCCTATATATGCAAATTTGGGATGATTATCTAGTACATTTGCAGCCTTCCGCTAATGTTCATCTACTAATTCAGAGTACAAACGTAGATGTGTCGATAGAATCACAAAGACGACCGTTGATATCTTTTTAGAGTAATACAAACACATAAAAAATTCGGACGACTTGGCAATAGTTCATGTAGAGGAACAACCCGATGTTAATCAAGAAGATGTGATGGTACTAATTAGTTTGATGTTTATGTTAAGCACCTGAGATTCTAAGTTTGTCCCGGACTGTCAAAATCTCATAACCAGTCTTGGTACTGGTAGCATGGTGTGCTTTACCATTCGCAGTCGGATTGAGCTTAACAAAGACATCACAACGACACATGTACCAAATATGCACACAAAATTTTCTTTTTGCGCCGAACTATTTGTACCGTCATATAAAAGGGTATCACATGTACACAGCGGATAGCGGACAAACTGAATTGCAAGTTGTCTACCTTCCCTGTTACTTACCTGGGGACGCCCATTAGTGATTCTAGGATCCTTATTAAGGACCTAGAACCGGTCACCCAGCGTGTCAAAGCCAAGGCGGAGCCTTGGCAAGGGCGGTTCACCTCTAAGGCGAGCAAGACTGTACTGATTGACGCCTGTCTCTCTAGTCTACCTGTGTTCCTGATGGGAGTTTATATACTCCCGGAAGGCACACACGTCTCATTTGACAGGGATCTCTCACGCTTCTTCTGGCAGGGGGCCAATGGGCGTCAGAAGTACCACATGGTCAAATGGGCGGATGTGTGCACCCCCAAAGACATGGGGGGCATTGGTATCATTTCCTCCCGTAAGATGAACGTTGCGCTCATGCTGCGATGGGTATGGCGGATACTTAGAGAGGAGGGGGGACTATGGCTGCAGCTAATCAAAGCGAAATATCTGCAGGGTCGCCCCCTTTTTTCTTGTGACCGCCAGGATGGATCCCAATTTTGGCGATCTATCCAATCCATCAAGCATGAGATTAGGAAGGGTGTCCGATTCTCCATTGGTAATGGAGAGGACACCCTTTTTTGGCTGGACCCGTGGCTCGATGGGAGCCCGCTACAGCATAGGTTTCCTGCTCTTTTTGCTATCAGCGCGGACCCGATGCAGCTTGTGGCTTCGGCAATACCCAATGGGACTTGGAACATCTCGTTCCGACGAACATCGGTATTGCCGAGGCTGCAGCTTGGACAGAGTTACGGAGTCTGCTCCCTGAGTCGCTGCCAGGCGGTCGTGACCTCGTGTCATGGCACCTGACACCGTCTGGGATGTTCTCTGTAAAGTCGGCGTATCGGAGTCTCTTTAGTACCCCAGTTAGAGGTTGGACCTCCCCACTCTGGAAGTCCCCCATACCGTTAAAAATCAAAATCTTCGTGTGGCAGCTTCTTAGGGACCGCCTCCCCTCAGGGGTGGAGGTTCGCAAGCGACAGGGGCCGGGTGATGGGCTCTGCCCCATGTGTGGGATCCCCGAGACGGGAACCCATATTCTCTTCACCTGCCCTGCTGCCAGGTTTTTATGGAACTTCGTCCACGAGGCGCTGGGGCCTGCTTGGCAGGCCTCAGACCTTGGCGAGTTCCTAGAAATCCAGGCGAACCGTACCGGGGAGAGGCGACGCCTCTTCTGGTTGGTGTTTGCCGCGTTGATGTGGACCCTATGGACGATTCGCAATAAGATGGTGATCGAGCGGATTTTTCTTCGACGTGCTTCTGACTCGATGTTTAAACTTCTGGCTTTCTTGCAGCAGTGGCACCCGTTGTCTAGGCAGCGGGACAGGGAGCAGCTGGACGCCATGATCACTAGACTTGTGGAGACCGCTCGGCGCGTCTCCGCGTCTTCTTCCAGCTAGAGCCGGTGGGGCTTGGTTTTTTTGTGTTCGCTCTCATCTGTCTTTCTTGATGTATCTCTCCCACCCCCCCCCCCCCCCCCCCCCCCCCCCCCCACTTCTTTCTTGCTTTTTTCATGTGGGCTTACTTGTGCTGCGCCCCCAGCAAGCGGCCTTTCCGCTCTTATGTTTGTAACTGTGTTTGGACTTGCTTGACATGTTGCTTTATTTATAAAGCGGGGCGAAAGCCTGTTTCGAGATATATTACTAGAAGTATATAAATGTAAATACAAATAGATCATGGTACATGCCTCAATACGTCACACGACTAACCTACCAATCGATATGGTACATACTGAACATGGAGATAAGCACATTTATTAACAGGAACAAGGATCGCTTCATCTAAACAAAATAGTAGAGCAATAAACCGACGGAAGATAGTATGAGCTTGTATATTGCACCACGTGAACATAAAGCTCCGGCTGCAGCACCATTTCCCAGTGGTTCACCCGGCCCCTGCAGTGTGTTCGATTGTCGTCCAGGCGTGTTTGAATCTGGCAACGGTAGTACCTGTGGATTTGAGCTTGGGACCTCTGGTTGTGGCAGTGGCGCTTGGTTTGGGTCCGGCACCGGCAGTGGTTGGGGAAGAGGCTGCGGGTTCGGGTCTGGCTGAGGTAACGGCTCTGGCTGCGGGTTTGGGTCTGGTTGTGGCTGTGGGTTTGGGTCTGGCACCGGCAGTGGTTGGGGAAGAGGCTGCGGGTTGGGTCTGGCTGAGGTAACGGCTCTGGCTGCGGGTTTGGGTCTGGTTGTGGCTGTGGGTTTGGGTCTGGCTTCGGCACCGGTAAAGGTTGTGGCTGCGGGTTTGGGTCAGGCTTCGGCAGCGGCCCTGGTTGTGGCTGTGGGTTTGGGTCTGGCTTAGGCAATGGTTGTGGCTTTGGGTCAGGCTGCGGGCTTGGGTTCGGTAGTGGCATCGGTTGTGGGCCTTTTGGCCCTGGTTGTGGCCGTGGGTTTGGATCCGGGATTGGTAGTGGCGGCGGGTTTGGGAGCTGCTGCAATTTCCGTTGCGGGCCAAGCTGCCGCGCCTCAGAGCCAGGCATCGCCTGCACGCATCCTGCACCCGCCGCTGCAATCACCAGGATGCATAGGAGACCAGAGGAAAGGTGGCGACGCATCGCCATGGCTCGCACCTCTCCCTGGGTAGCCGCCGGTGGTGGTATCGCAGTGGGAGCTGAGTGCTTAACGGCCACTTTGCAGCTTGGTGTTTATATAGCCATGAAGATAGGCATGTCGCATGTGTCTCGGCTGTGTAAGGTCGGGCGTCCATTGGATATTAATTAGGAGTAGCTAATACTGCTCCATTCGAATTGGTAGAGCGTAAAGTGCACCCTATCTATGTGTGTGCGCGTTCGTGTGCAACGTTTCTGATTGGAACGTTTCGACCCTGTAACTTTCAAGTCTTTACTCCATGTCTGTCTACAGATTTAAGTTACATGGACAGACGGTGGTGCTCGATCAGCCCATAGTTATCCTATCTAACTACTCTCTAGCTTTACTCACCATAGATATGCCTCTATGCAATAAAATATCGACACGGCGTTGTTGTAAAGATTAACAATGTCTTCTAGATAGTGCTTCAGCCAACATAAAACATGTGGTTGTCCAAAAGCAATATTCAAAATGACCTCACATACATAGTACAAACCTTGAGCATGCCTTGAGAACCAAGAGATGGGTGATTTTTGATTGGATCGAGCCAGATATTGCTTGCCGGCCTATGTAAAGCAACAGATGTACGGAGCTTTCCGGGCATAACACATTAGTCAAAAGAATAATTAAGGATCCGGACGGGATGTCCAATCTGTTTGACCTCCTGGCCAACCGATCGGACGCGGGCGTTGTATTTTGGAAGCTTGTGATGTGTGTGTTGCGAGCGCATCATGTCATCCTCGTCCTCCCGTGAATCGAACCCGCGTTAAACTCGTGGTCAGAATGATATGCTGCAAAACCTCTTCCTTTATCAAGGTTATTTGTGCTTTTGTGATGAGACAGTGATCCCTGTATTCTCTCCATATGTTTCTTTGTTCATGCGGCTCTTAAAGCATAGAGCCGGATTCCACTATTATAGAGTCCCCGTGCAAGCATAAAAATGAAGAGTTAGCCAACTCACGCCGCTTACTGCTAATGCCAGATTACTGAATTTAGAGGCTCGAAAGTTAAAACGATTTAGATTTCAAATAGCGCGTAGGACTGCCAACTCCTCGAGATCAACATGGTCACAAAACAACTTCGACATCCAACCCTTTCTTCCCAACGGCAAAACAAACTTCATCTGCTCCGGGTATGCAACGAACGGCTTCCCTCATTATCTCCATTAACATTATCAGCTTCTTCATTCTAAGAATTCCTTCCAGCATCATCAACATTTGACTGATGATTCTCCATCGTAACTCGCTGCAACGCTTCCGCTCCAGTTGTACGTGTAGCTCGATCATGTTCATCACGAAGACCTCCCCAATATTTAACAACACAATACATAACAAATCAATTCAGTTGGGACTTGACCGGTTTCTTTTCAAAACATGTATTGTTGCGCAGTTTCCAGATAACCCAGCATATGCCTCCCGCACACTAACTGGCAGGATTTGAGATATCCACCATAAGTATTGAGAGAACGAACCAAGATTGTTTGTTGCTCCAACTACCTACTGACCACACCCAAAACATAATTTGCAGCAAAACAGTCAAAGAATAGTTTAAGAATTGTTTCATCCTTCTCACAGAATTGGCATTTTGGTGTTACCAACCCAATCGCATTTTACATATTATCCTTCGTGGCTCTTGCATTGTGCTAGATCAGCCAAAGCCAGATCTTTGCCTTTCGCGAGTGCTTGAACGATCTGCCCACCTCATTACTGGATATATTGGTATGCATAGATTTCACAGTGAAATTTCCTAATTTGCTCCATTTTCTACTTCAGTTGATCCTGCTCATCATTTAAAGCTACTCCCATCCGCAGGTTTTGCATCTCTCTCAAATTATTCTGCAAATTCCCATTAAACCATCTTCTAAAGATGAAGTTCCACTTAAGGATGTTGGCGGATGCGCCGGCGGACAGTTCGCCCGAAAGGATTTGTTCACGAAAAAAAACGAATTGGTGATTTGGTGTACATACATGCAGCGTACTACATGCATCGTACATATTCGAAGTCTCAGCGGACAGCTCGCGGACGTCCGCCAACATCCCTAGTTCCACTTTCTCTAAGCCATAACATCCACGCTCACATTATGTTCATTGTAGATTTCTTATGGAAACATGTATTTACAAGGATAAGATCGACACCACGCATCAACCCCAAAAATTAGTTGTTTTGCCATTGCCCACCATTATATCTTGCCTTGAAGGTAAATTTGCCTCACACTCAGCTGATCTGACCAAATGTAGTCTCTGTTGCTTATGTTCTATGTTGTTGCTTCCATGCTCTTCTGTTTAGCATAGCGGTAGCTTTGGACGGGAAACAGCATTTGAACCTCTTGCCCGTTTACGGTACCACGTGGGATCACATACTTATCTATAACACGGTGAATACCAGCATCAGACAAAATTTAGCAAATACAAATCCAACACCAACCAATTCATCAATTAAGTTTAGAGAAATGATGTGTAGAACCATGGAGTAGCTAAAATTTATCCTTCAGTCTTTTTGTTACCAAAATATGAATCAGGTTTTTTGGGCGCTGAACTACAGGCCGACAGTTCATATGCCTCCTCCGGTGCACCTTGCTATTTCAACCTGAGTAAACCACATGCTACTCGTAAATTTGTGCAACGATTCTGTTTGTTCCATAGAGCGCATCTTAAACATATGGAATACAGAAACTGAAGAAGTACATGGCCAGCTTTGGAACTTTGCTCGACCCAAAATTATTGGGGAAGTAAACATAAACTGCCAAACTCACTGAACAGTGTCCATTTCAACGATCTTAATGGAAGACGGTGAAGGCATCAAAGGAAAACAGAAACATATGAGAAAAGCTTATTGGGCAGGAGTGGTAGCAGTGGCGCTGGGCGGAGCCAGCTCCGGAGGCACCTCTTGAGTCACACCAAGCATGGAATCGTGCTCATCATCCTGGTGAGCAAACTTCGTGCGTAACACCTTCTCAAATTCAATCTTTTCCAAAGGCTTAGCATTCTCAACAGCGTGTGCCTTGGCTAAGTTGGAATAGTTGGCAGCGGATTCCGCAATAAAAGCGATCTCCTTGTCTGTGAGTTTCCTCAGAAATTTCGCAGGGTTTCCACCCCATACCTAAATTCAACACACCACTTGGTGAGATAAGATCATGAAACAAGAGTTGTGCAGCATATTTCTCTTTCATCCATGCATAAATGAATCGCATCTGCGCAATCGCCCAAGAAAAGGCATCATGAAGCACTTTGCAACATTTAGAAGAGTTAAAAGGGTTATCGTCTCAAGAAATTGATTCTTCTTTCACCACATACTAATCCAGATTCAGACATACCTTATTATAATAAAGAACTTCCGGTTAAATAAAAATACGATGAGGAAAGGTGTTTGGGATGGCCTAAATAAGAAGCCAAACAAAAGTGAAGTACCTCTCCGCAAGGGATCCTTGTGTTCTGTCTTACAAGGGCTCCAGCAGCAACCATACCATGCTTCTCGACAACAACGCCATCTAAGAGGGTTGCCCCCATACCAACAAAAGCTTCATCCTCAACAGTGCATCCTTGTAATACAGCACTATGTCCTGCAAAACATAGGTTGGAATACATGTTACCAGAACATAGCTGAAACTGATACACGAGAATCAGTTTCATACTTTCGTAGTACTGAGCCATACAATTGACACTAATGAAGGTTCTACATTAAAATTTGAACAAGAATATTTACATACAGTGCATACCCTCAGATAAATATATCTACCATGCCAACTCTACGAGGGCGTAAGCAAGGTTTTGAAAAAAAAAAGTCCACTTTCCCGAACTGGTCTTTGAAATTATGGGTTGTGTTGGAACAAAACATGGTACATTGATCTGTCAGATATGTTTGTTTACAGTCCAAGAAGATCATTTTAAACGTTGCAGTAGTGCGCTAATACCCAAATATTTGAGGATACCAATGAAATTTAATACCCCTATAAACACCAATCGATACCAAATATTGTCATAACAATTTTCTACATTGGGCACTGCGCAATTCAAATGTTGTGGGATATGGAATAAAAGAATGGATTAAAACAAGAATCAGAAAGTATATTTATATTTACCTACTGTGACATTGTCCCCAATGATGGTTGGAAAGACCTTTCCACTTAAATTAGATTTTGCCACATGCACAACAGAATTGTCCTGTATATTGGTCCCAGATCCAATTTGGACATTATTTGCATCACCTGAAATTAAGTGTGTTAAGGAAACATGTAGGCAACATAACTAACAACTGAAAAGGTCACAAACTCACAGTACGGTACTCCATCTTTACCCAACTATAAGGTATATTAGTTTTGTCCTAAGTCAAAGTGTTTGATGTTTTACCAAGTTAATATAAAAAATATCAACACTTACATTATCAAATAAGTACACTGCAAAAATATATTTCAAGATGTATCTACTGATTAATTTGGTATTATAAATGTTGATATTTTTTCTATAACTTTGGTCAACTTCAAAATGCTACTAATAAAACTTATATTTTGGGAAGGAGGGAGTATGATACAAAAGGATATAACCAAACATGGAAATTACTACTGAACACTGAATACGCAAAATAGATTAAAAAATGTATTTTCCTGTAGATTTCCATGAAAACATTTTCTTAGAAAAAATCAATGAAATATTTGATTCATGGTCAAAATCGTCTTTATTGGTGGCTTGCAGTGCTTGCCTATCGACCACTCAATGTTTCTATCTTCTTCGGGAGGCCCAGCTGTCATTGGAAGAAGAGAAGGGGAGAGGTGCACTGCCTGTAATGACGAGTAAGAACAAAAGGTAATTGGTATTCCTTATACATGTATAGGAGTCATGGCACTGATCTGTTTTCGGTTGTGGCAGCTCGTTGAGGATAAATGGTAGCACTACTCGCCCTCACCAATCACACTCGAATCAACCGACTTCTATCACCTCTGGACCAAACTGCAGTGCTCAGGCAGTCAGGCTGATCTCTGCAGCATCGTGTCTGGTGATACCTACCTGTGGCAGTATTGCTCCACCATGTGGGGTTCAACAGTTTGCACAGCATCCAAAAGCGTGAATGTCAGTGTTCATGTTGTTTTTTTCTATGTGATACTTGTGTTGCTTAAACCAGAGTCTACTCGACTTAGCAGACGCTGGGCATAGTTCCTTAACACACTGCTAATGCATCATCGCTGTGAAGCACACCACGAGGGCAGTGGATTTGAGGCGCCACAGAGAACACGACAGAACTGCACTCACAGCTGGAGGGGATGGACTGATGGGAGAGAAGGAGGTAAGGATTATGATGGAATTGGTGAGGAAGAGGAGCACGCATCACTATTTATCCTCCTCCGAAAGAAAAATGCTGCTACGATTGATCTCGACAAACGAGTCCCTGAAACTGGATCTGCACCATGGCTTGCGCAAGGGCGTTGAGATACACGAATGATTCCCTTTTGTTCTTGCTGTTCAATGCAAGCAGATCACCTCCCTCTATACTCTTTCTTCAAACGATATTATGATATCCTTCTTTTCATACCACCTAGATATGTCTTCTCTTTCAGAAAATGACATCCTCCTTGTGGTTCTCCGTTTCCCAGTTTCAGTAAATAGAAAAGGCCAAAAGTTTGGGATTACATTTTTATCTACTGAAAATTTCAACATGGATCGGTTACATCTGGACGATCAGTGAAAGAACCAACTAGCTGCACTCAGGCAACAATGTTGCAAAGGGTGCAAAGGACACCAAGCCATGAGACGGATAGACAGCCTCATCAACCCACCCACTGGTGGAGCTAGGACTCAATCCTCTAATATCTAGTTACAAATATCTGTGGGATCTATCCCTTCGAATTTTCATACTGGTAACGTATTTTGGTAACCCTGACTGCATATATGGTCGTGAATCTAGTTACAAATATCTGTGAGATCTATCCCTTCGAATTTTCATACTGGTAACGTATTTTGGTAAACCTGACTGCATATATGGTCGCGAATAAACTGTGGAGTTTGTAGACCCCCTTCCCCCACCCACCCATACACACACGCCTACAAGCTCCAACTAATGTATGACCATCATTGAACAAACCTTCACAAGATTATGTGAAAGACAATGCACATGGATATGCATGGTAAATTTAGCGAAAACACTTTAAAAGCAAACCTTGACCAATGCAATGACAACTTATATCCCACATAACTGTTGCTTATTAGTTTTGGATAATGTATTTATTGTAGAAATAACAAAAAGTATGATTACTAAGAATAATGTAGAACTACGACTTGAGAAAGTACACCACATAAGGTGAGAGCCTGAGACTACTGGACAAGAAACACAATACGGCTGGATTAAGTTTATTTTGGTATAGTCGAATGTCGAATCTGAAGATACGCGCAATTTTAAAGCACCCGTTGATTTAGCAAAGAAGATCAAAATGATGTTCACTGAGATGACGAGCACAAACCTCTCAAGACGCATCCATACCAAATTGAAGATCCTTGCCCAACTTGAACATCACCAATAAGGGATGCACTTGGAGCAACAAATGCCTCTCTGTGAACAAAAGGGGCTTTATCAACGATGTTCATAAGCGTGCGATGCCTTGAAACTGGAAAGGAACAAAATAAATCAAGTCAGCATTTTTATATGATTAGACATACAATGAGTCAACAATACTTCGATGCAGTGCATAACATAAGCAAAATCTTGCAGATATGGATGCAGAAGATCATGTGATCAGAAACTTTCTGAGTTAAAAACCACTTGCCAGCCACAGAAAGTTAACACGCAGAAGAAAAAGCTTACAAAAGATTCCCTATACCCAATAAGCACGACACAAATACATATTTTATACAACTACGGTGTGTAACATAAGAAAGAAAATAAATTCATGAACTCGATCAGGGATTAAGTGCCCAAAAAAGATATTCAGTATACATGTATGTTTGGATTGTGGCCGAATCTCGCACTACTATTTTTTCCCCATGACGAAAAAAAATGTCTTTGTTTGGATGGTTACCAAAACTTTTGGCATGCCAATGGCTATTTGCCCACTCTAGTTCATCTTCTTGCCAATGTTGGCCAACTCATCCGCAACCAAAAGCTCAACCAAAATTTTGGCTAGCCAAATATTTGGTAGGGCAAGCTTAGGCTGGACCAAACATATCCTAGTAAAATGTGACATGCTTATATACCAGACAGGTATATGGACCAAAATGCTAACACAACATTATTGAGCTTACAAATATGAAAAAATATCCAGCAGACATAAACAACACAATATCATCAGATATGCAATGCAAATAAAGGGTGAAAGCATCAGATACAAATCCATGTATAATGAAATCAGATTAGGAAGAAATGTGCAGAACCCACGAAACTAAAATTTGAACACTCTCAGGAGCACTAGTTCAATAAGCAGGTTAAGGTATTGCAGCAAAATGCACATTCGACCGTGTATAGTGAGCTCATTTGCAGAAAACACCACCCTTAAGAAATACATACACAATCACCACATCTTCTGCAATCCGAATTCACTTGGTATCAATTAAGCAAATCATCCACATAGACCGGCTTACTGACAGAACAGGACTCACTACATGTACGGTCCTGGTTTGATATGGTGGCAACAGTGTTGACGTGGCTCATGGATAAGGTTGAGAGATTGGCACAGATGAGCAGTGTATCCGGGGAACTTTCGTGCAACAGAGAGACTACTTCTGCGAGCCACATCAGAAGACAACACGGCCAGCCAACTTTTTGACACACTGGCTGCGATTGGGGGCTTGAAGCAAGTCAGATAAAAAAACTAGACTGACATTTGTGTTATGCGGAAGATAGCTGAAGATTTTGTGTTTGCTAAATGAGGATAATATAGGTGGTGTATTGTTCAATTTACTCAAACCGCTAATAGTTGTGAAGTACAACTGCCTTCACAGTAGAGTATTAATAATTATACAGTTAGAAGATGAACATGTAATGAAAGGAAACTACCAGTATCGTTTTCTATTTGAATTGAAAACGGTCTTGCGGTGTAAAATAACTGAAACAAGCAAGTTGCAGTAGCATCAATAAATCCCAACTACCTAGGTTGCTTGACCAACGATTATATTCCTTTAATATGTGGTTTAGGTGATGCAAAATCACAATTATAAAGTACTTTTGAATACAAACTGATGGTATCGCTTTTATGTCACATAAATTGCATACAGTGGAGTAACTGTTGGCCAAAGCCTTGTTCTTAACCAATCAAAAGTTCAAAACACACCCTACATTTCAGATTGAGGGAGTGAAAGCTCGAACACTAGATGGGCTAAATAATGTGTGGCGATGATAACAAAACTGCAGCTATTAAATTTGTCTTCCAGCATCTTACTGAGCACTAATCCAGATGAAACCATCATTGGCATCTCTTAGAACTTTTAGATTTTAGCTATATGGAAATAACATTGTGTAAGACCTCAAACCCATCCATGCATGACCCACTATCCGTACAGCTAAAAGTAAATTTTACCCCTAGCAATATAAGCTATCTGAAACAAAAACTGACACAAGAAGATCATTAAACTCTGACCACTATCACATCTTGAACTGGAAATGGTCAACTTTCAGCTCACCTGGAAAACTGAAATGCCTTGGACAATGAAGGGGGCAAAATGGGGCTCAGCAGTTATAGTCATAATGGCGTGACGAATACCAAACGATGATCGATGTTCCGGGTAGCAATTTAAAATATTTAGGAATTTCATTTACAACAAGTATAATTGGGTAAAACCAACGGTCTACCAAGAGTGATTCATAATCCATACAACTGTTCACCACCTTAATTTTAAAATTAAACTATATAACATTCCCATAATACGTCAGTACACAAAAAGCACTAGATTTCACAAAATGAACTAGGCAACCCACATGTAAAAGCAGGTTGATTTCAGCTTGAATCGGTGCACAACCTTGATAGCGTGCAAATAAGCGAGCACGATGACAATAACAACTCAAAAACCTGGGCATAACCAACCTAAATAGTGGGGCACATTTCCTAAACCGTCATTAACCCTAGGCCGCAACCCCAATTTCCTCACTCCTTTCGGGACAGCACGAGAAGACCAAATCCACCCGATACTCGCTCGGAATATCCGCAAAACTCGACGAGGACGGCGAGAAATGGAGGGTCATTCGGGGCGAAGGAAGGTGTTGGTTCTTACTCTGCTCATGGAAGAAGTAGTTGCCCTGGAGGCGGGAGCCGAGGCGGTCGAGGGCCTGGCCGGTCTCCCGGATCCAGAACCCCACCGCGTAAAACGCCTTCGCCATCTCTCAGGGCGACGCCTGAGGCGGCGGACAAGATCGCAGAACGGCGACTGCAGAGGCGGCGGTAGCCTTGCGTTTGTTGGCCTTGGGAGATCTCGAGGAGAGAGGGGAGCTGAGCTGAGGGGATCGGGAGGAGAGACTGGGGGCTGGGCCTGTGGAGTCTGGCGCTTCTTCGTCTGCTCCACGAATTGACCGTTTTGTCCCTCCAAAGTGCTTGTATCTTTGGGCTGGGCCGTGTTCAGGTTCTACCCGTACAAAAGGAGAAGCGTGCGTGCACAGCGTGGTTCAGACAAGAAAAAAAATGTTAGAAGAGCACCAAGGGTAGATTCAAAAACAAAAGAAGAGCACCAAGGGCGTGATTGATTCCTGCGCACCCCCTCTCCCGGCCCGTTGTCGTGCCGACCGGGCCCCCTGCTCATCGAAGGCGGCGGGGGAGGAGAGCACGCCCGACGAGTTGACGCGCGGAGTAGGCTTTCAAGCGGACGGCGCACGCCGGGAGGAGCTAGGATGCAGCGAAGTGGGATGGTGATAAGGCGGAGAATTCGGAGCTCGCTGATAGAGGAAAATGTGCCTGATCTTTCGATGAGAATATAAATATGAAACATCTGTCAATCTTTTTTTATAAGAAACACCTTTAATTTAGTTTATTAGTAGTTTAATTTCTGTAGTTACTTATTCAAAAATTACAAAAATATTTTCACTTTCTTTCAATATGCTGTAACCGACAACTATTTTTCTATTGTTTGGGTCAACAAGGTAGATTTTAGAGCTTTTACATGTTGCTAGACGGAATAGGCCCTTACCTACCTTTCCTATGATCAACAAGATATTAAACCCTGATTCATCTTTTTGGGGGAAAGTGATTCCTCTTCTACATCACTCTGCGCTTGGAGTCTCAACTCCGATAAACTCTTTACCAAAGTTGTAATTGTAGCTATCACTTGTCACGGATTAAGAAAAGTAAAAACATACAAGGAGTGTGAGTAGTCTCCACTACTTATAAACAAGCAAACTGTTGTTCGGCTAAAGCCACACCAAAACATGCACTAAATACTGTCTCAACCCCACCAAACAGTCCCACAAAACAGAAATCCGGGTGCACCTACCAATTTCCAACGACGGACTCAAACTTCACCCCGATACTTCACCCCACGGAAATCACCCGACGGAAAACTGGGAAAAACAAAACCCCGCGATCGTGCCTCCATTCACGCAGAAACCGTCGCCGCCTGGGATCGCCGCGTTTTCTCCCCAGATCGAGATCCAATCCCCTCACGAGCTCCTCCCCCAATCCCCTCGCTATCTCGCTCCAACTCGGTCGAGATGCCACCGTCGCCGGATACTCCTCTTCCCCGAGCTCTTTGTCGGGTCGCCGGAACAGCCACCACAAGCCGAGCCCGCTGCTGGGCTAGGCTCTCCACGCCCCTGCCGATTCATCGCCGGGAAGGGCGACTGGAGGCTAGCGGGAGCGGCACAGCGCTTGCACGCACCACCGTCCGCTGATTTACGCAGGTGAGTTCGTCTCCCCTATGGTCCCTATATTATTTCCTTATTTTGCTTCTTCTCGCTCTCTTTTTTTAGCAGCGGGGGATTGCGAGGCGTCGATCCAGCTAGAGGAGCGGGTGATGGAGCTTCGTCCGTCCTGCACGGCTTTGATGCGGCGAGTTCTTCCTCCTCATCATCAAAAAGGTACCTCCCCAAATCCTAATCCATGCTCTCTCTCTCTCTCCAGATCCACACATTTTTTCAGCTCAGCGTGGACTCAATAGCCGCGGTAGGAAGAGGCGGCTGGCTGGGCTCTCCACGCCCCTGCCGATTTGTCCCCGGGAAGATCGGCTGGAGGACAGCGGAAGCGGCACAGCGCCGTCACGGAGTACCACGAAAAGGTGGTCGACCTAGGTTTCCCTGATGAGGGACTGCTGGCTGGATCGGAGGGTGAGGTGAGGGCTAACTTTGATCTGGGTTTTGCCATGATTCTCCCGTGTGTTGTTTTTCCCGATTCACCTATTTCTTCTTTGCAGGTTTGTATCTGTTCTGCAGAATTAGTTCGCCTTGGTCATTCTTTTGTCCCTGCTTCTTCATCTCAATGAATTAATACAGTGTCCGATCTGGCAATTTCTTTCATAGGTATGCACCTCCCAATAAAATTTGGCACCTCAACTAGAAATAAGTAATTTATCCAGCTCCAAATTCTTTTTCTGAACTGATGTTTATCTCTCTAAATTTGTCTGGCGAGGCTAGAATATAACCGTCGTATATATGCTAGATCTCAATCATATGTTTATCATGCTGCAGGTTATATATTTCTTTGGAAAAGATGACCATGATCAAAGTGTATGAAGCTGCTTCTAATTTTGCATCGTTTCTGCAGATTATTATTTTTTGATGCCTAGGAGGTGTTCGATGAAAGTTCTGGGCTACAGCGGAAATTAACTTGTTTTTGTGCTCCGTCTGCTACTCGGTAATTTCTTCTCCGTCATCTATGCAGTAATTTCATTCTGAAATATCTCCGTATACTGATTACTACAAGGTTATATTTGTTTCAGATTTAATACAAGATACTGCATCATTTCTTCCCATAAATGTGTGCTAAATATTTTTTATCAACGTGTATAATGGAGTCGACAGGAGTATACAAGGTTATATTTGTTTCATTATGTTTTACACGGTTTAGTCATGAGAAATATGGCTCTGGTAACAAAAAAACTCACTAAATTTTAAAGAGATTTAAATTTTATAGACGTGCGTTGCACGTGCAAAGCTACTAGTGTTAAAAAGGACATGTGGAAATAGAAAGTTTGATGCTACCCACAAGCTCGTGTAGCCAAAACTTTTTGAAGTACTAACTCTAGTTGTCAGAATTAAGAAAGAAACATATTCTAAGTTAATTGGACCAGGCCAATGAGAGAATCTTGGAAAAATAAATCTTAGACATTGGGGAGTACCCGAAGGTAAATTTGAGTCGCTTCTTTATGATCGGAAGTCACTTCGACACGATAAGGTCTAAAAATTAGAGAATATTTTTATACCCTCTAACAACCACCAAAAGTAAATATCTAGTTATTCATAAAAACATGGGGTCGAGCCTTTCTAAAACATCCTCTTTGGGACAATTCAAATAATTGACACTTAATGCTTCTTTGATTATTATATTTTTGATAGTTTTGAAACATTGCAAGCTAAAGGAACTGAAACGAGAACTAAAAGACCAACTTAACTGGGCTAATAAAACCTTCAAACTACCCAACAAAGTCCAGAACCAACCAAGCAAGTCACACAGAGCTACTACGACTACTTAACAACGGTAATGAGGAGCAATAAGTATGCTATCAAAAAAAAGGCACCAAATGACTCATGGGACGCCGTGAGCGGCCGATCTCTTGGACTGGCATCTTCCCTGGCACCGTAGAATATTCCTCTCCCAGCAGTCAGAACGAGTCCGTAGACGTGTGCTTGAAACTGTCCCTAACTGTAAGCCGACATGATCGCCATCTGCTTCTTGTTTTACATTCAGAAATCCGTACATCGAGTTGATAGTACAGCATTCCCCGAAAGAACTGTCGTGAATATCTCCCATTTGCAAGCAAGACATTAAAACTGACCATTTCTTCTACGGAAAGTAAAGCCTGGACACAAAAACATTTCGTCAGTGTCGAGGCAATCTGCTCATCTCATTTTCTGTTCCAAAGTGGCCGGCGGCTGGTGACATCACCCAGCTCCGTTTTGCGGACAATGGAAGAAGATCACCAAATTCCGTTTCCCACTCCCAAAATCTCCCCTGCTCGAATCCTATAAATTTCCCTTCAAAATAATTCCAATTTCATCCATGCCAACAACCCCTCTCGACACTCACCTCGCACTAGTCTCCCATTGATCCGGACGAAAGAGGAAGCGCCCGCATCGAACGACATGTGGTGGAGGTCGCTGCTGCTTCTGCTCGCGGCGGCCGTCGCGGCGGCTGAGCCGGCGTCGACGCTAGCGGGCCCGTCGCGGCCGGTGACGGTGCCGCTGCGGGAGGAGAGGGGCCACGCGGTGGACCTGCCGGACACGGACCCCCGGGTGCAGCGCCGGGTCACGGGCTGGGCTCCCGAGCAGGTCGCCGTCGCGCTCTCAGCCGCGCCCACCTCCGCCTGGGTCTCCTGGATCACGGGTAGGCACTTCACTGGACTCTAATTCTTGGAATCTATTGTTGGATTGCATTTGATTGTTAGTTCCGCAGGGGATTTCCAGATGGGCGGCGACGTCAAGCCGCTGGACCCCAGCACGGTCGGCAGCGTCGTGCGCTACGGGCTCGCCGCCGACGCCTTGGTCCGAGAGGCAACCGGCGACGCGCTCGTATACAGCCAGCTCTACCCCTTCGAGGGCCTCCAGAACCACACCTCCGGCATCATTCACCACGTCCGCCTCCAAGGTGACAAACAAACAAACAAACAAAGCACCTTTGTCTTTGTCGATCCCCCTCTACACAATGCACAGAAATTGCACCAATGAGATGGCGACTGAAGTTCTAGCTGCCGGCAAATTTGCAACGCAAACCTGCAGGTCTTGAGCCTGGGACGAAGTACTACCGGTGCGGCGACCCGGCCATTCCAGGGGCGATGAGCGCCATCCACGCGTTCCGGACGATGCCGGCCGTCGGGCCGCGGAACTGTACTGTCCCGTTGCCGCCGGCGATCACCGGGACGTGAGATCGATACAGGCTGCTTGTGGTAGCACCAAACCCTAAGATGCTTGTGATAGCAGCTACACCATGAGGAAGAAGAATATCTAGAGGAGAGCAGGGGGCAGAGGAAGAAGACGGCCAAAGCCGGTTCAGCTCATATCTATTCCATGCCTTCCTTCGTTGCTTCTGCTTCCTCTTAAAGGCACCAAGCCCAATCGAAGTCCACTCTCTCTTGACCACGGCCCATGTCCACCAAAAGCCCATGTTCCCAACATGGCACGGCATTTCTCTAGCAGGGTCATGACATTACCGCCCCCAAAAAACATTGCTTGCCCCCAAGCGATGGCTTGTTCATAGCGTAACAGCATGCAGCTCCAACTTGCAGGCAAATTGTTTGGTCTCGATATTGTCAGCGCAGCCCACCCATGCATTTTAACAACACCAGGATCCCATGGTCTGCTCAGAGCAACAACTCTGATGAGTGGAACTGGGCTTGCACACGACACGTTAGTGTGTATCTCACCGGAATCCCATGGCATTAGTAGCTGCTTGCTTGGACATATCAATTCAAACCTTGGGACATGCAACTTGGACTCGCTACAGCCATAATCATGTAAACTTGATTCCAGTGTCCTACCATCTGGTACTTCTGTGACAGACATTGCATCAATAAGAGCATTCAACATGATTCCTGCGACCCACTGAAAACAGAGCTCAATTGGAAGAATTCTGGACTTGCTATCCTCTCCAACATTCAAATCAAGCAGCAGATTCATGAAAGAATTCTTGATGGTTCCAGCAAAATATATGTTATTCAGTACCCAACATGTGTACCTTGAACCTCCAGGATCCCAAGAGCTACGTAACCTGCTAGCCAACAGCGGCTCTACAAGAGAGAAAGAAGCATTCTGAAGTGTAAGCACTAGTTGAGCTGGTGGAGCTTCCATGACTATCTGACTCAAGTTGCTTGTGGTAGAGCCAGAAACTGATATTGAACCAATATTACTACAGCCTTGTGTGCAACCAGTGGATAGCAGTAGCTTGGTCAGACCAACTCCATGACCAAAAGCATTGTTTGCATAGCAACTATCCTGAAACTCAGGACACGTAACCCTATCATGCTCAATGAACAACGACCAATCACCCACATGAGTGAGCACGGTGTCAGCAAGCTCCTTGTTACATGATATGTCTTCGAAACGTTCTTCACCGAATTTATCAGCTGTAGAATCAGAACCAAGCTCCACGAAAAGTGACATACCCCCGACCTGAGTAAACACATCATCGTAATCATCATTGGATAATGGCTCAGCATAATATTTGAGCTCACCATCGAGCACAGCAGCGGTCGGGGATGGACACAATGTTGCTTCTCGGGTGACTGCGGCCAGCTGCACGTCGGCGCAGACGGCTAGGCCTTGTGTCAAACACCTGGTAGGCGTGAAGGCCACTTGGTCGTATTCTCCTTGCAGGGCATCCACTACCACGACCTGGTCCGTGAGGAGAAGGGCAGTGGGCGCAGATGCAGCCTTGGTGACCACCGCTGCAGCACTTGTCTTTGTAGGTATTTCCTCAAACACCTTGGGCGCGCCAAGGTGCAGCACCATCTCTGGAACCCCAGCGGCCACGATCCTGTCCGTGGGGAGCAGAGGGGCCGGGAGCGCAGCTGCAGCCACCCCATGAGTGCTCTCCACCACGGCGTATGGAATCTGGGTGCCCGCACGATTCATGTGGGGCTGACGCCTGCCGCCATGCACTTCCTGGGCGTCATAGGCAAGACGATGTTGGCCGCTTGCTGGGCACACACGCCCGTCTGCATCCAGCCGCTCCGTCAGCTTCGCCAGAGCGCGCGCCGTCGCGTCATGGAGCCGTGCACTCTCCTGCACCGCCAGGGCCTGGTTGCCGAGTTGCGCCCTCATCTGCTGTTGCGCGGTGTCGATGCGGGCTACCACGCCGTGCAGCAGATCGAGACTAGCCCGGAGCTTGGTGAGGGAGGCCGTCGTCGATGCCGCGGCTTCGCCCATCGCGGTGAGCTCTGATGGGGAAATTTCGTGGGGATTTGGATTTTGTGGTGGGATTTCGTGGCTCTGATACCAAGTGTACTGTCCCGTTGCCGCCGGTGATCACCGGGACGTGAGATCGATACAGGCTGCTTGTGGTAGCACCAAACCCTAAGATGCTTGTGGTAGCAGCTACACCATGAGGAAGAAGAATATCCAGAGGAGAGCAGGGGGGCAGAGGAAGAAGACGGCCAAAGCCGGTTCAGCTCATATCTGTTCCATGCCTTCCTTCGTTGCTTCTGCTTCCTCTTAAAGGCACCAAGCCCAATCGAAGTCCACTCTCTCTTGACCACGGCCCATGTCCACCAAAAGCCCATGTTCCCAACATGGCACGGCATTTCTCTAGCAGGGTCATGACAGGAGCTACCCGGGGAGGATCGCCGTTGTCGGAGACCTCGGGCTCACCTACAACACCACCTCCACCGTGGAGCACATGGCGAGCAACCAGCCCGACCTGGTCCTCCTCGTCGGCGACGTCAGCTACGCCAACCTGTACCTGACCAACGGCACCGGGACAGACTGCTACTCCTGCTCCTTCAAGTCCACGCCCATCCACGAGACGTACCAGCCACGCCAGGATTACTGGGGAAGGTACATGGAGTCCGTCACCTCGACCACTCCGATGATGGTCGTCGAAGGGAACCATGAGATAGAGCCGCAGGTCGGGAACAAGACGTTCGCCGCCTACAGCGCGCGGTTCGCGTTCCCGTCGCAAGAGAGTGGATCCTTCTCCCCGTTCTACTATTCTATCGACGTCGGGGGAATCCATTTCGTCATGCTCGCGGCCTATGCTGACTACAGCAAATCAGGTACTAACACACCTCAAGGCAATCTGATTACTGAGATGGAACTGAAACTTGTAAACTGAATCTTTGCAACACCAAATCAACTCAGGGGAGCAATACAGATGGTTGGAGAAGGACCTCGCAAAGGTGGACAGATCAGTGACCCCTTGGCTGGTCGCCGGCTGGCACGCGCCATGGTACAGCACCTACAAGGCTCACTACAGGGAAGCAGAGTGCATGAGAGTGGCCATGGAGGAGCTGCTCTACTCCTACGGCCTCGACATCGCCTTCACCGGCCATGTAAGCTATACTGTCTGAAACGGACTGACTTATCTCTGAACACTAGTGGTACTTGAGAGTGACCTGTATGAACTATGTCAGGTGCACGCGTACGAGCGTTCCAACCGGGTGTTCAACTACACGCTGGACCCGTGCGGCGCCGTGCACATCTCCGTGGGCGACGGCGGCAACCGCGAGAAGATGGCCACCACCCACGCCGACGAGCCGGGCCGCTGCCCGGACCCGCTGTCCACTCCTGACCCCTTCATGGGCGGCTTCTGCGCCTTCAACTTCACGGCCGGCCCGGCCGCCGGCAGCTTCTGCTGGGACCGACAGCCGGAATACAGCGCCTACCGAGAGAGCAGCTTCGGCCACGGCATTCTTGAGGTGAGCCACGAGATACTCAGTAGAAAAACAGAGAAGAAAGGATTGGAGTTAACTAATTCTGACCAACTAGATAAGTACATGACTGACGAGTAGTAATCTGTTTCTATGTGCAGGTGAAGAACGAGACACACGCTCTGTGGAGGTGGCACAGGAACCAGGATCTGTACCGAGGTGTCGGAGATGAGATTTACATTGTCCGGGAGCCGGACAGGTGCTTGCTCAACTCGAGCAGGGCGGCATACTACTAACCAAACCAAACAGATCAAACTGTTCTCATGTAATGTACTGATTTGTGGCGACCTCTGATGAGATAATAAGATAAGTTCGGAGATTTTTGTACTACTGGAGTTAATCCAATATATGAAATAAGTACTGGATAGAATTCTGGTGAGCTCCAAATGGGCTTTACATTTTCCTCTTGCCAGTGCTGTGCAAAAAGAGTGGCTAATGCGACCCATCAGTGCCTCACTGCCTTGGATGATCAGCAGTGGGGATTGAAAGTATACAGTTAAGGAATGCTAACATGGCAGGGGAATAATAAAATCCATGGTTTATCAATGGACCGACGAAACCTGAAGAGGTACTAGGCAACTTAACGCGGCGTACGCCGCGGCCGTGTGGTTAGAAGAAAAAATACCGCGGAGTAAAAAATTCAAATTTGGAAATGTCCGCATTCAAAAGTTGTTCAGATTTGAAAATTGTTGAAATTCAAAAAAAGTTTATGTTGAAAAGTTGTTCAAATTTTAAAAATGGTCAAATTGGGAAGCTATTCATATTTGAATTATTTGTACGTTTATTAAATGCTCAGATTTTGTGTTCATGTTGATATATTTGTCATACTTGTAAATACCGCGGTGGAAAGAATTCAAATTTGGAAATGTCCACATTCAAATTTGTTCAGATTTGAGTGTATTGAAATTTGGAAAAAGTTTGCATTTAAAATTTGTTCAAATTTCAAAATTGTTAAAATTGGGAAGTTATTCATATTTGAATTTGATTTACGTTTTTTAAATGCTCAGATTCGAAAGGCATTCAAAATTTTGACATATTCAAATTTGAATTTTGATCGTATGTCATAAATAGTCAGCGTTTTTTTGTGTTCATGTTGATATATTTGTCACATTTGTAAATACCGTGGTGTAAGAAATTCAAATTTGAAAATGTCCACGTTCAAAAGTTGTTCAGATTTGAATGTATCGAAATTCAAAAAAAGTTTATATTTATAAATTGTTTGAATTGATAAAATTGTTAAAAGTGGGAAGTTATTCATATGTGAATTATTTTTTACGTTTTTAAAATGCTCAGATTTGAAAGGCATTAAAAAATTTAAAGTATTCAAATTTGAAATTTGATCATATGCCATAAATAGTCAACGTTTATTTTTATGTTAAAGTTGATATAGTTGTCACATTTGTAAATACCGTGGCGAAAAAAATTCAAATTCGAAAATGTATACATTGAAAAGTTGTTTAGATTTTAATGTATAGAAATTAAAAAGAAAAAGTTTACATTTACAAATTGTTCAAATTTAAGAATTGTTAAAAGTGGGAAGTTATTCATATGTGAACTTTTTTTACGGTTTTTAAATACTCAGATTTGAAAGGCATTGAAAATTTTGAAATATTCAAATTTGGAATTTGATCATATGCCATAAATAGTCAACGTTTATTTTTGTGTTAATGTTGATATATTTTCCATTTTTTTTACGGATAGATTTGAAGTTTTTGTTTTTCACAGCATTTATCATTTTTTGGAAATTGGTTAAATAGGGTAGGCCCACATGTCGGAATTTTAACAATTTCTGAAATTGTTTCTGAAAAGAAAAAAAAATCTGGCATGTGGGTCCACAGATGACGTCGTGTTGACGTCATCAATGGCCATAGCGGCCACGGTGAGCACGCTGGCGTCGCGTCCGAGCGAGCTGGGACGCGCGCGTGCGCGCGGCGGACGTGCGTGGACGCGGGGTGGCCGGGAGCGGCGGCGCCGCTGTGTTTTGGTCGCCGGAGCGTGGCTGGCGGCGTCCGAACACGGCGGAGGAAGCAGGCGCACGGCGGCGCCGAATCCGGCGTGGATCGGGCGTCCGAGCACGCGGCTGTCAGCGAGGATGGAGAGGACGTGGCGGCGGAGGTTGCTGCGTGCTCTGATTTGTACGGGGAGGTGCGTAGCGGCGGTGGCGATCTCCGGCGTCGCGGGAGAAGATGGAAGGAGGGGGAAGATGTGGTGCGCTTTTTGCAGGGAGGTCCCGAGAATTTACTGGAATTGCAAATAGGTCCCTCGCAGCGAGGAAAGTAGGGCTGCGAGGTAATTTCTCGAGTTGGGAGTATGTTTTTGAAAAGTTGGCGCGTCAAAATTCGTGCGAACCGGGTGACCGGCTGGGAACCGGTTTCACCGGCTGGTGACCGGGCGATGTGGCCCCACCTGATAGATGTGACCGGGCGATGTGGCCCCACCTGACAATCTTACAGGATAGAAAATCACTGTGTACAGTAGCGCGCGCTGGGGCCTGTCGTGGCCGGTTCCTGACCGTCGGATCGGTCCGATCGGACGGCTGTGAAAAGCCAGTGACGTGGATAGTGCGGAGGGGGTGAATCTTACCAGCCTTTATATTGATCTATTTACTTTCTTGAAAAGGGCAACTTTGTTGCTCTTCTAACCTCTGTACGAAGGCGATGAGCGGTTGATTTTTACAAAGTTTGGAATGAAAGAGTAAATTCAGAATTCTACTGTATACCCCATATGTGTCCAAAGATGATGGCGAGAACAAGGAGACAAAATACATGTACCGAAGATTATCAAGTTTTGCAATTGACAGTAAGCATCCTCTTTTGGTTGCCTCCTTCATGCAATTTAAAGCCACCACTTGTTTGTGATCACTATATTTACTACTCTTCTTGTTTTTTCATTGAAAATAATGAAAGAGACCAGATGCAATAATATGCCGAGCTAAACTCAGCATTAGACTCCATAAAGATTATGCTATTATTTGGTCTGGTTGTGGAGAGATTTGTGGACGAACCTGAGACCTACCCATGTTTCGCATTCCTCCATTGCCGCTCAACTCGATGGCCGATGGCACAACTCCCAATCCATGAAGGCTGAACCCATAATTCCAGTCCCTAATTTCTCATCAATTACATGAAAATGTACTCTAGTCAAAAGTCCATGAATTGTTTAAATTTAGGGCCTCATTTGTACTTCGCTATAGGGGGCTCAAACTTTAGGAGACAGCCCTGCCCCATATGAGCACAATAAGTTATGGTCGGTGCCTTCTTTACCGCATATGTTACGTGTTCTAATTGCAGTTAGATCTAATGCTGTTAATACTAGAGCACGCATGCTAACATGCTTCTCGTTCTTTTAAAAAGATGGTGAAAACTGGTAAGGAGTCTAAGTTGAGGAATGAAAACCCTCTATTTCGGACTAGCAAACAATACTAAGTGCGGCAGCATGAGCTCCAGATAGTGTCATTGGGATATCTAAAAATTATATCATCATAGATTCATAATATAATGGGGTTGCTAGTGTTACTTTACAAAGAAAGTTTATTTTTCTTTTGCGGGTGCATCCAAACAAATTTTCACTGGAATATGTTGGTTAGCCCAAGTGACGAATCAAATGAGCAAGTCTAAGTGAATATCTGAATCAGGGTCTCATTCGTTCGCAGAATTTTCAAAACACAAGAATAACAAAACGTAGGATTAAACTGTCATGTCCACTTAAATTCTTCATGATTTAGAACGACCTACAACAATTATCGTTACGAAGTGTTTGAATCATAGGAAAGTAAAAGAACTCTAACATGAGATTTGGGTGGATGAAAAATTTCCTCCAAACGTAGGATCTCTTTGCTTCAAAGAATTTTCTTTGATTCAAAGGATTTTTGTATCAAATTCCTCAACAATTTTTTCTACGGTGATTGTTTGATTCGTACAATTGAATCTTAAAAAAAAATCCTAAAAAATATTTTGTACTACATTTTATAGAAAATCTAACATTGTAAGAATCATTTGTTTTTCAGTGATGGAATCAAACAAATTTGATTACATATGAAATCCTGTAAATAAAAATGGACATGACATTGCAATTCTAAGTTTCTATCCTGTGAATCAAATAGGTCCTACTGCAATGTAAATTGTAATCCTTATGAAAAAAGAAATCTAAGGATTCTGATCCTACGAATCAGAGGAAGCGGCCGGTGGCGTAATGGGTTTTTTTTCTTCTTGAGATGGGCGTAATCGGCGTTTCATAGAGAGGGCCGGCGTCGTCGCGCGATACGTACACGCACGCAGGCTCTCAGGAATCCTACCGGAGCATCTTCGTGGAAGCCCAATTCAGAACCCAAGGAAACCCAAAACCTCGCTCCATACTCTGGCCCACTGCTCTCCCTTCCTCTCTCTCCCGACTCCGTCGATCTCCACCACCGCTGCCACCGGCCCCGGGTCTCCAAACCCAATGGCGTCGCCTCGCCGCCGCTCCCTCCCGCTCCCCCTCCTCCTCCTCATCTTCCCCGTCTCCCTATCCGTCTTCCTCCTCCTCTGCCGCTCCTCCTACCCCGCGCCTCTGCTCCCCGCCACTGACCCCGCACCGGATCCCCGCCGCTTCTCCCTCCTCATCAAACTCCTCGCCTACGACCGCCCCGCCCCTCTCCTCCGCTGCCTCCGCTCCCTCGCGGCCGCCGACTACGAGGGCGACCGCGTCGCGCTGCACGTCCTCCTCGACCACCGCCCGCCCAACTCCTCCCTCGCCGTGTCCCACCAGATCCTCGACGCGGTCGACACCTTCCGCTGGCCGCACGGGGAGAAGCGAATCCACTACCGCGCAGCTAATGCGGGTCTCCAGGCGCAGTGGATCGAGGCGTGGTGGCCCGGCTCCGACGACGAGTTCGCCTTTGTCGTCGAGGATGACCTCGAGGTCTCGCCGCTCTATTACAGGTTCCTGAAGCGGGTGGTCATGCGGTACTACTACGACAGGGAGAACTACAGCCCCTACATCTTCGGCGCGTCGCTGCAGCGCCCCCGGTTTGTCGCAGGTGAGAGCTTAGTAAGCAGTGTGAATGCTTGCTGCTCTTCTGGCTTAGTTAGAAGAAGTGATCCTCGATGCACGCTGTTTGCGCAAATGTGGTTGCTAAGCTGCATATACCATCTCGTGGCTTAATGCATTTGTGTAAATGTGTACTTTTCTTAGGTCTTTGTTATACTGTTAGGAACTTAGGATTGGTTAGAAGACTATTAGGTGGGAGATATAAGTGTTTTGCGTTGTTGTGATCTTACTTTTCTCGGGGATGCGTTTTCACGGTCGGGGATCCTGGGAGCTCCGGATCAAAGAGGTGTTTCGGGTATAAAGTTCATTTTCTCTTTGGACTTTGTGATGCTAAATTTGTGAACATCAAACCAGTTAGTGCTTGCTAGATTTTAGAAAGCTATTAAGATAGATAAGGTAATCTGGATGAGACCCTGCTATTTTTACGTTCTGCTGTCATCTCGTGTATAGGCTACTGGCAACTTATCGGTTTCTTCATTAGTCCCTTCACAAGCTGGCCTTTAGGCATTGATTCAGAATTATCTTGAAGAGTTTGAGCTAATAGACCCTTTTCTGGCTGGTAAGATAGAATGTCTTCTAAGTTGCTAGAGCCCCTGTGTAATTGGCTTGGTAGCTGAAGTGTATAGAAGTTTTTGGGATTCCCTGAACCCCATTTTTGTGGTTTTCTTTCTTTTGAGGTCTTGTCGACCTTCCTTTTATGTATGTTCGGTTCTTAATTCCCCATAAAGAAAATGCTAGGCCAATTTGTTCTGCTGTTGTTGTTTCATTTGTTTCGAGTGACTATAGTCGGGTCTCATATTGTGATGGTTTGGCTAGGGAGTAGGGAGATGTGATCATTGTCCCTAGAGCCACTTTGTCATTTGTACTTTATAAAGGTCTGGACACTGGGACGGGGCACTCGCCCTCATCTAGCCGTCATGAGGACCAATCCCTGGCGTGACGTAGAGTATTACCAATTGGTTGCACCAGTTATTGTGATTAGTAATGCTCTTCCTCCATTTGTAAAGCTGGACGCTAGGTGTTATAACTGTCCAATGTCGTATTATGTGGGAATAAAGCCATAAAATTTCGTAGGTAAACTACATAGCAGTTAGACTCTTAGGTGAACTTACAGTAGTTATTATTTCCTTACTGTTTTATAGTTATTCCTGTTTATAATCAAATTGCTATGACTTTGGATGAAACTTGCACTGAGTGTAAGTTATCGAACTAGTTCTTTGGGCTGTGTATTGGATGAGGAGGATTGGTTTGAGGTTCATCTAAACTAGTATTATAACCACGCTATGCTGTGGGTTTATTTGATGATAATTTCTTTTATTGACATTAATAAGTTGTTCTTAGACTATTTATAATCTCCGAAGGGTGTCATGCAGATGTGCTGTTTCATCAAATCAACTTGCATCTTTTGAACTAAAAGGTCTCTAATCAAAACATACGTTTCATCAAATGGTTATATGTGTTGTAGCTTAATTTGGACTAGGCATTACGAGCCAGTTTTAGAATTAAGGGAGATTTAAACCAAATGCTAACACAAATCCCCACAGCCGAACAGGGACAACTGTTACTTTCATACATTAGTTATTACACTAAGTACTGAGAGTGGTTCAGATATTAACTAGCTGACCTTTTACTAAATAGGTAAACATGGAAACAAGATACAGCTGGACAGTGAAACTAGACTATTCTTGTACCAGATGGTTGGTACATGGGGCCAACTTCTGTTCCCCAAACCATGGAAAGAATTTCGATTATGGTACGATGAACAGAAAGCCAAAGGAATGAAACCTATTCTCCAAGGCATGGTAAACTCTCTTCTTAATTGAATTACAGTGTGCTTCTTCAGTTTATGCATTATGTAAATATCCACTAACTTATGTATTATATATAGAAGATGAGTTTCGTTAGGATTATTTTGACGTCTATGTCCTATTGGATTTGTTAGCTTGTTAGTAACTGTTGTTCCACTCTCATCCTCTGCAGAAAACTACAGGATGGTACAAAAAGATGGGTGAGAGAATATGGACCCCTTGGTTCATTAAATTTGTCCACTCACGTGGATACTTCAACATCTACACAAACTTCCTGAAGGAAAGGGCCCTCAGCATCTCTCATAGGGATGCAGGTGTCAACTATGGAAGAAGTGTTGGACCAGATTCTACACTGTTAGATGGGAATAATCTCGATTTCAATATGTGGCAATTTCAGCCTCAAAGAGCTAAGTTGGTATGATTTCTGCTTTGCTGAGATTCTTCCAGGAAGGACTGTTAGGAAATTTAGTGAACTTGGTTCTGTGCTCAAGTCTGTGCAACTAGAAAATGATGTTGTTCTCATAAGCTTGTACTCAGTGGAACAGAAGGTTGTGAGGAACCTCATCTGCCATCTTGAGAAGACTGGCACACGGAATTACATATTCCTTGGTGACAATTCAGAGTTTCTGGATGACCTTGCTCATAGAGGACATGCTGTCATTGATGCTATTGAATTTCTGCGGAGCATCAAAATGAGTAGTTCTTTGAATTCTGATGGTTTGGTTAAGGAAATATTGACTAAAGCTTATGTGATACAATATTGCTTGGATCTGGGTTACAACGTATGGGTACTAGATGCAAATATGATTTCACTTGGCAGTAAGTTGGCCAAGCCATCAGATCAATCGGTAGACTTTTTTACTGCAGAGTCTGTGGATTTGATGTTTATAAGAAGCTCAAAAGGCTCGAAAAAAACATGGAATGAGCGTATTATACCGAGAGTAGCAGATAGCTTGGTGTCTCCAAATAGTGATTTGCTGCTTTCCTGAAAAATATGAGTTTTGTTCACATACTTACTGTAGTATTGGAAAACAATGGTGGTCTGATGCGGGTAAACTGAATGAGGGGATATTGGCTATGGAATTGGAATTGGGGCCTAACATTTTGAATATATCACTGTCAGATGGTCAAAGCAAAATGATTTTCTGGTCCCAAAGTATGCCTTCAGATTCAGTTCAGAGGCAACTGCAAAATGTGAATTTGTGGTTGATTGACTCGGATTCATCTTGTAGTGCTGTTGTTTGTAGCCAAAAGCAGAAGTAGCCTTTGTTATCTGATGCATGTTCGTTTGTTAACATTGACCTCATTTACGGATCCAAGGTAATATGAAGTATTTATGAAACTTGGTCCTGCCCCAGCACTTATCCAAGAAATCTTGGTAACAATTTATCTTGGGATGCATCGGCCATTTCTTTGTGATGTTTGTGGCCTTCAATCATCTTCAGAGCTCTGCAATAGCTTTTGATGTGGATTACTGCTGGTCTTAGGAGCCACATATATTCAGTACTTATGGAGTCTTGAGGTGTTAATCATTCTGATTATCTGGTGAAGTTGAAGTATTCAGTTAGCTATGCTGTTAGTTCGCATTCGGTGGGGCAGTTTTGGAGATGAATGTTTCCTGGTGTGCTCCGTGTGAATACTAGCATCTCAACTACAATACTCACAGGCCTCAGACTTTGGAGACTGAACTTGGTATGATTCTCATGTCCGAAGTAACAACTAAAACTCTCTTCTAATTCTGTAGTAACATTGCCTTTCTGTATTTTAAGTCATTTTGTTGTGGACAGCTGCAATGAGAAATACTGTCAGAGATTCGCGTGTGCATGTTTTTTTCTCTCAGTATGACTAACTTAACTAAAGTCTTACAAACTTTTGGAGCCCATCATTAATGCTCGTGTTCTTTTAGGTTATCAGAGTTTCTGGCCACTTACTCCTGAAACAGATGTAGAAAGTGTGTATCTGAAGACAGACTAGCAGATGCGGTTGGTGGTGCAGACACAATATCAGCAAGGTAAAGTAAGGATATTCAACTATAAAGTGGTTAGACAAATTTTACTGGCAGATATGATGAACGTGAATCATCGATTGGAAGAGACTTCCCAACTGCGCTCAAAATTCGTAGTAGCACATTGTTCTTCCACTTGTATTAGGTAGGATTACCTGTCACTGGATCCAACTTGGAATGTAAGCTAAGCATGTAGGTGTGACAAAGCGGAGCATGGATGATGACATCCAAATTGTTTACTGTGCATCCTTGCATATAACAACTTAAAAAATCTGTATATCATTACAGGCTGAGATGGCCACATGAGTGTGATGTCTGTTCTGCATGCTACCTTATTCCCATGGATGGATTAAATTGTAGTCAACAGCTCAATCATATTTAGTAGCCAATCATTCGCCTCTTCGTTTGCTTATTGCGTAGCCCTGTCTAGTAGCAGCATCTCCACACACTCGTAGCAGTGAAGTGTCAAGCACCTACTATGCCCTAGGGACACTTCTCATTAGGATCTCATTTGGACGAGCCTATAGGTTAATATCTATAACAGTTAAGCATGTTTGTTAAAGACAGCCATTTTGCTATCCATTTTTTATATCTTAAACTCATCCTCCATCACCTTTAATATTAGTTGTAAACAAAAACAAAGCCTTTTTTTTTCTGGCCTTTTTCTTATTATAAGGAGAACAGCTGTTTTTTTTTGAGAACACAGTACAACACAGACGCTCACAAATACGCACGTACACTCACCCCTATGAACGCACACACGCACACCCTACCCCTATGAGCACCTCTGAAGGACTGAGCCGGCAGATCTTGAGGTTGACGAAGTCACCACAGGCGCCTCGCTGTTGACGGGCACGCCACCTACCACTGAAAGAATAGCGCCGGATAAACCTGGAATAAATCCAGATAAATGCAAACGCCCACGTCAAGTCTAGGACTTGAACCTGGGTGGGCTGGTTCCACCACAGGGAACCCAACCATCAGAGCCAAGCTCCGTTTGCAGGAGAACAGCTGTCTGCTTCGTCATGTGAAAGGACATGGCAACTAATTAGGTCTACCAAACAATAAGAAAGATGCAAGAAATCTCCTTATGCAAGTCTTAATCACGCCACCTGATTAGAAGTATGATGCCCTTGGACTCTAATGGCAGTCAGGTCTGAGCACGGGAACAGTGGTGACTGCCCATGGGAGACCTGTAACTGCGATAGACGTGCAACCAAACCAATGTGTATGTGCCATCGCACTGTTTATTTTTGGCCCTTCGTAGCATAATTTGGATTGAATGAATAATTGTTATGGTCAAGAATTTCACATTACCGAGTGAAGTCCAGCCACCGGAATTGTGAAAGTATGTTGGAGTACTATCTAATGCATCTATGTATGCACTGAACCTGATATCAGGCGTCTCGCCGGATTTGTACGAAATTCCTGAATTCAGCTCGTCTGTTGTTAGTCCTATAGTCGCAGTTCAGTCAGTAAAACTTTATGTCCTTTAATCTGGAGCCTTTTTTTCCTGTCTGCACGAAAATGCCCGATCTAGTCAACTAAAGCCTACATCTCAAATACATGAGCCGATGGGCACAACAAGGGCAAGTTGGTGTTTAGCCAGCTGGGCTCGTTGCCACAACATTGCAATCGACGTAGCAGTAGAGAGTGGGGGCACTCTAGAGTTAACAAACATATATCGGGACTGTCGGCAGGCGACGGCTGTGCCGCAAATGCAGCGCGATCGGCAGGTGAACTTGCTCCTTTCAACCCGGTGCCCCATCAGCGCATTCCCACACTGATTAATTGCGATCCCTTTTCCCCATCAACGGTAATTGGGACGCCGGTTGCTCACTGTACAAAATTGTGTATAAAATGAAGTATAAGTGGGACAAAATTGTGCACTAGACATGTATAAAATGAAGTATAAATGGGACAAGTGGATCCCGTCCTCAGTGCATCACATGTTTCTCTCCGGCCGATGAGCCGGTGACGATAGAAAGCAAGCCACAACAACGGCGGCAGCAGAACGTGAGATCGATCCCCTAGCTGCTCCAGTCGCCATGCCATGCACCACATGGTGATACAGTGCAGCGTTCTCTGATGGAATCCAGGATCCTATGTTCTGGGTACAGTTCCTTCCGATGTCCTGCTTGGATAGCTGGTGTCAGGGTGCAAGCAAAGTGAAGAAGTGGCGGATCTAAACCTTCGGCGAGTAATTAGGGCTTTGTTTACACTGGTCCCCGCCCTGCTATGTGAATTACCAGTCAATATAACAGTGCACTGCCATACATAGGCAGATCAGTTAGAAAAAGTGCAGTATGCATCATTGACCATGGACGGTACAACGACTAACCGGAAGAAGCTAGCAGGCATCTTGCTCGTGCACGCGAGATCGACCAACCAACCGTATCCTCTTCTGAAGAGGCAGTGAGGAGGTGTACAGATGCAGATGCAGATGCCGATCGCCCACCAACAACAGTAGCTGCGACTAGGGCATGCATGTGAATTGTGAAGTGCTCGTGGCCTACTTGTTGTCACCGCAACTATTTTTGCACCCCGAGTTCACGGAATCGCCCACGAAAGCTGCTGAGATGGCACATGCGTAGAGATAGATCGGAGGGGAGAAAAGATACGGCCGAGCTAGTGAACACGCAAAGGCAGGCGAAGACAGTGAGTACTAGTTGCGGCGCACTGTTTTGTGTTTGGGCAGGACGGGATCTTGGCTTGTACCGACGGCGCCAGGAGGGATGGCTTGTGATGATGTCTGCGAGTAAGATGTGTTCGGTTCTGGAACCGCGGGGGACGGAATGGAACCATTCCATTCCGAGGGCATGGAACGGTTCCGACCCCGTATTCGGTTCGGAAAAATTCGAGGAACGGAACGGTTCCGACCCCGTGTTCGGTTCGGAAAAATTCGAGGAATGGAACGGTTCCGACCCGTGAAATAATAATTATTTTTTCCTAATCTGAGTGAACAAGCAGCTAATTAATCAAGATTAGGAATAATTAATCAAGATTAGGAAATAATTAATCAAGATTAGGAATAATTAATCAAGATTAGAAAATAATTAATTAAGATTAGCGATAATTAATTAAGTTTAGCGATAATTAATCAAGATTACTTTTTTCGTTAGCGAGCCGTTCCGCGTCGTCCGGCCGATTTGGCCGGATGGATGCGTTCCGCATCTGATGGGAATATTCCCTTCCTAGGAACTAGTTGATTCCGTTCCTTTGCCGAACCGAACACGAGAATGGCCTAAAATCACGGAACCGTCCCGTCCCGTTCCTCTCCGTTCCCAAACCGAACGCATCCTAAGTGACCGATCGATGCATTATAGGGGTCGAGAATCACCCAGCCAGCCGAGCATCTCTGATCTGGATCTAATACCATTGGTTTTGTGTGTGAAACACCAATAATACTATGATAGAGCCCAACTTAGGGCATCTCCAGCCGTCCCCCAGCGCCCCCCAGTAGGCATTTTTAGCGCCGTTTTGCGCTGTTTTCTACCAGTCGCCCCCCCCCCCCCCCCAGAACCTCATTTAGCGCCGCTTTGCGCCGTTTTTAGCGCCGGCGCACCCAAGCCAAACCCAGCGCGCCGGGGCTCGCTTGTGGGGGGGGGGGCAAAAGGCGTACGTGGGCCAGACCTGTCGGCGAGCCACGGCGGTTTCCCTCCATAATTTTGCTCTTTCCCTCCATTTTCGCCCCCCACATACACCCTTCCCCACCGGCCAATCCCGCAATTTCCCTCAGATCTGCCCACCATGGCTCCAGCAAATTCACCAGCCCCCGCATCGCCGCCGTCGCCGCGCCCTCCGCCGCCTTGGAGGTGAAGAAGCAGCTGAGGAAGCCAAGGGCGCCGAAGGAGAGGCCGCCGGGCTGGACCAACGCCAGGTGGATCGCCGACGAAGTGCGCCGGAAGTCCGACAACGCCCAGCGCCGGGTGAGGGAGAAGAGGCAGCGTGAAAAGCGCTTGGCCGAGGGCCTGGCCGAGGCTGGCGCCGAAGAAGAAGAGGAAGAGGAGGACAAGGAGGCTGCTGCTGCGGCTCCGGCGCCGCCGGCCAAGCTGAGCTCCTCATCCCCAGTTCGTCGGATGGGCCAGCCAAGCCAGCGTCGCATCGCCGACCGGCTACTCTCCATCCCCGTCGCCGCGCTGGAGCGTGTCCCCGCACCGCTACTCCTCCCCTGGGTACGCCGACGCTGACCCCCATGGTGGCTTCAACCCCAACGTCGCCTTTCCCACCCTCCTTCGGCGATGTACGCTTCGCCGGGCTACTCGACCTCGCCGTCGCTTCGCCGCGCGCTCCCTTTCGCCCCTAAGCAGGACCCCCGCCTCCTGTTCGGCGGAATGCACGCCGACTCCTTCATGGAGGAGATCATCACCACAGGCTCGATGGGGACGGCGGCATGCCCGGGCTTTCTCTCGCAAGGTGGGGAATTTTTCTCACAAAGCGGTGGGGAGTCCGGCGGATGATCGACCCCGAGTACTACTTGTGCGTCACTCCGCGCGGCGAGAAGGCCATGGCCAACCATTGGTCGAACATCCAGCACGCTTGCAACAAATGGCATGGCATTCAAGAGGAGGTCGCCAATCGGCCGAAGAGCGGCAACAACTACGAGATGGAGGTGAGCTCATTCCCGCCGTCATTCCCCTTTTGACTTCGCCGGTTTGCTCATTCCGGCCGGTTTCACATGTAGATGGTCTGGATGTTCGACATGTACCGCAACGACGAGAAGGCGGACTTCAAGTTCCTCCACGTCTTCATCGTCATCGAGGGGTGCGATAAGTGGGCGCAAGTGCGTCATTCTCTCGGCAAGGGCAAGGCGTATGTCCCAGACGCGCCGGCGGCCGGTGCGGCAGATGGGCGATCTGATGGCCACAAGAAAGCCAAGGCGGCGAGAGACGCGGCGCCAGCAGCCGCGAAGCTCCAAGCATCCATCGACACCTGCATCGCCGACGCTCAAACCCACGCCACGGCGAGAGAGGAGAAGAACGAGGCGAGGTGGAAGGCGCTCATGGCCAACCAGGGCATCAAGCTCGACCTCCTCAAGACCAACACCGCGGCGAAGAAGAGGAACAACGACCTCGCCTTCCTCATGGGAGGCAACCCGGAGAATATGGACCCCGAGGTCAGGGCGTGGTTCATGGCGCAGCGGTGCGTGATTCTCAGCCAGATCGCCCCCGCCCCGACCCCGACTGCGACGGCGGCTGCGACGGCGGACGACACGAGCTCGGCCACTCTAGACGACACGAGCTCGGCCACGATCATGCCGCCGCCTACCGCCGAGCCTACCGCTGCTGCCGCCGAGCCTACGGCCACTCCGACCTCTGCCCCTGCTCCGACGACCACGCCCATCGATCTCGACGAGGATGCCGAGGTTGCCGAGGTGTCGCCGGCGACCATCTGATCTGATCTGCGCATCAGCATGCCGAATGTGGCCATTTCACCAGATCGCCGAACTTTGGCTTGATCCATTCGCCGAACTATATGGCTTTTTTGTATGATCGCCCAACTGTGGCTGTTTCAATCGCCGAACTCGGGCTGTTTTTGGGGGCGGGAATGAGAATTTTGAAATTATATTGATTTGTGTTTTCTGGGGGCCGAAACGAGTGCCGCACCAAAACCTGGGGGGGGGGGGGTCGAACGGCTGGAGATGCCCTTACTGGTCAGTACCACCCTGGCAAAAACTTTAGTAACAGTGACTCGTCTAACAAGTTACAGTCTGTATGCGTGTTGCATCAATTTTTCGTTTATGTATCCTGAATATTGCATGGTCAGGACGGTTCAAACCAGTGTAAAATGTGTCAAGCTGTAACTTCTTTTACAAAAATTGTATCAACTGGAACTTGCTTTCACATTTCATCTTCATCCGGGCAGTAACGAATGTACAAAATAGATCCTCAAGTTCTGATGGCCATCTTTCCAAAATGCACATGGTGGTTACGTGCTATTAAGAAGCAAGTCAAGATCGAGAGTGCACGTAGCCATGTACTAGTGGTTGTTAGTGTTTGTATTCGCGTGACAGTGGGTGACAATATCGCGGGCCGGACGCCGGCTGATAAAATAAAACGCCGAATGGTCAAATCTGTTCCTTGACTACAATGATCAAGCCAAATGTACGCTGGAGCTTCTGCTCTACCCCGTATATATCGCCAACTTTGTCACTCCACTGTGCTAAGGGGAAATGACCAATCTGCCCTCCTCTAGGACTTGGTAAACCGTTGCCTTAAAAGGAAAATTGCAATGCAGGATTATTACGTGAATTTAAGATAAACTTTGAAGACCCAGTTCTTTTTGGGGACCCCTATTTAAATTTGGGTGGCGGCTTCTCCAAGAAGCTAGGACATGGCAACTTCTCGGGGAAGCCGTCCAAGATGCGAAAAGAATTGGATCAAAAAACCCTATGATATGGTAAAGTGGTTGTTCGTGCAACGAAATTTGCTCGCAAAAGGTTTTGCACAATTATGATGCAAATGGATTACACAGTTTGTGCAAGGAGGTGGTGTAGGTATCAAAGTCAATGATGATGTAGGACATTACTTTCAAATGATGAAGGGGTTACGGCAAGGTGATCCCATGTCACCGATGATGTTCAACGATTTTGGTAACATGTTGGCTATCCTTATGGCAAAGGCCAAATAGGATGGTCAAGGGGGTTGACTTATTCCTCATTTAGTTGATGGTGGCGTGTCTATCCTTTAATATTGCCAATGATATGATAATTTTAACGGAACACTGGAGAAATACGTTATCACAAAACTCATCTTATGAATATATGAAAATATACACACAAACCTGAATGTATCAGGTCCTTTGGTGAAGCGTTTTCCACGAGCAAAGATGTCCAACATCGGAATGACATAGGTGTTAGGTGCTTAAACATTGTCTAGATTACTGACTCTAGTGCAAGTGGTACATTGTTAAAAATTGCAATAGAGTGGATGATAAAGTTGTTACTATTCTATTTCCATGTTTATAATTATTTTCAAGTTCTATGCGAGAATTGCATTAGTTCATGAATGTGAGATTTAGAGGAAAAACCTAATTGCGTGTGTGGAATAATAAACATCAACTAGTTCCCTAGTAAGGCCTTTTAGACCAGCCCATGTATTGTTGTTAGTTCCGTTTTCTTGGCCATAGGCATGGTAAGTATTACGAGGATGACGCCAATAATGAGAGCATATTGTTAATTTAAAGTTGGTGTTGGATAGACCTTTGTGATATATTATGAGATGCATTGTACGTCTATATGTTGTCTGTACTTCCACGTAATATATTAATGTTTATTTGCGTCCTTAGCCCATGAGACTTTCATACACCTGGATACCGGATGGTTACTTTTGGGTATCCAAATGAGTTACACCATAACTGGATAATTATATAGGAGGCTTTCAGGTACGTCGGAAAGTAGGCCCTCGTGCTAAATATGTCAAGAAATATTTGCTTCTCCAACGATGGAGATACACTCTGGGCCCTCTCGGTATTACGGTGTCCATCATCATCTGGCCAGATATTGTGACTAAGTGTAGATTATTGACCGATAATGAGAATAACTAGGTATAGTGATCAGTGAGTTGATCATGACGATACCGTGAAAGTCTTGGCTCGGGCTGTGTAGTGTATCACAAATACATTGTTAGCTCGATAATGATCTTCGGTGATATGTGGGAATTGTTACGGGTATCCAGATCGCGCTATCGATTGTTGATGAGAAGTGCTTCGGTCATATCCACATATGCTAAACCCTGTAGGGTCATAAAATTAACGGTCTAGCGACATGTAGGAATGCAATATTGGAATGTAAAATGAGAGAGAAGGGTTCTAAAAGAGTTTCACATGATCTCAGAAGTATTCCGAAAGCCCCGGAGGACCCCTAGTGATATTTAGAAGCGTTCGATCAGAAGGTATTAGAAGGTTTTAAAAGTTTTTGGAAGGTTCCAGAAGTTTTGCAATGTACGGGAATACTTCAGAAGGCATTGGAGTGCCCTTTGGCAGCCAGCTCCTTCTTTTTTCCTTCGAGGCAAGGCGGCGGCTGACTCTTCTTGTGAGGAGTTGGAGTCCAACTATGACTCTCCGGAGGAGAGATCTAGGAGGACTCCTCCTCTAGTCCTCCTAGTCGACTGACCTGATGGGTCTGCCCCCCTATATAAAGGAGGGAGGGGCTCAATGGAGGGCATCCCAAGTCACCGCCCCTATCCCATGTCGTCACTCCACCCCAGCCGGCCGAAACCATAGGATCCCAAGTCCCTAGCGCCACGTCTCTCCTTCATCTATATTAGATCTAGATCTTCTTCACCATCCCAATTCCACGCCGCCTAGTGTAGTGCATTGCATGTAGCCGCAATGTTGCTTCATCGGTGCACGTGGATATCTCGGAGGAAACGCCTTTTTCGATGCTAGATCAGGAGCTTTCACGAGGAGAATACTCTCACGGTTGGGATGTATAGCATAACCGCGAGACTCGGCATCGACTATGACTGCATCTTTATTGCGTGGACATGATCGTCAAGGTACGATACCGTTACCAGTTGCTCCATAGTGGATCTTGGATGTTCATGTACATTTTTTTGGTTTACGTACCACACTCCCCAACACGACATGTATGTATATTGTGAGAGAGGATGAATGAGTAAACCAAGTAGAGGACAAGTAGATGAGGGGTACCATAAGCCTCTTTTCCTTCTCCTGATGGGACACGAGTCTCCATCGAGACCGCACGATACCAATTCCCATCACTGACCTTGAATATGACACATGACCTAAAAACCAACGTCCCACCATTAAGCCGCCAACCACGGTCGTCGCCAAAGACACCGCCTACTGCACTGAGACACAATGTAGCCTAAGATTTCCTACTAGAGAAGTGACAACACATACCATATTGTGCCTCCGATGACGTTGACCCTACAACGATGCCATCCGCTAGAAATTCGCATTGCAAGTACCATCACCGGACAACACCCAACCATCGAAGGTCGCAGGGCTCTCGCTGCTGCAATCAGATTCATATCCGAGCCCCCATAGCGCAGCTTGCGAGGCCGCTGCCTGCCTCCACGACGTAGGAGACAACACACGCTGAAGGTGAAGGGCTCAACAGGGCACGCCGACAGGAGATACATGCGGTGGGGCGAGGAGCGCGGGGATGAAGGAATCCTTAAAGACTCGAGATACACAACATAGAAAAAGCACACGGTCGGCGACAACAACGAGGGGCAAAAGTGACACGGGAGGGAATTCGCGACATCCATGGTTAGAGCCCGTGGTGTCACGCGAGAGGTAGGAGAGGCTTGCATGGAAGACTTGACAATCTTACAGATAGGAAAACTGTAGGAATATGAATACTATAGAATTAAGATGACATGTTTAATTGAATCATATGTGAACGGGAATTTCTTTTTATTGTGGTGAAGTAATTTTCCATGACATTACACCTCATGTTATTTTCTTACAAAGTTTACACTACAAAATTCTAATGAGAAATGTTCTTATGGGATATAATCCTATGAATCAATTGGCTATCCAATAATTTTTTTCATACAATCTCAATCCTACACAAATCATTTAAAAATCTAGGAATCAAAGTAGCCCTAAACGTCAAACTAAACATGAATCAAAGTAGCACTAAACGTCAAACTAAACAGTCCAGTCCAGCTGTGCTACTAATGACAGCCGGTAGAGAAAAACAAACACGCTTTGGGTCACGGTCAAAAAACGAAAGAAAACAAATAAACACGCTGGGGGCAGAGCTGTCATTTCCCGGCGGCCAGCTGCAAACGGACACCCGAGAAAGTTCAAAATGCAAAAACCCCAACGGGCCGTTTTCGCAGCAGATGCGGGTGTCCGTCCGATGGAGCGATCTGACGGCCCAGGGCTGCCGTCTGCTGTCGTTGGAGGGAACGCGCCTCGGCCGTCCGATGCGACGCCCTCCCCCACCTCCCCACCCTCCTGCTATAAAGGCCGCTTCCTTTCTAGGGCAATTTCTCGCGTTTCACTTGCGTTCCGCTCGCCCCCACTCCATCTCTCACCGCGACGGCCGGCTCTCTCTTCTGAGGTAATGAAGCGATCCTTAATTTTTGTTGTGCACGATGGTTTTTTCGGGTTGAGTGGTGTTGCCGCGGAGGATTTTGGGTGGGCGGTCGTAGATTTGGGGAAATTTTCCGGTTCGTTTGTGGTTGAATTTTGCTTCGATATAGCGTGATTTTAGGGTGGTTTTGTGGTACGATTTGATGATTGTGGCTAGTTTGATCATGAATCCGTGGGATCTCCGTATTATGGTTTAGCATCAGGTTTCTGCTTGTTTTGCTATCCATTTAGGGGATATTGAAGGTTTATATGGTGTTATTTTGGGATCCGAATGAGAGTTTAATTTCGCTCGTCCATAGGCTTAATTTCGCTCTTGAATTTCCGGTGCTTCGAATCTCATCTATTATTGTTAGAATTCCCTAGAGCATCGTAGCTTTGTGCTGGCGCCAGTGATATTTTTCTTCACAGATCTTGTCTTCCACTTCACTTCCGAAGATATCCGTCCATCTGTTCCTGTACATAACAGCGCAATTGTTGTTCCCTTTCCACCTACAGGCCCCGACAACGAGGATCAAGCAGCCATGAGGGAGATCCTGCACATCCAGGGCGGCCAGTGCGGAAACCAGATCGGTTCCAAGTTCTGGGAGGTGGTCTGCGACGAGCACGGCATCGACCCCACTGGCCGCTACGTCGGCACCGCCGACCTCCAGCTCGAGCGCGTCAACGTCTACTACAATGAAGCCTCCTGCGGCCGCTTTGTGCCCCGCGCCGTGCTCATGGACCTCGAGCCCGGTACCATGGACAGCGTCCGCACCGGGCCCTATGGCCAGATCTTCCGCCCAGACAATTTCGTCTTCGGCCAGTCCGGCGCCGGCAACAACTGGGCCAAGGGGCATTACACCGAGGGAGCTGAGCTCATCGACTCGGTAATGGATGTCGTGAGGAAGGAGGCCGAAAACTGCGACTGCCTCCAAGGTCTATTCCTTTCTCCTTTCTGCACTTTCACATGTTAGATCTGCTCTGCTGTTTCTAGAATATTCAGAAGATTGAATCATGTGATGATTTAGCTTTATGTACGCTGTCTTTCTATTTGTAGAAGTACCTTTTTGCTAGATAGTATGAGGGTTGCATGGGATGCAGGCAATCTTCCATATTATAGTCTGGATCTTATTAATCTAATCTGTATTCATTATGTTACTCACCTTCGACGTTGGCAGAAAGAACTTTTTCACTGCCTATTGCTGTTCTGCATACTTGCACACTGTTAATTCTCGTAAAGTAACTTGTACAGTTAGTGCACACCATGATTAAATTTTACTGATTTGCATTGTAATACTATCCAGATTCACGGAGCATAAGTCTTGGCCTGTGTAACATGCAAATTTGAATGGTGTAATGGGGCTGGTCATATATTTGTCAAACATAAAGATCTGTCAGGAATCCGGGCTTGTGAATGAGATCAGTCATATGCATCAATCAGTTTGTTTTCTTCATGGATGTTGGACTCTGAATCCTTTTCTGTTTTCACACGTTTCTAGCTTTAATTCAGATGATTACCATTCTGTTATAACTTTTGGTACAATCCATAAGCTGCTTAGTGAAATCAGTAGTGTGTTTGTGACACCTCCCGTGACACCTATAAGCTGCTTACGAGTTTCATTACTGTTTCTGTGATCAGGTTTTCAAGTTTGCCATTCCCTCGGAGGAGGAACTGGGTCTGGAATGGGCACACTCTTGATCTCCAAGATCAGGGAGGAGTACCCTGACAGGATGATGCTCACGTTTTCTGTCTTCCCTTCACCAAAGGTCTCAGACACAGTTGTTGAACCATATAACGCTACACTCTCTGTCCATCAGTTGGTTGAGAATGCCGATGAGTGTATGGTTCTTGACAATGAGGCGCTTTACGACATCTGCTTCCGTACCCTGAAGCTGACCACTCCCAGCTGTAAGTTCATTCATATTCTGAATTTCTGATGTTTACTGTGCTCTCAAAAAAATATTCTGATGTTTACTTAACCTGCTATCTTACTTATGTTACTTTATCATGATGTAGAGTTAGCTTATTAGTTCTTTGAATTTTGCCCAAATGTTCAGTATCGCAGCTAGTAGCTCAGTTTCAGTGCTGACTTGCTTATTAGTTCTAATGCAGCTCAGCTGTATCAATATCATTTGAACTTGTCCTGCGCATCTAGGAGCACATGCTAATTTGTTTTCATCAGACATTTATATTTCCTATTTCAACAATTATTGTCCTTGTAGTTTGCTTGATGGCGTCACATGTTAGAAACACATAACTTTCTTTTGTTGAATTTTCCGTTTTACTGACTTGCACCCACCTGTACATGCATACTAGAATATTTCCCGTTTGGAGTCCAATAATTGGAGTCTGGAGACCTAACCCACTATCAGTGCAACCATGAATACTATGTCTCTAGGAGCACATGCTAATTTGTTTTCATCTGATTGCCTTTGCTGTCTATTGCACCCACCTGTACACGTCAAACAAGTATATTTCCCGTTTCACACATCGTTGTCCTTGATGGCATCTCAGTTTGGAAATACAAAATTAGCTTCTCTCATGTATATTGATTGCAAAATTTTGAAATTTGTGTCCTATTTTTAATCTTTACTGACTTCGCCATTTGTGAACCCAACAGTTGGAGACCTGAACCACTTGATCAGTGCGACGATGAGCGGTGTCACATGCTGCCTTCGCTTCCCAGGCCAGCTGAACTCTGATCTCCGGAAGCTTGCAGTCAACTTGATTCCGTTCCCAAGGCTTCACTTTTTCATGGTTGGCTTTGCGCCACTCACCTCCCGTGGCTCCCAGATGTACCGTGCCCTCACCGTTCCTGAGCTCACTCAGCAAATGTGGGACTCAAAGAACATGATGTGCGCTGCCGACCCTCGCCATGGTCGTTACCTGACAGCCTCTGCTATGTTCCGTGGGAAGATGAGCACCAAGGAGGTTGACGAGCAGATGATCAATGTGCAGAACAAGAACTCGTCATACTTTGTTGAGTGGATCCCGCACAACGTCAAGTCCAGTGTCTGTGACATCCCTCCGCGTGGCCTCTCCATGTCCTCCACCTTTGTCGGCAACTCGACCTCCATCCAGGAGATGTTCCGCCGTGTGAGCGAGCAGTTCACAGCTATGTTCAGGAGGAAGGCTTTCTTGCATTGGTACACAGGTGAGGGCATGGACGAGATGGAGTTCACCGAAGCCGAGAGCAACATGAATGACCTGGTCTCTGAGTACCAGCAGTATCAGGATGCGACAGCGGACGAGGAGGGTGAGTATGAGGACGAAGAGGAGGCGATCCAGGACGAGTAAGTGGTTGAAGCAGCCAGGTTGCCTGTTGTATAATTACCCTCTGAATCTGCCGTTCTTTAAGCTGCAATATGTTTGGTTATGCTATGCCTATATGTTGAGTACGTAGTACCGCCGTGGTAGCTTACTACCGCTACCAGACGGGACATGCTTTCTCCCTGTTCTGTATTGCTGTCGCATATATGGAATGAGTATTTGCACCTTCTTGCAGTTTTCCTAAAATTTGTCATCTTTCTGTGTTGGTGCTTGGGATCGTCGGGGCGCAAAAAAGTTGTTTCCAACCTGGTCGTTCTACAGCCCATTGGGTTGGACGTCTCTGTCTTGTCGTGTACGGTATGGCAAGATTTGTGCTGCACCTTTTGCCTTTTCATCCTGCACAAATCCTAACAGAAGCGTTTGTTCGATAGTATGAATGCTATTTTTTCCGGGAGTATCATTGAATGTTTTGTTGGTGGCGATTTCCACATGCCTCTCTCGCCTGTTTTTTATCAATCTTGGAAGATTTTTTTGTTTGTGTTTAGCATTCAGTGACTGAACATCGAGCTGTGATTTTAACAATTTGTTAGTTAGTGATGATTTTTTATTGGATATATTAGTTCGTCCATGAACACAGAATGTTGAATTGAAGTCTGGCTTCTCTTGTTGAGGAAACACTATTCGAGTACGGATCCTGAGGAAACACAATTATGGAAAATGAATACAAAGTTGAAGATTTTGAAGCCGGTCTTTCATAATTTTGTTTCGTGGAGAACACATAATTTTGTTCCATGATTCATGGTTGGCTGAACAAACTTTGGTTCTGATTTCGTACGTGTCAAATTTTTAGTACACTGGGCCTGTTCGGATCCAGATCGTTTAATGGCTAATAAAATCTTGGATAAAGTATAGTTTTCATCCTCAAATCTCATGGATTGGATACTTTTCACCCTCAACTCGAATTTGGTATTCTTTTCACCCTGAGGTTTACCAAACCGGACAAATCACCCCCTACCCTGGTTTTGGACAATTTTGGTGGTTTTGAACGATGTGTTGGCGCTGACGTGGCGCGACGGAGAGTTAACGACCGTTATGTGGGACCCACCAGTTGCTGACGTGGCGCCACGGAGGCGTTCTTCTCTGTTCTTTTGACGTGGCGCGACGGAGGCTCTTCTCTGTGCTCTTAATCCCCTCCGCCTCCGCTCTGTCTCGATCCCCTCCGCCTTCGCTCGAACCCTAGCCCCCCATCGCCATCTCTCGATCTCTCTCGCCCGCTCCTGCGACGCACCCTAGCCGCTCCCGCGACGCACCCTAGCCGAGAGCTTGCGTCGGTGACCGCCATGGCTTCCTCGAGCTCCATCCGTTCGTCTGTCCGCCGCGCAGCCCCATTCATCCCTTTGATCTGTTGCCCCGACTGTGGTCTGGAGGTGAAGCAGGGGCGCTCCGGCACCGCGACGCACGATGGGTGGATGTACTACTACTGTAAGAAGCATAGGGTATGTGCTGCACGACATTGGTCTGAATTTCGTTTTTGTCAGTGCACAAATTTTCAGCTTTTGGTCCTACTCGAGGTTGTGAATGCCTTGTTTTGAACATCTTTTGAATTTTTTGACAGAGGGGGTGCAATTTCTGGCATTGGGAGCTGGAGTATGTGATGTATTTGTTGGAGAAGGGTTATCTCAGTGGTGGCCTTGCTGATGATGCCTTTGGATGGGCAGAGGAGAGGAGGGAAATGTTGGAGCTGAAGAAGAAGGAAAAGGAATCTACAGCCTTAACTGCTACTGGACAAGATGAGAGGATGATGAAGAGCATGAGCTCAGTGGGGGAGCAACTGAACGAAGCACTGCTTCTTCTGAAGATTGTTGTTCTGCTTATGGTTGTTGGTTGTGTGCTGCTTCTTCAGAAGAAATGAAGGATGTAATATGTTTGGAAGTTGTGTTAGATGCTAGAAGCTAGCTGCTGGAGTATGTTGTAAGTAGTATGTAGAAGTTGGTTGCTGTAGTGTCTAGTAGGTAATGAACTTGTTGAGATGTAATGAAGCAAGTTGGCTCTGAACCTGGAAGTAATCAAGCATGTACCTGATGCTTCTGTTTGTGTAATGAACTTGTTGTGCAAAATGGCAATCATGTTTCTGTGTTTGCTGAGTTGTGCATGAAGTTGTGCAAAATTGTACCATGTTTCTATGTTTGCTGAGTTGTGCATGAAGCTGTGCAAAATTGTACCAAAATAACACAAACACACTATGGTAGATGCATAAGCCAGTGACATAAGGTTCGGAGACACATAACCTTAACTAGTTTTACATTGGTTCAGAGACAGCCAAAATAAATGTCACAACCATAGTGCCATTTAGAAACCTAAATTCATCACAAGGAATCAACATAAGCTGAAGGATTACATTATCTCAAATTGTTCAAGAAAGTACAAAGGCAAGAATGTTGCTGTATATGAAGATCCAGCTTTGAAGGCATTGGGCAGAAAACCAACAGGTCTGAAGATACCTGGGAGAAGCTCACAACCCACTTCGCAGACAAGCTCCAAGCCAAGTGACCTGCCAACTGCCCAGCCATCCTCCCAGCCATGCTCCCAGCCATCCTCCCAGCCAAGCTCACAGCCAAGCTCCCAGAAAAGCTGCAAGCCAAGAGCTAAATCAAGTTCCCAGAAAGCTTCAGTACCTGTTTCAAGCCAGTTGGGAAACAAGAAAATTGTGAACTTGCTTCAACCATTTGTTACACCAAGACCAACAACTGCTTCACATGAGAAGAGCTTCAACAAGTACAAGCCTGAAGCACCAGCTGCTCCGAAGCATGCAAGTTTCAGTCTTGCTGCTTACAAAGCTTCAAAAGGAATTGAACAATCTAAGTAGTTGATCATGACTGTCATAAGTCATGTCTTTTTATGTCTATGACAGAGCTGTTTTGTACTACTATTCTGCAGATACATGACTGCTATCTTGTTGCTACATAAAGCATGCAAGACTGAAACTTGTTACTATTTGAGTTACTATTTAAAGCATGCTCTGCTATTTTAGTACAATCATGTGTACATCTATTTAAAGCATATCCTTCTGTTGTAACCAATGACAAAACAAATAACAACACAACCATACTTCGTAATATAAGTGCCACCCACAACTGGTTCATTACACAACATTGCATTAGTCTGACAAACCACAAAAGACACACCATTACATGACCAACATAAGGTTCATTACATAACATAAGGAGACCACATGGCTCACAAGTCTGACCTTAAACAACAACTACTAATAGTACTTAGGAGGCTACCAACCAGGTCACAACTGTCACTGTACAAAAGACCCTGGTTCTAGCTGACCAACAGCTGGTGCATTCAGTCTTCAAGGATGCGCCAGTGCTTCTCAGTACCCAAGCAAAATGCCCCTGGTTCGATCTTGTCAACATAGAGATGCACTCCTTTCTTTGAGACAGAGCGAAACCAGAACATAACAACTTGATTAGCCTCCCACATGGTAGAATCCAGGACATCTGTCCAGTGCTTTGTCATGATGGCTATCTTGTTCTCTTTCCCTATCTTCATCCACACTGGAGCTTTTGCCGTGTTCTTCTTATAGTGCACAATGACATCTTCACCAGAAGCCTTGATCTTGTTCTTAATATGGGTCTTGGTGAAATCCTTGCTGAAGTACTGCAATGCAAACAGAGCAACCTGTTAATGCAGACAAATAAAAGCAAATTCAGTAATAACTAAAACCAAATTCAGTAATTTCAGTCAACAACTACTTGCTCACCATTTTCCCCCTGCCATCCCTCAGCACTTGAGACTCCTGCATCAAACAGACATATATTGGGGTCTGTGGTGCCTGTTCAGCACAAATATGCCTCAGAAGCTTCACCTCGCCAAGAAACAGGGCTACACGTGTGGGGAAAACGCATAAAGGGTCGAAACTATCAGTCCCTGGATGCTTTGGACCTGCATTCAATCAAAAACGTAATGGTTAGTAAACACAATGCCACAAATGGGAGAAGCATCCAAACAGAACATAGAAGAACACAAGAAACCACCTCGGATAATCATATTATTATCACGTTCATACACGCACGTCTCACAAGGACCCATCTCACCATCTTCTTTCTCAGAGTCAGAGGATTCTTGTTCAGATTCAGAGGTTTCTTGTTCAAATTCAGAGGATGAATCATCATCAGAGGATGATTCAGCTTTCAGCTTGCATTTCTCGCAAACGCCGCACTCGTGCACATCTTCCTCACTTGCAGCTTCTTCCATAGCCTCACTCTCGGAATCAGTACCATCGAGGATGACTACCTCCACCTTTGGAGCCATGGTCGGACTTGCAAAACAGAAATACCCAAATCCAAAATCCAGGCGTCAGATGACATGAACCTACAAACTACCAGCAGAAAAAGATACAGAGGCAATGGATCTGCACGGCGGCCAATATCCTAACCCTAATCGACGGCCGCCGCACCCGCGCGTCGGGAACCCTACCTAGTACGCCTGTGTGAGCGAATCGAGAGCTACATCCATTGAGCATGTGCAAGGAACCTACCTTCCGAGGACGGCGGCGGCGGGCCGCGACAGAGGCGACCAGCGGCGCCGGAGTCAGGCGTCAATGTCGACGAACGGTGTACTCCGCCGGCGATGAAGACGAGCAGTTCGAGAAGAGAGCGAGTGGGGAGTGATTTTTCGGACAGGAAATAGGAATCGACGAGACACTGACATGTGGGTCCCACAGCAGGCTAACGGCGTTAACGGTGCGCAACGTCGACGCCACGTCAGTGACTACGTGGTGTAAGCAAAACTGCCCAAATCGAGTTCAAAACCACCCAAATTCATCCAAAACCGCTAGCAGGGGTGATTTGTCCGGTTTGGTAAACCTCAGGGTGAAAAGAATACCAAATTCGAGTTGAGGGTGAAAAGTATCCAATCCATGAGATTTGAGGGTGAAATATATACTTTATCCTAAAATCTTTAGTACACTGGGCCTGTTCAGAAGTCCCCTGAATTCCCAAACTCCACCTATCGGGCTTCCGTTCCCGGGAGCTCCTTTGCGTCGCTTCAAGGCGACGGATGTGACGAGCGTCGCCTGAAGGAAGTCCTTCTTGGGCTCGGCCCAATTAGTCGCGCGCTTTCGACTGTTTCCGTGTCGCAGCTTTCATCGCGCGCGTTCGACTATTTTCATCGCATACGTTTCATTGCGCGTTCGACTGCTTCGTCGCGATAGTTTGTTTTCACCGGCTGTTTGGCGCGCATTTGACAGTTTCAAAAAGGGCAATGTAAGAAAACGAATCAGTGAACTGTGGAACAACAAAAAAAAGGAGCTTACTGTTTTTGAATTGCTTTTTTCCTTGGTTAATATCCGAATACAAAAATCAGTGAAGAAAATTCGTTTTTAACAATTTTGAAGATTGAACAGAAAAAAGGCCAAATGAACATAATGAACGAAAGTTATTTTTGAACGATTTAAAAAGTGAACGAAAATTATTTTTGAACGATTTTAAAAAGTGAACAGAAAAAGGTCGGTGAAAAATATTTATTTTTAAACATATTTAAAAAGTGAACAGAAAAAGTTCACGAACGAAAGTTATTTTTGAACGATTTTAGAAGTGAACGAAAATTATTCCTGAATGATTTTAAAAAGTGAACAAAAAAAGGTCGGTGAACAAAAATTATTTTTGAACGATTTAAAAAAATGGACAGAAAAAGGTTTATGAACGGAAACTATCTTTGAACGATTTTAAAAAGTGAACAAAAAAGGTCAGTGAACGAAAAATATTTTTGAACAGATTTAAAAAGTGAACAGAAAAATGTTTATAGAACAAAAGTTATTTTTGAACGATTTAAAAAGTGAACGAAAATTATTTTGAACGATTTTAAAAGTGAACAAAAATTATTTTATACGAAAATTATTTTGGAACGATTTTAAAATTGAACAGAAAAGGCTAGTAAACGGAAACTATTTTTGAACGATTTTAAAAAATGAACAGAAATGGGGGTGAACGGAAACTATTTTTGAACGATTTAAAAAGTGAACAGAAAAAGCGGTGGAACGGAAACTATTTTTGAACGATTTAAAAAGTGAACAAAAATTATTTTGAACGAAAATTATTTTGAACGATTTTTAAAGTGAAAAAAATTATTTTCAATGAAAATTATTTTGGAACGATTTTAAAATTGAACAGAAAAGGCTAGTAAACAGAAACTATTTTTGAACGATTTTAAAAAATGAACATAAATGTGGGTGAACGGAAACTATTTTTGAACGATTTTAAAAGTGAATAGGAAAAGAGGTGCAACGGAAACTGTTTTTGAACGATTTTAAAAGTGAACGAAAATTATTTTGAACGATTTTAAAAGTGAACGAAAATTATTTTGGAACGATTTTAAAATTGAACAGAAAAGGCTAGTAAACGGAAACTATTTGTGAACAAATTTAAAAATGAACAAAAATGGAGTGTGAACGGAAACTTTTTTTAAAACAATTTTAAAAGTGAACAGAAAAAGCGGTGGAACGTAAACTATTTTTGAATGAATTTAAAAGTGAACAGAAAATGGGGGTGACCGAAAACTTTTTTTGCATGAATTTTAAAAACAGAAAAATGGGGATGAAAAACGAAAGGAAAAAAAAAAGAAAACGAAAAACAAAAACAGAAAATAAAAAGTGAAAAAGAGAAAAGAAATGAAATAGGAAAGAAAAATTAAAGAACAAAAATAAAAATGAAAAAGTAAATGAAAACATAAAATAAAAAGAAAACAGAAAAGAAAACGAAAATGAAAAATAAAATGAAAATAGTACAAAAATAAAAATAAAAAAGAAAATGAAAATAAAACGAAAACTGAAAAAGAAAACGTAAAAGGAAAATAAAAAGAAAATAATAAAGAAAGAATAAAACGGAAAAAACAGAAACAGAAAAAGTAATGAAACCCGAAAATGCAAAACAGTACACAATAGAAGGAACAATAATGATATATGGTCGTAAACTCGGGCGTGGCCCGTTGGCTATTCGCCCCATCCTCGTCGATGTATAGGATTCGCTTCCGTTCCCGTCGGGAGCTCCTAGCTATCGACCAGCGCGGAGGAAACAAGGCTCCGCATACCCCCGGCGTTACTGGGCTCGGCCCACTTTGGGCTGCTGGCTCCTTTCCGCGGTTGGCTACTGCTTCTCTTTTTTGTTTTTTTAATTTTGTTTTATTTTCCCTTTTTATTTTCTGTTTTGATAGTAATAATATGGGTTAACGTTTTTTCAAAAATAAGAAGAGAAAAAATCCGTTCCTAAAATTAAAATATTCACATACGTAAAATACTAATAAATGATATTTAATTTATTTGAACAATTTTTTAATATGATTATTTATATTAGTCGAACGATTTTTAAAATACGAACATTAATGTTATTTGCACGCTTATTCACAATTAACATTTATTTAATTCGAACAATTTTATAATATGAACATTTATTTTATTTGAACGATTTAAAAATATGAACATTTACGTTACTCGAACGGTTTTTCAAAAATAAGAACATAGATTTTAATTGAATTTTTTAAATTAGAACATTTGACTCATTTGAACGATTTTAAAAACTGAACAGAAAATGGCGGTGACCGAGAACTATTTTTGAACGATTTTTAAAAATTAACAGAAAATGGAGGTCAACGAACATTATTTTTGAACGATTTTAAAACTGAACAGAAAAGGCCGGTGAACAAAAAATATTTTTTGAACGATGTTTAAAAATGTCCAGAAGATAGCGGTGAACAAATTTTTTTTTTTGAACGATTTCAAAAAGTGAACAGAAAAAAGTCTATGAACGGAAATTATTTTTGAGCGATTTTCAAAAAGTGAACAAAAAGGTCTATGAACGGAAATTATTTCTGAACGATTTATAAAAGTGAACAGAAAAAAATTCTATGAACAGAAATTATTTTGAACGGTTTTTAAAATTGAACTGAATAGGTATCGTACGGAAACTATTTTTAAACGATTTTAAAAAAGTGATCATAAATGTTCGTACGATACCTATTTTAAAATCGTTCAAAAATAGTTTCCGTACTATACCTATTTTGTTTAATTTTAAAAACCGTTCAAAAATAATTTCTATTTAGGCTTTCGGAAGCATTACTGCTCTATGTTGGTCATATCTCTACTTGAGAAAGTTCCATAAAGCTAGTGGATCCTCCTCCCTTATATATGATTTTTTAAATTAGGTTTGAGATGGTGCCTTAGGAAATGTAATGCGCCATAATTTACCATTTGTGATAATTTGGAGCATTTTCAGGGCGCCAAAGGCAACGTCTAGTCAAATTTATCTTGATAGCCATGGCCCATGACAAATAGTTACTTCCATCAACTTGCAGTTTTTGGAATTACTTCTTATTGATGTCGGTCATTTTTCTGAATGTGTGATGATGCATTTAATTAATTTTCTTGACTCTAAAATTATTTAGGTAAACAACAAAATTATGCCATATATATGTAGGTCTTCAAATTACAATTGAACACATTGTAGATAGTCTCCATATTTATGTCAATAGACTCCTTATTCTAGTACCTTGTGTTATATTTTGACATTAATATATTTGGAAGAGCACTTTGGAGGTTATCATACTGTCAAAATGACGAATAATTACATGTCGTAGTAATAGATAATCTGCACTTTATGTAGTAGATGTCATTAACTTGATTCAAAAATAGGATTAGAAATAATCACATATTGACTTTAATCTCATATTTGATTTATGAGAAGTTTGAAAAAACATTCAATTTCCATTGGAGATTTATTTGTTCTCCCAAATAATATGTTATAATTTGCTAAAGTAAAATAAATCGTCATATTATAGATTTGTGAATTGTAAACACAATGTTTGTAATATGTTACATCACAATACATTCCTATACTGAATAAAGGACAAACAGAGTGACTTGTTGAAATATAAATATATTGTCTAGTCCTTTTGTATCCGTTCAGACTTTTGATTAAGTTGGTTGATGCATCAATTTAATATCGTATTAGAACCAAAAAATCTCAAGTTCCAGGACCTCTCTCACACAGTATTTGAAAAGAAATTCACGGCCTACAACTAACCCACTCTAACGACTAAAATAGATAAAACTTGAGGTGAAGTATTAAAATATAAATATAGTGTCTAACCTTTCATCAGTTCAGACTTAATTTTACTTTTAAATTAATAGTCCGAAACATAAATTTACACAAACACATAATACTGCTAAGAGCAACTCTAGCAGTTGCCGTAAAACTCGGTATCGGATAATCATTATCCTGTTCCCCGGATAATGATTATCCGTACGAGTTCGTGTCCGCCAGAACAGATTACAACAAAATGGATCCGGATATTTAAACTGATGACGATAGATGAGTTCGCGCGTTAATTTTACATATGAAGTAGACTAGAAATTACAGTAGAACTGAAATTAAACTACACTAGATGCCAAATTAAACTAGAATACGACTGAAATTAAACTAGAAACCATAGATCTACGGCCCGGCGGCGGCGATGGTGATGCGGCGGCGTCAGCGTCGATCTACGGGTCGTTGTCGCGCTCGTCCTTCTCGGCGATGACGAGCAGTGCGCGCGCAAGCTCCTGCTTGTCGACCGCTATCAGGCGGTCGACGACACCGGGAGCTCCGGCCGCCTCCAACGCCGCCGTCGCGTCCCTGACCTCCTCCTCGGCTCTCCGGACGCGCGACCGCGCCGACTGAACTATGTCGGTGAAGCGGTCCGGCAGATCCTTGACCTCCTCCGCCGGCTCCTCCCTCTTCCTCCTCCGGCTGCCTCGCCCACCAGCGGACGAGCTTCCCTCCCCGAAGTCACGTGGCAGGAGCCCCGCCCACCGGCGGGCCTTGTACGAGCCGCGCAAGCGCGCGACATTCGAGGCCTTCTCGGCCGCTCTCCTCGCCTTGTCGTCCTCCGGTGGCTCCCGTCCTCCTCCGCCTCGGCCGGAGTTGCGCAAGGTGGACCCGGCCATGGATCCGGTGGTGGTGGGGGGAGAGGAGGCGCGGTGGACCTTGGATTGCTCGCCGGAGGTTGGGCATAGCTGCGGCGGCGCTAGGCTAGGTGCGGCGGAGGGGTGCGGTTTTGGTACCGCATCGACCCCTCCGCCCCAATTAAATACTGGGCGATTCGCGGTTTCTCCGGTGGCCCCGATAAAAAATTTCGGGCCATTGCATTTTTCGGTAACTGATCTGGTAAAAAAAAATGCCCCGGGACCTATATCCGCCGGACTTTTTCGGCCGAGGGCCTTATATAGTAACTGCTAGAGTTGTTCTAAGTTACGATACTTGACATTTTTCTTCCATGCTCCCTTGGCCCTGTGACTAGAGGTTGCTACTTCGATTTGCTTACCTGCGGCTGGTGGAACAGCCTAGTTCCGTGCAAAAGTTGCATTTGGCGCCTCCAATGTACTCCCTCCGTTTTTTAATATAAAATGTTTTATTATTTGTTCACATGTACATGTATATAAATGTATGTAGACATATTTTAGTGTGCATGTTCACTCATGATAGTGTGCATGTAAACACCCTATAGAACACCTAAAACATCTTATATTAAAAAACGAAGGGAGTAACCTCTAACCTGACTACCTACCTGGAAAGATTGCGCTCGATCGATCAGCAAGTCATTGCGTCCATGACTGGGGAAATGAATACGAATATCTCCCGATCTGGATAGTAGTGCTCAACTGCTCATACATCGAGACTGGGTTTGGCTATGTGTAGCGTGAGCTCAGTGTTCTGTGCCCCCGCTTAAACAGCAGTAAGACATAATATTAGCATGGCCGCGACGGTGTGTTTGTTGGAAATATAAGCAATTTAGCAATTGATTTAATCCACGAAAACAGTAACAGTTTATGACTAGTATAACTAAAAATAAACTAATCATACGATCTACTAAAATAGTAGATAAACAGAACAAATCTAGAGCAACTACTACAAGTAGAAACTCAGCAGTAGATCAAACAGGAAGATCAAGAGTTCATACTATGCGGTAGCAGCGCCGTTGGCGTTCCCGTTGTCGCCCATGTCGTCGATGAAGAGATTGACGATGTCGGGGAAGAAGTTGTCGTTGGGAAAGAACTCGATGCCAGTAGTCGCGCGAGTGCGCTCCCCAAAATCCTGATCGCCCTTCTCCCGTACAAAATCATAAGAGGCGGGGTTCTGGAGGCCTAATGTCCCTTCTGCCGGTGCACGCCGGAAGACGGGATGGAGAAGACTTGGAAAACGGCGGCGCAATGGTTTGAAACTGGAACGGCGAGAGACCATGTGTTGCTTGTGTTCTAGGGTTTGCCCAGGCGGTGCATATATATTGCGGGGTCGGGTAGGACGTGGGCGCAGCCCCACGATCAAGTCAGTAACTGCCCCACGATTAAAAGGAATCGGAAACGGCAATGTAATTAACGCGTCCGTTAATTATTAGTTAATGACTTATTAAGTTTTTTCCGGACTGCAAAAATATAGGCATCGGCTCGTTACCGTAACCCGTGGCGCGGCGCGTCGTGACGTGTCGTGACGAGGCGAGGCGAGGCGTGGCGTGGCGTGGCGAGGCGAGGCGAGCGAGGAGGAGGAGGAGCGCGCGGGAGCCATTCCTCTTCTCAAGCTCTTACAAGTAGTAAAACAGCTCACTATATAAAGTGGTGCAGCTCACTCCCAACTAGCAGTATGGGACTAAACATTAGTCCCATTTCACTCATAGCCATATGCACATGGGCAAATGAGAATTTCGGAATTTTAAGTTGGGCTTTGGACCAAAGGCCCACTAGCAATGCTAGTCAAAATTCCAACAATCACCCACAAAGTCTCAATGGCTAAACTCATCATTTAGTTTCAAAACATTGTTTTATATACCGGTACTTAGTGGAGACTGTTAAGTTGAACTTCCACTTAGAAACTTATGCTACACCAGATCACAAATTGAATAGTGGACTATGCCTTGAACTACAAGTTTGCTGCGAACTAGTTTCACACAAATCCTTGACCGATACTGGGCTGTTGCAAGGCTTCCCCGCGGTTTGGAGGTTATACGTCATACTCCGAGACCGTTCATGAATTTATTAGAGCACCCAACTCTCATAGACTGCGACGTTTAACAGTCAGACTCATATAGGTGTATTCCTCAAGAGATGCTCTGCAAGACAACATCTCCGCTTATAAAAGTAAGCCACTTAAAATACATTAAGATAAATATCAACCTGCCATGCAGATTAGGAGAGTATTGCATCTTCACGGAGTGGGGAATATTATATAATGATACTCTCCTCCTAGCTGCCCAACAGCTTGTCTCCCACTTCTAATTCACGGGATCTCCGATCACATAAAGTAGGTTACCACTGTGGACAACTCATGTCGTGGGTCTCAAACCCATCTCTCTCGATGCACTATCTATCACATTACATGATAAACCCTTTGTGAAGGGATCTACCAAATTCTTAGACGTTCGGATATAATCCATCGCAGTGACTTCGGAGTTCTTTAATTTTCGGACAGATTTCAATCTCCTCTTCACATGCCTTGATGACTTCATATTATCCTTAGAACTGTTAATCTTGTGTATCACAATTTGATTATCACAGTTCATAAGGATAGCGGGTATTGCTTTTTCAACCATAGGTAAGTCCATCAAAAACTCTCGAAGCCACTCTGCGTCAACAGTGTCTGTGTCTAATGCTGTGAGTTCTGCTTCCATAGTTGACCTCGTTAAGATGGTCTGCTTGCAAGACTTTCAGGAAACAGCTCCACCTCCGAGTGTAAACACATAACCACTCGTGGGCTTAATCTCATCAGCATCAGATATCCAATTGGAATCACTATAACCCTCCAGTACCCTCGGATACCCAGAGTAGTGAATCCCATAGCTCACAATGCCTTTTAAATAACGCATAACTCTCTCGTGCGCATGCCAATGATCATCTTCCGGATTAGAAACAAACCGGCTCAACTTGCTCACAGCAAAAGAGATGTCAGGCCTCGTGGCACAAGCCAAATACATAAGAGAGCCAATAATCTGAGAATATCTCAGCTGATCCCTAGCAGTCTATTGATTCTTTCGAAGCAACACACTAGGATCATATGGTGTTAGAGAAGGTTTGCAATCGTCATACCCGAAACGACTCAATACCTTTTCCACATAGTGAGACTGAAGCAGTGTAATCGCACCATCACCATCTCTCAACAGCTTGATGTTCAAGATAACATCAGCTACTCCTAAATCCTTCATCTCAAAGCAACGAGATAAGAAATCCTTAACCTCCTTGATTAAATCAAGGTTGGCTCCAAAGATCAGTATGTCATCGACATACAGAGAGAGAATAACTCCCTCGCCCCCACCATGGCGATAGTACACACACTTGTCAGATTCGTTTACAACGAAACCTGCAGCAGTCAAAGTTCTTTCAAACTTTTCATGCCATTGCTTAGGAGCTTGCTTTAGGCCATATAAAGACTTCAATAACTTGCACACCTTCGCTTCCTGACCAGGTACTACAAAACCATCTGTCTGATCCATCTAAATTTCCTCGTCTAACTCTCCATTTAGGAAAGCCGTCTTCACGTCCATTTGATGAAAGAGAAGACCATGCGATGCAGCTGATACGTGTCAAACGTATCTATAATTTTTGATGTTCCATGTTGATATTATACCTTGTTACATGTTTTATATACACTTCATAGCATTTTTATGCATTTTCTGGGACTTACCTATTAACAAGATGCCACAGTGCCAGTTCCTGTTTTCTGCTGTTTTTGTATTCCAGAAAAGCTAGTCTGGAAATATTCTCGGAATTGGACGAAACTTGGACATAACCTCCTATTTTTCCAACACGTACACGGAGTCCAAAGGAGAGACGGAGGGGAGCCACGAGGCAGCCACACCATGGGGCCGCGCGGGCCCCCCTGCCGCGCCGTGGGGTGGTGTGGGCCCCACGGCGACTCCAGCCGCCGCCCTTTCGCCTATTTATTCCTTCCGACGCGACAACCCTAAATACCCGAGCCATTATCCACGAAAAGTTTCAGAGACGCCGCCGCCATCAAGCCTAGCTCGGGAGGGTTCAGAAGCTCTTCCCGGCACCCTGCCGGAGAGGGGAATTATCACCGGAGGGCTCTACATCACCATGCCTGCCTCCGGAGTGATGCGTGAGTAGTTCATCCTTGGACTACGGGTCCATAGCAGTAGCTAGATGGTTGTCTCTCCACTTTATGCTATCATGTTTAGATCTTGTGAGCTGCCTATCATGATCAAGATCATCTTATTGTAATGCTACATGTTGTGTTTGCTGGGATCCGATGAATATTGAATACTATGTCAAGTTGATTATCAATCTATCTTATATGTTATTTATGATCTTGCATGCTTTCCGTTACTAGTAGATGCTTTGGCCAAGTAGATGCTTGTAACTCCAAGAGTGAGTATTTATGCTAGATAGTGGGTTCATGCCTCCGGTAATCTGGGAGAGTGACAATAACTTCTAAGATTGTGGATGTGCTGTTGCCACTAGGGAGAAAATAACCGATGCTTAGCTTAAGGGTGCGCCGTTAGGTCCAATGCATTTGTTTACATTACGCACATTACTTAATGCGATTATCCATTGCTTGCAACTAAATACCAACTGGGAACTCGGATGATAACCTAGAGGTGGATTATTAGTCATAGACGCTGTTGGATAACGGTCTATGTATTTTGTCGTAATGCCCACATGAATATCATAGTAATCATCATGTCATATATATGCATTGCCATGCGCTCAGTATTTTGTCAATTGCCCAGCTGTAATTTGTTCACCCAGCATGTTAGTTATCTTTTATGGAGAGACAGCACTAGTGAACTATGGACCCCGGTCCATTCTTTTACACTGATAATACAACCAACTGCAAACATTGTTCCTTTTCATTCTCTGCAATTTACTACTATTTTCCACACCATACGTTTAATCATTTGTTTTCAGCAAGCCGGTGAGATTGACAACCTCACTGTTTCGTTGGGGCAAATTAGTTTGATTGTGTTGTGTGCAGGTTCCACGTCAGCGCGCCACTGACAACCTTCAGAAGTGATTTCTTGCTCCTACTGGTTCGATTAAACCTTGGTTTCATACTGAGGGAAACTGCTGCTACACTGCATCATACCTTCCTCTTGGGGTCTCCCAACGAACGTGCGATCCACGTCATCAAGCAACTTTTTCTGGCGCCGTTGCCGGGGAGTGGAAGCACTTCGGTTCAGAAACTCCTTACTTCCCCTTCCACACGCCAGAACTTTTTCTGGCGCCGTTGCCGGGGAGCAAGAGGATTTCTGCAAGGGGAGTCTCTCGCTTCCAATCTCTTTACTTTGTTATTGTCTTGCTGAGTTATTATGTCTAGCTATTTACTTGCTATCAATGGTTACTTTCCTTGAAACTAGTCCTATGGCTGAAAACAACATGAGAGAGCTTTATGAAATTTATCTTGAGTTGGGACACGAGGTGTTTGAAGAGAAAATTAAAAAGCCTATGGAACTTTATTTGCATAACAATCATGATAGTAGCAATATTATTAGCATACATTCTTTGAACACCATTATTGCTAATGCCATGGAAAGCTTGGGGAAGCTGGTTTTGATGAAAATATTATTTTTAGTCCCCTAACGTTCGAGGAGAAATTTGCTTTGATAATACTTTGCCTCCAATACATGATGATTACAATGATGGCTGTGATAGTTTTACTCCCACTTTACTAATAAATTGATTATGCTTATGTGGAGAGTAATGATACTTCTATGCATGTGGATCATGATAAGAATGCTTTATGTGATAGTTATATTGTTGAGTCTATTCATGATGCTACTGAAAATTATTTTGAGAGAGGAAAATATGGTTATAGCAATCTTCATGTTCTTAAAATTCCTCTCTTTATGATGAAAATTTTGAGCTTTCTCTTGAGTTGATTTTATATGCTGGTTGCTTTAAGAACAAATGGTCATTATGAGAGAGGGAGACACAGTTTCATGTATCTCAATAATATTAAGTCTCCTCTCTTTATGTTGAAAGTTTTGAAGTTGTACTTGTTTTGCCTTCCTATGCTAGTCACTTTGTGTTTCATTGACTTGTTTTCTTACAAGGCTCCTATGCATAGGAAGAGTGTTAGATTTAAACATGTTTTATATATGCTTCTTGATGCTCTCTTTTATGTTTCAACTCTATCTTTATGTGAGCATCATTAAAATCTTCTAGCCTAGCTAAAAGGCGTTAAAGAAAAGCGCTTATGGGAGACAACCCATTATTTTATTTCTGCAATTTTTCTTTTCTTTTTGAGTCAAGGAGTTGTTTACTTCTGTAACAATTCCTTTGTATCTTTATTTTATCGCATTGTTGTGCCAAGTAGCCTCTAATAGGAAGATGATGCTAGATTTGGATTTCTGCGCAGGAACAGATTTCTGCTGTTCACCGTTTTACTTCTGTAAAATCACAGAAAAATTATTTAAATCTGCAAATTTTTGTGCGTGATCCTCAGATATGTACGCATCTTTCGTTAGTTTAAAGTTTTTCGATCTGAGCAACGTAAGTGCCTCGAAAAAATTCGTCTTTGCGGACTGTTCTGTTTAGACAGATTCTGTCTTTTATTTTTCGCATTCTCTCTTTTACTAGTGTTGAGTGGAATTCTTTTTTAGGGTGAAGAGCTTCACATAACATCAGTGGCAGTAGTTAATGTTAAAAGTAACGGTCATGTTTGTGTCCTTATAGAACATGTGAGTTTTTGATTGTGCACTAACCCTCTAATGAGAATTACTCTGAGTTTGGTGTGGCGGAAGTTTTCAAGGGTCAAGAGAGAAGGATGATATAATGTGATCAAGAAGAGTGAAGAGCTTAAGCTTGGGGATGCTCCCATGGATCACCCCAGCATATTTCAAGAAGACTCAAGCGTCTAAGCTTGGGGATGCCCAAGGCATCCCCTTCTTCATCAGCAACTTATCAGGTCATCTCTAGTGAAACTATATTTTAATTCTTTCACATCATATGTGCTTTACTTGGAGCGTCTGTGTGCTTTTATTTTCAGTATTTTATTTTTCTTATGGTCAACTTGATTGGACCCTAGCATTCTTGATTGGGAGAGAGACACGCTCCGCTTTTTCATATGAATACTCCTATTCTTCACTTATACTTGTTGAGTATTCTTATCTAGCTATTGCTATGCTTTTAGCTCCTGTTTTGCATGCATCTCTTATTCAGAGCTGTTAGTTCTTTTAAAGAAAGTACTCTCTTGCTTCACTTATAATTGTTTGGAGAGTTTATGTTGAAATAAATTGATTGGTGTTTGGTTGGAACAGAAAATGTTGCATGTGGTAGATGGTATAATGGAAAAAGCTTACATATTCTTGTAGATCACTGTATTGGATAATTTGATACTTGTCAATTGTTTTGAGTTATCAAGTAGTTCATGTTTAAGCTTTTGTATCATGTAGTTAAAACCTATTAATGAAGAACTACCGTAAAGCTCGTTGAAATTTGGTTTGCATGATTGGTATCTCTAAGGTCTAGATATTTTCTAGTAAAAGGGTTTGGTTAACAAGGAAGACAGTGTAGAGTCTTATAATGCTTGCAATATGTTTTCATATAAGTCTTGCTGTGTCGGTTGATATCCTGTGTTTGCTTCAAATAACCTTGCTAGCCTAAACTCTGTACTGAGAGGGAATGCTTCTCGTGCATCCAAAACCTTGAGCCAAAATCCATGCCATCTGTGTCCACCATAACTACCTATATGTGGTATTTCCTTGCCATTCCAAGTAAATTTTTCATGTGCTACCTTTAAACTATTCAAAAATTATTACTCCTTTTTGTGTCAATGTTTACCAAGCTCATGAGGACGGGGTGGATGTCTTTATGTCAACTGTCAAACAGACTTTACCACCGGACTAGCGGCATATACATCCGCTTATCCATTAATTTTGCAAAAAGAGCTGGCAAATGGGGTGCCCAGTCCCAATTAATTACAACTTTAACCGCTTAATTCTCTTCACATTTTTGCCCTGATTTATCAGTCAAGCAATGACAAACAGTGAAATATCTGCATGTGTAAACAAAAGAGAAGAGGGATGATCTGCCTTGCTGGTAGAAATAACGTCCTTCATGGGAGCCGCTCTTAAAAGTCTGGTTGGCAGGGGTCATATTGTACTTTCCATTTTCTGATTCGTTGACAATTAACAAACACCTCCAAAACTTATTTTTACTCTCTTTATGATTTCAAAAACTTAAAAAGCTCTAGCACATGATTTAATCCCTGCTTCCCTCTGCGAAGGGCCTTTCTTTTACTTTTATGTTGAGTCAGTTTTCCTACTTCTTTCTATCTCAGAAGCAAACACTAGTGTCAACTTTGGTGCAACAATTTTTATATGCTTGTATATTGCACTTATTATATTGCTTTGTGTTGACAAATATCCATGAGATATATATGTTGAAAGTTGAAAGCAATTGCTGAAGCTTAAATCTTCCTTTGTGTTGGTTAAATACCTTTTACTTAGAATCTATTGCTTTATGAGTTAACTCTTATGCAAAACTCTTTGATGCTTGTCTCGAAAGTACTATTCATGAAAAGTTTTTGCTTATATGATTCAGTTGTTTGCTCATTATCTACTTGCTAGCAAACTATAGACCATTGACCTGGATCACTTCATTCATAACATGTGCTTTACAATACTATTTGATCAAGATTATGATTGTAGCATGTCACCTCAGAAATTATTTTGTTTTTATCGTTTTACCTACTCGAGGACGAGTAGAACTAAGCTTGGGGATGCTTGATACGTCTCAAACGTATCTATAATTTCTGATGTTCCATGTTGATATTATACCAATTGTTACATGTTTTATATACACTTCATAGCATTTTTATGCATTTTCTGGGACTAACCTATTAACAAGATGCCACAGTGCCAGTTCCTGTTTTCTGCTGTTTTTGTATTCCAGAAAAGCTAGTCTGGAAATATTCTCGGAATTGGACGAAACTTGGACAGAACCTCCTATTTTTCCAACACGTACACGGAGTCCAAAGGAGAGACGGAGGGGAGCCACGAGGCAGCCACACCATGGGGCCGCGCCCCCCCCGCCGCGCCGTGGGGTGGTGTGGGCCCACGGGCGTCTCCAGCCGCCGCCCTTTCGCCTATTTATTCCTCCCGACGCGAAAACCCTAAATACCCGAGCCATTATCCACGAAAAGTTCCAGAGACGCCGCCGCCGTCAACCCTAGCTCGGGAGGGTTCAGAAGCTCTTCCCGGCACCCTGCCGGAGAGGGGAATCATCACCGGAGGGCTCTACATCACCATGCCTGCCTCCGGAGTGATGCGTGAGTAGTTCATCCTTGGACTACGGGTCCATAGCAGTAGCTAGATGGTTGTCTCTCCACTTTATGCTATCATGTTTAGATCTTGTGAGCTGCCTATCATGATCAAGATCATCTTATTGTAATGCTACATGTTGTGTTTGCTGGGATCCGATGAATATTGAATACTATGTCAAGTTGATTATCAATCTATCTTATATGTTATTTATGATCTTGCATGCTTTCCGTTACTAGTAGATGCTTTGGCCAAGTAGATGCTTGTAACTCCAAGAGTGAGTATTTATGCTAGATAGTGGGTTCATGCCTCCGGTAATCTGGGAGAGTGACAATAACTTCTAAGATTGTGGATGTGCTGTTGCCACTAGGGATAAAATAACCGATGCTTAGCTTAAGGGTGCGCCGTTAGGTCTAATGCATTTGTTTACATTACGCACATTACTTAATGCGATTATCCGTTGCTTGCAACTTAATACCAACGGGGAACTCGGATGACAACCTGGAGGTGGATTATTAGTCATAGACGCTGTTGGATAACGGTCTATGTATTTTGTCGTAATGCCCACATGAATATCATAGTAATCATCATGTCATATATATGCATTGTCATGCGCTCAATATTTTGTCAATTGCCCAGCTGTAATTTGTTCACCCAGCATGTTAGTTATCTTTTATGGAGAGACACCACTAGTGAACTGTGGACCCCGGTCCATTCTTTTACACTGATAATACAACCAACTGCAAACATTGTTCCTTTTCATTCTCTGCAATTTACTACTGTTTTCCACACCATACGTTTAATCCTTTGTTTTCAGCAAGCCGGTGAGATTGACAACCTCACTGTTTCGTTGGGGCAAAGTAGTTTGATTGTGTTGTGTGCAGGTTCCACGTCAGCGCGCCACTGACAACCTTCAGAAGTGATTTCTTTCTCCTACTGGTTCGATTAAACCTTGGTTTCATACTGAGGGAAACTGCTGCTACACTGCATCATACCTTCCTCTTGGGGTCTCCCAACGAACGTGCGATCCACGTCATCAAGCAACTTTTTCTGGCGCCGTTGCCGGGGAGTGGAATCACTTCGGTTCAGAAATCTCCTTACTTCCCCTTCCACACGCCAGCAGCCAATGAAAGTAGCACTCAAATCGTGGTCAGTCTAGCCACATGTGAGTAAGTATCAAAGAAGTCTTATCCTTCTTTCTGGGTATAACCCTTGGCCACAAGCCACGCCTTGTACTTCTTAATAGTACCATCAGGCCTAAGCTTTTTCTTGAACACCCACTTACATCCTACAGGTTTACACCCAGAAGGACGATCAATGACTTCCCAGGTTCCGTTAGCCAAGATGGAATCCATCTCGCTACGGACAGCTTTCTTCCAGTAGTCCGCATCAAGAGACGCATACACTTCTGAAATGGTACTAGGTGTGTCATCCACAAGGTACACAATTAAACCATCACCAAAGGACAGTCCTCTGTCTCTTGCTCCTAATAGGAACTTCATTGTCATCCTCCACAGGATCATCAGTGTGTTCTATCAAAATGGTAGGATCAGGAATAACATCCAATTCCTGACTAGATGTATTAGTTATCTCCTGATTTGATGAGTGATACGTCTCAAACGTATCTATAATTTTTGATGTTCCATGCTTGTTTTATACCAATTGCTACATGTTTTGCATCTACTTTATATCACTTTTATACATTTTTTGGGACTAACCTATTAACAAGATGCTGAAGTGCCAGTTCCTGTTTTCTGCTGTTTTTGTATTCCAGAAAAGCTAGTCTGGAAATATTCTCGGAATTGGACGAAACTACACGGGGTGCCTATTTTTCCAGAACACACCTGACGGAGCGAAGGAGCAGCAGAGGAGGGCCACCAGGGCCCCACACGCCACGAGGCGCGGCCCCCCTCTGCCGCGCCCTGGGGTGGTGTGGGCCCCTCGGGGGTCCGCAGCCGCCGCCCTTTCGCCTACTTATTCCCCCCGACGCGAAAACCCTAAGTACCTGAGCAAATATCCACGAAAAATCCAGAGACGCCGCCGTCGTCAACCCTAGCTCGGGAGGGTTCAGAACCTCTTCCCGGCACCCTGCCGGAGAGGGGAATCGTCACCGGAGGCTTCTACATCGCCATGCCTGCCTCCGGAGTGATGCGTGAGTAGTTCATCCTTGGACTACGGGTCCATAGCAGTAGCTAGATGGTTGTCTCTCCACTTTGTGCCATCATGTTTAGATCTTGTGAGCTGCCCTACATGATCAAGATCATATTATTGTAATGCTACATGTTGTGTTTGCTGGGATCCGATGAATATTGAATATTATGTCAAGTTGATTATCAATCTATCTTATATGTTATTTAAGATCTTGCTTTCCGTTACTCGTAGATGCTTTGGCCAAGTAGATGCTTGTAACTCCAAGAGAGAGTATTTATGCTAGATAGTGGGTTCATGTCTCCGTTTAACCTGGGACAGTGACAGAAAGTTCTAAGGTTGTGGATGTGCTGTTGCCACTAGGGATAACCTAACGATGCTATGTCCACGGACATATGTGTTTGTTTACATTACGCACTTTACTTAATGCAATTATCCGTTGCTTGCAACTTAATACCAACGGGGGACTCGGATGACAACCCGGCGGTGGATTATTAGTCATAGATGCTGTTGGATAACGATCTATGTATTATGTCGTAATGCCCAATTAAATATCATAGTAGTCAACATGTCATGTATATGCATTGTCATGCGCTCACTATTCGTCAATTGCCCAGCTGTAATTTGTTCACCCAACATGTTAGTTATCTTTTATGGAGAGACACCACTAGTGAACTGTGGACCCCGGTCCATTCTTTTACACTGATTAAACAACCACAAACTGCAAACTGTTCCTTTTTCATTCTCTGCAATTTAATACTCATTTTCCACACCATACGTTTAATCCTTTGTTTTCAGCAAGCCAGTGAGATTGACAACCTCACTGTTTCGTTGGGGCAAAGTAGTTTGATTGTGTTGTGTGCAGATTCCACGTCAACAGTCCAGACTCCCTGCGACAGCTATTTTTCTGGCGCCGTTGACAACCTTCTGAAGAGTTGCTGCTCCTACTGGTTCGATAACCTTGGTTTCTTTCTGAGGGAAAACTTGCTGCTGACTACATCATACCTTCCTCTTGGGGTCTCCCAACGAACGTGTGTTTCACGTCATCAAGCTATTTTTCTGGCGCCGTTGCCGGGGAGACAGCAGTCTTCTGCAAGGGGAGTTTCACGCTTCCAATCTCTTTACTTTGTTTTTGTCTTGCTTAGTTTATTTTATTTTATCTTGTTTGCTTTCAATTATCAAAAACACAAAAAAATTAGTTACTTGCATTTAGTTTATTTTCAGTTTTGTTTTCTGTTAGTCATCATGTCTAGCTCTGCTCCTTTTTCCGTAGTGCCACCTGTGGGAGAAATTATTACTTTTAGGCAGGAAGGTGGGGAATCCTTTAGGAATGCCTGGGCGAGAATTTTGGAATTGCACAAGAAGGTGCAACCTAAGATGGACTTGAGAGTTCTTATAAAAATTTCTACCATGGTTTATTTTCTGTTTATCAACTTGCTCTAGATACCATGGTAGGGGAAACCTTTTCTGAGATTGATTCAATGAAAGCTCATAATATTTTGAGTGGTTTGGCAATTTTTCCACTGTGGATGAAACTGGGATATTCTCTAAGCTAGATAAAATAGAAAAGTCAATTGATGATTTAACTCTGAGCCATAATCTTAAAGAACAACCTTTAGTTGAGTTAAAAAATGATTGGGAACCATTCATTGAGATTAATATTGGTAATGAAAAGTTCCGTGCCTACTGTGATCTTGGTTCTACAATGTCCATCATGCCAAAAATGGTTTATGATTTATTAAAATATGATAATATGGTTAGTTACCCTGTTTTTCATTTTCATGCGGATGGAACAATCATAAAAAGTATAGGGATTATTAACGATGTTAAGGTTACTATTCAGAATAAGACTGTCCCTGTTAATTTTATGATTCTTGCAAAATCTCCTGGTAATATTGTCCTTGGAAGACCCTTTTTAAAGAACAATGGAGTATTTATTAATGCAAAGTATGGGTTTATGAAATTCAATACCCCTATTAATCGAAGGTTCTTCTTTCCAATTAAGAAGGACGATCCCACCGAAAGGTTAGGAGATTTCAATGTCTTTGGTAATACTTGATGCATGCTTTGTGCCTAGCTAAAAGGCGTTAAAGAAAAGCGCTTATGGGAGGCAACCCATTTTATTTTTCTGCAATTTTTCTTTTATTGAGTCAAGGAGTTTGTTTACTTCTGTAGCAACTCCTTTGTATCTTTATTTTCTCGCATTGTTGTGCCAAGAGTAGCCTCTAATGATAAGATGATGCTTAATTTTGATTGCTGCGCAGAAACAGATTTTTGCTGTTCACTGTACGAAATTCCTAAAATCACCAGATTGTTAAAAATCTGAAATTTTTGTGCGTAATCTTTATGAATGTCTGAAACTTTCATTAGTTCAGAGTTTCTCGATCTGAGCGTCGTAAGTGCCTCGAAAAAATTCGTCTTTGCGGACTGTTCTGTTTTAGACAGATTATGCCTTTTTATTTTTGCATTCTCTCTTTTACTAGTGTTGAGTGAAATTCTTTTTTGGGTGGAAGAGCTTCACATAACATCAGTGGCTGTAGCTAATGTTTAAAGTAACAAATCATATTGCGTCTTTACAGAACATGTGAATTTTTGATTATGCACTAACCCTCTAATGAGATCTACTTTGAGTTTGGTGTGACGGAAGTTTTCAAGGGTCAAGAGAGAAGGATGATATAATAGGATCAAGAAGAGTGAAGAGCTTAAGCTTGGGGAGGCTCCCATGGATCTCCCCAGCATATTTCAAGAAGACTCAAGCGTCTAAGCTTGGGGATGCCCAAGGCATCCCCTTCTTCATCGTCAAAATTATCAGGTCATCTCTAGTGAAACTATATTTTAATTCTTTCACATCATATGTGCTTTTCTTGGAGCGTCTGTGTGCTTTTATTTTCAGTATTGCATTTTATTTTCAATAAAGCTTGACTGGACCCTAGCATTCTTGATTGGGAGAGAGACACGCTCCGCTTTTTCATGAGAATACTCCTATTCTTCACTTATATTTGTTGAGTATTCATATCTAGCGCTGTTCAGCTTTTAGCTCTTGTTTTCATGTATCTCTTGTCAGAGCTATTAGCTTTCTTTTGTAGAAAGTACTCTCTTGCTTCACTTATATTTGTTTGGAGAGTTGATGAAATAAATTGATTGGTGTTTGGTTGGTTCAGAAAATGTTGCATGTGGTAATTGGTATAAGGAAAAACTTGCTTAATCTTGTAGATCACTAAAATGGATAACTTGATGCTTGTCAATTGTTTTGAGTTAACAAGTAGATCATGATTAAATTGTGCATCACATGAGTTAAGCCTATTAGTGAAGAACTACCGTAAAGCTTGTTGAAAATTTGGTTTGCATCGGTGGTACTCTAAGGTCTAGATATTTTCTAATAACAGGGTTTGGTTAACAAGGAAGACGGTATGAAGTCTTATAACGTTTGCAATATGTTTGTCATATAAAACTTGGTGTACGGGTTGATATTCTTGTTTGCTTACATAACCTTGCTAGCCTAAACTCTGTACTGAGAGGGAATGCTTCTCGTGCATCCAAATCCTTGAGCCAAAATCCATGCCATTTGTGTCCACCATAACTACCTATATGTGGTATTTCCTTGCCACTCCAAGTAAATTTTTCATGTGCTACCTTTAAATTATTCAAAATGTTATTATTCCCTTTTTGTGTCAATGTTTACTAGCTCATGAGGAATTAGTGTGGTTATTCTTTATTCTATTTGTCGAGTGGACTTTTACACCTGGACTAGTGGCATATACATCCGCTTATCCAATAACTTGCAAAAAGAGCTGGCAACGGGGTGCCCAGTCCCAATTAATTACAACTTTAACCAATTAATTCTCTTCACACTTTTGCCCTGATTCATCAGTAAGCAATGACAAACAGTGAAATACCTGAATGTGTGTAAACCAAAGAGAAAGAGGGATGATCTGCCTTGCTGGTAGAAATAACGTCCTTCATGGGAGCCGCTCTTAAAAGTCCGTTCGACAGGTAGAATACTGTTCTCACCCGCTACCATTCGTTGACAATTAACAAACACCTCTCAAAAATAGATACTCCTCCATGGTATGTGATTGATGGAAGGCACCCGAGGATTCGGTTAGCCATGGCTTGTGTTAGCAAGGTTGGGAGGAGTATCAAATATTTTATGCAATCTCTATATGCTTTCAAAAACCTAAAAGCTCTAGCACATGATTTAATCCCTGCTTCCCTCTGCGAAGGGCCTTTCTTTTACTTTTATGTTGAGTCAGTTTTCCTATTCTTTCTGTCTTCCACAAGCAAACACTAGTGTCAACTTTGTTACAACATGCGTTATATGCAATGTATTGGACTTGTTATACTACTTTGTGTTGACAATATCCATGAGATAAATATGTTGAAAGTTGAAGCAAATGCTGAAACTAAATTCTTCCTTTGTGTTGATTAAATACCTTTTGTTAGAAACTATTGCTTTATGAGTTAACACTTATGCAAAACTGTTTGATGCTTGTCTCGAAAGTACTATTCATGAAAACGTTTAGCTTGTGTGATTCATTGTTTACTCATTATCTATTTGGTAGCAAATTATAGACCATTGACTTGGATCACTTCATTCATTTACATGTGCCTTGCAATATTATATGATCAAGATTATGATAGTAGCATGTCACCTCAAAAATTATTTGTTTTTATCGTTTACCTACTCGAGGACGAGTAGGAACTAAGCTTGGGGATGCTGATACGTCTCAAACGTATCTATAATTTTTGATGTTCCATGCTTGTTTTATACCAATTGCTACATGTTTTGCATCTACTTTATATCACTTTTATACATTTTTTGGGACTAACCTATTAACAAGATGCCGAAGTGCCAGTTCCTGTTTTCTGCTGTTTTTGTATTCCAGAAAAGCTAGTCTGGAAATATTCTCGGAATTGGACGAAACTACACGGGGTGCCTATTTTTCCAGAACACACCTGACGGAGCGAAGGAGCAGCAGAGGAGGGCCACCAGGGCCACACGCCACCAGGGCGCGGCCCCCCTCTGCCGCGCCCTGGGTGGTGTGGGCCCCTCGGGGGTCCGCAGCCGCCGCCCTTTCGCCTACTTATTCCCCCCGACGCGAAAACCCTAAGTACCTGAGCAAATATCCACGAAAAGTTCAGAGACGCCGCCGTCGTCAACCCTAGCTCGGGAGGGTTCAGAACCTCTTCCCGGCACCCTGCCGGAGAGGGGAATCGTCACCGGAGGCTTCTACATCGCCATGCCTGCCTCCGGAGTGATGCGTGAGTAGTTCATCCTTGGACTACGGGTCCATAGCAGTAGCTAGATGGTTGTCTCTCCACTTTGTGCCATCATGTTTAGATCTTGTGAGCTGCCCTACATGATCAAGATCATATTATTGTAATGCTACATGTTGTGTTTGCTGGGATCCGATGAATATTGAATATTATGTCAAGTTGATTATCAATCTATCTTATATGTTATTTAAGATCTTGCATGCTTTCCGTTACTCGTAGATGCTTTGGCCAAGTAGATGCTTGTAACTCCAAGAGAGAGTATTTATGCTAGATAGTGGGTTCATGTCTCCGTTTAACCTGGGACAGTGACAGAAAGTTCTAAGGTTGTGGATGTGCTGTTGCCACTAGGGATAACCTAACGATGCTATGTCCACGGACATATGTGTTTGTTTACATTACGCACTTTACTTAATGCAATTATCCGTTGCTTGCAACTTAATACCAACGGGGGACTCGGATGACAACCCGGCGGTGGATTATTAGTCATAGATGTGTTGGATAACGATCTATGTATTATGCCGTTAATGCCCAATAAATATCATAGTATCAACTTGTTCTTGTTATGCATTGTCATGCGCTCACTATTCGTCAATTGCCCAGCTGTAATTTGTTCACCCAACATGTTAGTTATCTTTTATGGAGAGACACCACTAGTGAACTGTGGACCGCCGGTCCATTTCTTTTACACTGATTAAACAACCACAAATGCAAACTGTCCTTTTTCATTCTCTGCATTTAATACTCATTTTCCACACCATTCGTTTAATCCTTTGTTTTCAGCAAGCCATTGAGATTGACAACCTCACTGTTCGTTGGGGCAAAGTAGTTTGTTTGTGTTGTGTGCAGATTCCACGTCAACAGTCAGATCCCTGCGACAGCTATTTTTCTGGCACCGTTGACAACCTTCTGAAGAGTTGCTGCTCCTATCTGGTTCGATAACCTTGGTTTCTTTCTGAGGGAAAACTTGCTGATGACTACATCATACCTTCCTCTTGGGGTCTCCCAACGAACGGTGTTTCACGTC